>JARJHM010000345.1:0-324644 GCA_033356055.1 Carex pumila | reverse complement strand
ACGTTTATAAATTAACCAATGTTTTTGCTTGTTATTTTTACATAACATTTATAATTTAATTATAACACGTATAATTAATTACAACCATCTTACTATTGATCATAACCAATTTATAATCAATCACAATAAGATTCTCCGATTAACTCCTATATGGTGTGACCCAATGGGATCTGCGTTATGTTGGTAAATAGAGTTAAAACTGTTTTAACTTCTATAATCATGGGTGGCGTCTGGCAACACATCATGACCATCCAATTACACAGATGATGCTGTACTATACAATATCACGATCCAGTAAACAATTTACTTGTGTCTGTTCTTATGTCTCATAGCTATCAGATTAGTTTCAAGGTAGATGTGTGTCATCCTTGTAAACTTAATCTTTTCTTGATCTTGAGCAGATTATCAAATATGATTACTCTTGTAATCATACCGCGCGCTGATAATCTTACTCTACCAAGGGACCCAGTGATGCTATAACTCGTATAAAATACGAGGGACAAATAGTATTCTTGGTAAACTATCACTTCCTTAGCTAAGCTATACATATGGAAAAGCTACCGTTATGACTGCTTTTTACGGACAGCGGTGGGTAACAATCACACATACATATTTCTCAGTGGGAATGATAAATACCTCATACTGTAGAACGTGACACTGAATGAAAACATAAATGACACGAACACAATTCTATTTAATGTTTCATTCGGAGTCTGTCAAATACTATGTTCCTAGAACATGTATCTATGTGATTAAAATGACATCTCGTGTCAGGTGGTTTGTAAAACTTAACCATGTTTTAATCCACATACTAACCTTATAGCGGTAATTAGTGTTCCTGCTAATTACCTTGGTCAGTGACCTTTTAAGATTAAGAGTATATATCATCTATATTATGGAGTTTCACAATTTCAGTCATGAACTCGAAATAATCCATAAATGCAATAATACTCAAGGCAACAAAATGATATTAATCATCCAATTCATGAACAAAGCTTTATGATAAATTATCGTATTATTGACTTCTAGATTATTACAAACTAACAGTAAGGTCTACCCGCCCCAGCCCGTTGTGTGTCAATTCGGGTAGCCAATTCTAAGTCATACTGATTGGGGTTTATGCCAGTCTTTTCGTATACTAGTTACTTAAGTTCAATAAATGTGGTTCTTTCATTAACCTGCAAGCCGAATGAGGCATCTTTCGAGCAATGCACGCCCTCTACACCCTTAGTTAGTCGACCGCTCACGTACAATGCAACCAGCATTTTTTCCTTAACAAACTACATTTAAAAATAAAATTCATAAGAATTACAGTATAATAGATTCATTATTTTTTACAATTTAAAAGTTAATTATAATATTAATTAAAGACTAATTTATAGTATTTACAGACTGCGGGTATAATAATTATTAATTAAAAATTAAACATAAAATAATTAAATAAAAAATAAAATACCTGTAGCAATCGCCTCTAAATTGTCTATAATCGCTTCAAAATCGCCAAAATCGCTCTCTTTCTTATATGTGGTTTAATAAATGATATTATTTGCTGGAGAGAGAGAGACAGAGATGTTATATGCCGGCATACTGGACCGCCAGGATTCACTGGCGGTCTGGTCCATAGTGGACCGCCCAAATCCCTGGCGGTCTACTATGGAGGTGGACCACCAGTGATCTTGGCGGTCTGATTAGATTTAAAAAAAAAAAATCAGGTTATTTTGATAAAAAAAAAAAAATTAGGTTATTAATAGAAATGGCCGTCTTTTTTGTGACATGGGTGACGTAGAGTGTGGAGATGTGTACAAACAGCCAAAATAGCTAAATTAGACATCTAACGTACGCAAATATATTTTCACCTAGCAGGCAATTTATTTCGACCAACTGTTCGACTTTCTTACGACCTCGCCCGTGAATTAAGTTGATCTTTTAAGCATTTTTTTTCTTCATCAAATTTACTAAAATTTTCTTCATTCGTTCCCACCTACAAATAAAATCAAAAACTACCACATTAACCCAATTTTGTTGCTAAATTAGCATTAAAAAAGTATTTGATTAAAATGTCAAATAAAACCTTTTATCAAAAATTTATTTTCATTTTGCAATCAAAATCAAACGAAAAGTAACATAAGAGCAAGATGGAATAATTAAAATGAGTTAATTAATCTGAAAAAAAATATTTCATTCCTTCTGACGAATTAACTTAATCCACACACTTATTTCGTCTGTAAAAACAAGAGTACTGAAGGTCAAACTTTCAAACTATATATGGGAGTCAAATATAAATGGAGATCAAGTATATAAAAATTTACAATATTGTAAATGGAGATCAAATTCACACAGCCCATAGCAATTTACTATTAACTATATAGAAAATAAGACATAAATATGCAATTTGTAAAAATAAATGAGATCAATTGATGCATTATTTGAGAGTGACTCTACCCGGATCCATATCCTCCCAGGTACCTGACTCAATACAATTGAAATTGACAGTCCAGATTTAATTTCAGCCGATGTGTGATCGGATGGTAGTAGGACAAATATCTTTTTTTTTTTTCTTTTTTTTTTGTGCTTTAAAAGGGCGAATATCTTATCATCTCATTTACTCTAAATTGGCGATCTAAACTGCTCAACATGATCTCCATTTTAAAATGGACTTGGAGACCAAATTGTATTATTTGGAACTTTTCAGATAGGTACAAAATCATTGTTTTGGATGGTTTAGAATTATCCTAAAATAGTGATTTTGTATCTATCCAAAAATAATAATAGAAAAATTCCAAAAAAATATAAATTTTTGTCTCCAAGTGCATTTTAATATAGAGATCATGTTGAGTGGTTCAGATCGACTATTTCGGACTTTGAAATTCAAAAACTGACTCGTTATATATATGTCAAATACCTTGTTTTTAAGCTACTTTAGCAACAAGATCGGGTTACTGCAGTAATTTGGAGTTTATATGTAGGTGTCAACGAGTGATGAAAATTTGAGTAAATTTGTTGAAGAAAAAATGCTGAAAAGATCACTTCATAGTGTTGTCTTTAGGAGCCCTCGACTTATCTTTTTGACTGGATTTGCAAAACATACATAATTGCATTTTACATTTTTTTCTTCTTGCGAATTTGTGCAGGTTCATGATAACTGAAGGTTCAATAATTATGCATCAAGAATGAATTAATGAACTGCAATACAACATCGATGATGTAGTCATGAAGCACAAGACATTGGATAGCAATGCATTAACTCAATTTTAAGGATAATTAATCTGTAAGATTGGTAAAATAAGCTTGAGATTAACCTAAGTGAGATCTACCGTTGCAACAGAATAAATAAATCCTATGAAAATCCCATTACGCATAAAATAGGTTTTAGCGTCACCGAACGCTAACCCTTCCAGAGGATTATTGTTGTGGGAACCGTTGTCAACAGTATCCACTGTTACACTCCAAACTGCTTAGATATTTATTTCAACTGTGATCTACGAGACATCAATCATATTAACCTACTTACTTTTTATCAGTTCTATATAAATAGAAGATATACTAAGGTTTAGAGTATCACCCTAGCCGCTCCCAACTTCAATATTTCCTATTTACAGATCTAGATAAAGCCGTTGTTGCTTGTGCATTCAAACTTCAATACACACAATCAATCTCAATCTTATTCAATCAATCAAACAACTCCTAGAGTGATTCTACGTGATCTAATCAATTACTACTTCGAGCCCTGTGCTCACCTAGCAATTCTTGAGTCCTCGCTAATCGGATTGTCTTTTTTTGAGCCTTTAGTGCTCCTGTTCGGGCCGTGTGCTCCCAGAAGATTATAAGGGCCCATTGGTTTCACCTTATAATCATTTCTCATTGAGTAAAGGAATATGCACCATCTTGAAGGTCGCGAGCCTCGAAGACGTAGGCGTTAGTGCTGAACTCCATAAACAACTCTCATGTCAAGTGTCTCTAAACTCTACTATTTATCTTACACTTTAGTTTAGAACAAAGTTATCCTAGTTTCTGCCAAGAATAACTTATAGACACGCTAGAACTTTATTAATTAGACAAAATTCTAAAAAAGCCCTATTCAGCCCACCCCCCTCCCCCCAATAATCTAAGTGCCTTTGGGACCAACACATAGATGAGGCCGCAAAAAAAGGAGAAGATCACAACAAATTAAAGAGCCAAATTCACTGATGATGAGGTCAGGAGAACTTATAATTGCAGGTCGTAGAAAAGTTGGTTGAAAGAAATTGGTTGCTACCTGAGAGAGAGAGAGAGGGAGCCGACTAGAGCAGAGAGTGTGGTATTATCGGACTTCGAAACGTAGAGCCTTTACTAGTTCCATCTTAATCGGAGCACAACAGTAAACAAATCCAGCCGTCGGAGTGCGGTGGCTGGACGAAAGTGGATCCGGTCATAGAAAGAGATGGAGAAAGAAGTAATAGCGTGTTTAAGAGTGTGTGTGTGTGTGTGTGTGTGTGTGTGTGTGTAGGAATATACTAGCATGCTATGCATAGCATATAGGGCCTCCATGCAACGGCTCAATATTTAACTTTTCAAAACCCTAACGGTCAATCCGAACCGTTCATCTTGTTCTCCATATTAATATGTGTTTGGAGACCAAATTTTACATTTTTTGGAATTTTTTTACTATTTTTTTAGATTTATTGAAAATCGCTGTTTTTGTTATGGTCCAAATTTGCTGAAAACAGCGATTTTCAATAAATCTAAAAAACTAGTAAAAAAATTCCAAAAAATGTAAAATTTGGTATGCAAACACATATTAATATGGAGAACAATATGAACGGTTCGAATCGACCGTTAGGATTTTAAAAAGTTAAATATTAAGCTGTTGCATAGAAGCCCTCTATACTATGCATAGCATGCTAGCATATTCCTATATATATATAGGATTATGTGATTAGAGTAATTTACGAGTTTTCATGAGAATATATTAGTTTAGATTTAAGGAGGGCCATTTGACTCATTGTAATTTTTTTTTTAATCAATGAAATTATTAGTAGGCATTTAAAACCACTAACTTTCAAAAAAAAAAAATAACATTTTCTTCATATGCCCGATTTAGATATTGAGGCATTTTCTTCAAATCTCCACACTCTAAAACTTCTCAAAATGATCATCCACAAAATAGTCTCCATGTTTCTAACCTCCAAAAAAGTTACAAAAAGGAGGGAATTAATAGAAGAAGGGGATAAATTTAAGGTCGCGAAGATGCATGTACTGTAACAATGAAGATCTGAAGACAAGGAGATCATAATTCTAGGATAATTTCATTTTCTCGCCTTGTTTTATACTTTTATTTTATGATGTATTACTTGTAATCATTGTTTTTGTGAAACTATGAGAGCCTGATTTTCTTTCATAGGTACAAATTGACATGTAAATATGATACTTTGAAAATGTTTTAGTTAATTTTAGTCCTAACTCTTAGGCAGCAATTTACTCAGTCCACCTCTCACTACATAACTAAACATGGCCGAATTTTTTTTAATATTATAATAAAAAAAAACACCTCCGTTTTGGAGGATTTCAATTTTTATTCAGATTGCACAACCAATTCATAGATCCAATTAATAAGGTATGCACAGTTGATCCATGGCTCTAAACAGGGGTTCACAGATTCAATCTGCAACCCCACAGATTTTTTTTTGTTTACAGAAATATTATTATTTAATATGAAAGCTCAAATTTTGAGATATCTCTGACAATGCAAATTTCATAGCTCAAATTTGATTTGTTGGGCACGCTTTCCAAGTAAAAAAGGCAAAGGAAATTACAAAACCAGGCCACATATTGAATCTACAATCTCATTTTAGGGCCACGAACTGGCTATGCAGTCTCCATTAAATAATGTCGTGGATTGGCTATACGGCCTCGATAAAAATCAAAATCTCTAAAAACGAGGGTGCTTTAGTTTATTTATTTTTTTTCTTATGATTTTAAAACAAAAACAAACAAAAAAACAAAAATTGGGCCAAACATGGTATAGGTAGACATCGAGTAGAGTCAGATCCTCTGTTTTTCAGAAATTGTTTCATGTTTTCTGTATTAATCACTGATAAGTGATAACCGGTCTCAATGTGGATCGTTTAGCTTTATAATAGGTGTTGGCCTGTTGGGCCTTTAAGAATATACTAAATTTTAATAAAATTTTAAGAAATGTGTCTGATCGATCTTCTAGTGTAGCAAAATAATATAATTAAAATAAACAAAGTTTCCTGTCAAGCAATCTCTCTAATGCAAAACTTCACCTGAGTAAGATTTTGTATATAATAGCACCAGTCTCATCACATGTTAATTCGCAATCTTTTTAGTGTTCTTCTTCTCTTTCACTACTACAAATTAAACCTTTCCTTAATCTCCTCCATGATTAAATAAACAGATCAAATCTATCACACTAATTTACACAAGAGGCCCACCCTTCAAATACTCTGTGAAAGCCAAGGCCACCAAGCCTAGCATGGCAAATCTTCCATTCCACATCTCGGCACTCTCATTCATGATCCCAGTGGTTATTGACTCTACATTTTTTCCCTTGAACAAGGGTACCAATGAGGCAACTGAGAATAGTACTGCTGCGCCAAAAAACGCGGGGATACCACCATTCGACAATTGCACAAATAAATCTTCACCACTAGCGGCCTCTGCAGCTATTGCTGCGACGAAACCGAGCATGGCTAACCGTCCATTGATTCTCTCTGGTGCTGGACCGCTGAATGCTAGCACGTCCGAGAACTTGGTGCTCACCTAAAAAATATTTGTCAATTAATTTATCCAAGCATGATTAAGTTTACTAGTTGTTCAAACTTAAGAAGCATGTAAAAGTAGTTTATAGTGTTCTCTCTTTTTTTCATTTCAATTATTTTATATAAGTACCTTAGGTGTAGGTTTTGGAGCAGGAGATGGAGATGGCTGAGATGGTGGTGTTGAGGCTGTGGGTTGTTCGGGCTGCATAATTAAGAAGAATAAATAAATTGTAAGTTTCAAATTAATCAAGTGTGTGATGTACTGATGTGGGTATAATAAGTGTATCACAAGTGTCGGTGCAATACAGTTTTATGTTTATATCCCGCATTATAAAATAATAACACTAATTAATATCGTGGTACAATAATCAATATAATTGTGACATTTTAAAATCAAAGATATTATATATATATATACATACATATATATATTTAAATAGAAGGAACAGGATCGATGAACAACTGATATATCCCCGTGTACACAGAACTCAACACATGTACCAACCATTAATTAAAGCATCGTATAATTTCTCAGTCAATTTAAAGAAAGTAAAAAAAGGAAATTAATCAGGATATATACTTGCCTCATTCTGGCAACGAACGACTGTCCTCCGTGGCAATGATCTAACGGAGGGGAGGCCAACAAGGCGGCTCTTCTGAGCAACAATCGGTGCCCTCACTGACATGTAGGAGCTGAGTGCAAATGATGAAGTTGCCATTAAAGAAATCCTTTTGTAAATGAGATAGCACTTACTAAGAGAGGACAGTAAAGCTTGTGGAATGTGTAGTGGTCAAGTTACAGACTTACAGTGCAGATCTGCTTTTTAGGGTTGGGAGAGGTGTCAAATATATAATGGTTGCTCCTGGGCTCCTCTCGTGACGAGTGGTGGTTCTAACAGAGAACACGTTGGTTCAATAATTAGGACCGCTGGATGGATGCCACGTGGCAAGCATTTGCCCTCATAATATATGATAGTGACGTGGGTGCCGAGGTAACCAGGGATCGATGGTGGCGAAGTTTCGACAAATTTTTGGGAGGAGATGGCATCGTGCACGATAGCTCTCGCTTTTTCTCAGTGGGTTTTGGAGCTTAGCATGAGTGTTCAACGTGTCCGCTTTTGGCACGTGAAGTGGAGCAGCACTGGAGCTAGCTGTTGCTGTTTCTCTGTCATTAGATCTCCAGAGAATATGACTTCGTATCCTCTGCATTAACTCAAGAGGGAATCTTTTGAGTTAATAAATCTTAGCTATTGAATTTGTTTTAAAATTCGTGTAAATTAGATCCACACTAATATTAAAGAGATCTCTATATCATAAGTAGAGACCGAATTGAATTCGTTTGTAATCAAACGGTTGAAATTCATTAACTCAAAAAATTTCTTATTGAGGATACGCATTCCAGAGAGTATAGACAGATTCTCTTATTTTCAGGATTTGTTTCATTTTTTTCTGTTATATATCATTGATGAAGAGTCCGCACGCGGAGCATTATTATTAGGGGAATTTTCCGTGTACCACTCAAAAACTTCAAAATTTCTTATTTCCTCCTTAAACTATAAAATTATGTATTTTCTCCTCTATACTTCAAAAACGCACAAATTTATTAATTTATTGTATTTTATATTAAAACTCGAGTAAAACTAGGGTGTGAATGTGTTCACCAATTAACCAATTCAAACCATTGAAATCCATCTACTACGTGAGTAATGCATGTACAAGAAAACAATTTAAGTTTTGAATTCATTTAATACATGATCAAGTGTTAAAACAAAAATAATGAAAATGAATACATAAAACAATTTAACAAAACTTATAAAAATGTTCATTTTTTTTTTACCGCTTAACTATGTGTTAAATGTTCAAAACTTTAAAATTTTTGCATGTACATGCATCACTCACGAAGTACATGGATTTTAACAGTTTGGATTTGTAGTTCGAAGTCAATCCGATAGTCTTTTGAAGGTATATACTCACTAATCTATTTTGGTGAGCACATCACACTCTAGTTTTGCTCTTAAAACTCATTCTAAATATATAAAATATTCATTTTATATATCCTTTATTAAAAGCATAAAATGCTCATCTGACTCAAATTTGAATATGAAGTATTTTTCTAGTGTCTAAACTGTTTTAAGATCATACTCGCTAGATTAGCACGAACCTTGAAGCGAACATGCACGAATATTAAAGCAAAGTGCACATATTTTAATACATTGCGCATGGATCATAATTGCTTTAAGATCCGTACATGCTAGATCAGCACGAATGTTGAAGTGATCATGTACATATATTGAAGCGATGCGCACAGATCTTAATGTGATGCGCGCGGATCGGATGGTAGAGGAACCCTTCATATTAAAATTTGAGTCTGATAGGACATTGTATATTTTTAATAAAGGATAAAATAAATATTTTATAAATTTAGAATGAGTTTTAATATAAAAGACAATAAAATGGGTAAGTTTGTGAGCTTTTGAAGTTTAGAGCGGGAAATACATAATTTCAAAGTTTAGAGAGAGAAAATATGTAATTTTGAAGTTTTAGAGGGGTATATGTCAAATTCATCCTTATTATTACTTTTACTTGATTTGTACGGAATTGGTGTAATTGTTATAAAGTGGAATACACATCGCTCCGCTTATTGGGGAATCATGAAGGCCAAATAATTACGTCTTATCTAAAGATCAAATAATTACATCTCATCTAGGAGTCAAACACTTGCACCCCGGGGAAGGAGAAACAATTCTCCAACTTAACCTAAGGATCGTTCTAAGCCAAAAAGACCCAAAACATAAATCAGAAGTGAGAACATAATACCTGATTCCATGCCGTTTGTCATGGAATATCCAAAGCCTTAGTAGAGCAACGCTATCTCCATGAGCACGAGACAATTTTTCAATGGCAAGAAGCCCTTCTCGCATTTACATCATATGGTCGTGGATCAAGTCCCAAGACAACAAGATATGACCCTTGAGAAATCATCTTCAAATTTTGTAATAGATTTATTTTTTATATTAAGGCACATAAAGCTGTATTTTTCTAAAGAGAAAAACGTCTGTTTTGTTTCTATTTTTTTTTTGTTTTATCGTGTACCTTGAGACCAATCATTATATATAGTAACTTGTCCATAGCAACAGCAGCAGTAGTGAAGCAAGACCAATGGCAGTTCCAATTAGAATTTGGAACCAAAGTATAATGTTATATTAATTTATTTAATTGTTAAATAAATTTAGTTTTGGAAATCAATCATGGAGATAGATCCTCGGCTTAGGTTAGATGTAAAATTTTTGTTTTTTGGTCTTTTTCCGCACTTAAGCCAGTATAAGAATTTTACCAGTAGGACCACCAAAATCCAACATCAACTACCTTGTAAATAATTAAAAAGCAGATGTTAATGGTTATGTATGTACATAAAATTGCATATATCATTGCATATAAGAAAATATTTAGACTATTGCACACTTATGAGTTTCATTTTGTAGATGAATTTGATTTTGGTGATGAGATTGAAGACCAATGCACAAACACACAGAAAGAGTCTAAGAGCAAGGAAATGAAAGTGGTGAGGCTACAGAAACCGTAAGAGATGACCTAGGACATGCAGATCCTAACCATGATATATATCATGATATTTCGGTTACTGAGTGGCATTTTACTTAGCTTTAGATTTCTAAGTTTTAGCACTAATTATGTTGCTAGTTAATTGTCGTAGTTATTAGAAGTATTAAACATTTTATTTTGTGTTATGAGGCTACTTGCAACTTATTATGTGTCAACTATCAGTAATTAGATGTTGGACTTCTATTATATTGTTGCTTTTCTATTTTCTTTATGATTTTTGACATGTACTCTTTGTTAGAGTTTGTTAGAATTGCATGTTATATTGAACCAGATATATACTCTCATTATATATAATCAGTTTGACTTTCAGATAATAAGTTATATATATTCTAAAAAATCAGCAATTGAACCTGTTCAACCACTGGTCCGACTAGTGAACCATTGAACCGAAACTTTTCTAGTTATCTTCCAACTAGTATTTTGTATAACTGCATCAAAACTCGTGGGTCTGCGTCAATATCCATGTGATCCGCACAATCCTCTATAAAAATAGTTTTCTAATATTTGGAAAGATAGTTTTATAAATTGCAATTCTCATAATCAATCCATTAATAATTTAACATTTATCTAAATTGTTGCACACATTCATGGACCACCCTATTAAATACATCGATTGTGTAATATCATAACTTCATATTAGATTACTTAATTATGACAATCATACATAACAGTATATAATTTATAATTATATATGTACAATCCATAATTATATAAGATATATGCTCAATGTTGAATATATGATCCAACACAGCTTACCTAGTAACACTCGGAAATCTCCATCCTTCTTTTAACTCTTGCCCGAATTTTAAAATAAACCTCTATATCTACAATGTAGATATAAGTATAGAATTTTATTTTACCCGGCTCGAATTAAACCGGGCCGTTATTTTTTCATTGTAACCTCAGATATCCGAGGGGATACGGATTCTATAAAGTAGCCTGACCTGAGTACCATAACTTTTCTGTAAATTTGGAACCAAAGGATTACTGGCCTCGATGAACAATTAAGATTAATTGTAGCTAAGACTATTTTTGTGCCCGGAAAATTATATGTTACAGATTTGAAATTCATTTTTTTTTATGAATATTATAATTCAAAGAAAACTTATATTGGCCACAATTAATTGCCGGTGAACAATTTTTGGAGAAAACTTAATATTTTTTTTAATTTCTTGACTATATTAAAAATCCGTTTCGTTTGTAATAACATATATAGATTCTAATTAGGAGGAAGCAGTAGAACTTGTTTAAAGTTACGCAAGTTTAATTGTGCGAATGATGCCAAATTTAATTTAAAAAAAAAATGCGTAAATGGCCATAGCACGCACCCTAGTGTAAATAATGGATTTACTCAAGTTGTTAGATGTAAATCAGAATCAAAATTACTCATTTATCTTATAAATTTATAATAGTAAATGCTACATTTAGTGCATGATAGTTTCTAGATATCAATAAAAGCAAAATCTGTTCTAGTGAAAGAAATTCAATGAACAAAAAAGTGGCACTTAATTTAACAATAAATGCTTACACACGGTAGGTTATCTCCTTTAAATTGATGATGATGATGATGATGATATTTCTTCGGCTTGTCACTTCACTTGGTCCTAGTTGAGGGCTATCTTTCACTCTTTTGGCGATTGAAGAATTAACATATAGTGATAAATATGGGCCTAAATGGGCCTAATTGGTGAATATTAAGGGACTGAAACTCAATAATGCTACTCAGTAATGAAAAGGAAATAGGGCAAATTTCGTTAGATGTCACGAAACTTTGTTTTTTTGTTCCGAATTAGTCATAAGTTTGACTTGTTTGTTTGTAGTCATTGAATTTCTCATTTGTTTCAATCAAATTATTCTATAAATATTTTATACAAAAAATTAGTTAAATATATTTTTTTTCTAATTGGTGAATATTAAGACACAAATCAAACTTATGAATTTATTTCAAATTCATAAGACCAACCTAAAATTCTGGCCTTTTGTGAAAGATAAAATCATCATAAACCATGAGGAGGAACTTTCATGTTATTTTTTTCATGTCAATAAAACTAATATTTTCATAGTATTTTTCACACACGAAAAAAAAAAATGAGAACAATAACACCATCACAATCTTCATGCATCTTTTTTTTTTTTTTGGAAATCGGGCAGTGGCTGCCAGATGCATTAAACAAAAACCGCAAGGTTACAACACGACACCACTGGGCTCCAAAACAGCCCCCCGTCCTCCTAAAACAAGACCATGCCACACTCAAAACCAATCACAACAGAAAATAATAAACAATCTGGAAAAACAGTCAGGATAGTTAACAGTGTTTATCCCACAGCGATGCCTCCTGAATTATCCAAGCAACAACCCCGCTAACGGTTCTGCGCTTATACTAAAAAATTCTCAGATTATGCTCTTTCCAAATGCTCCAACAAGTGCACGAGAAGAAAGTTTCCCATTTACTGTGCCTCAAAGAATCATGAATTAAGCCACTGGACCCATCCCAATTCCCAAGTCTCCTGTACCGAGTCCCTTACCAGTACTACCGAGAACCCCAAGTGAATTGAGATCACGTGCCACACTTGCCTTGCGAAAGGGCAGCAGAAAAATAAGTGGAATGCTGTCTCCAACCGACCAGCTGTGCATAGAACACAGTCAGGATGGCAATTGAAGTTACGGCTGAGCATGATCTCCTTCGCCAGTGTTCTGCTCTGCAGCGAAAGATGGACAAAAATCCTGACCGTTGGTGGAGACAGCATCATTAATATTGCTTCCAGAAGCTCTCATATGCAGTTAATAATTCAAAATTTATGCATCGAGTCACAAGCATCTAAGCTTTAGTTTAATTGGAATGAGAAAAATAATATAAAGAAGTTATTGTTTGCAAAATATCAAGATTTTGCTTGTTTGCTATATATCTAATAAAAAATGGAATTGAAGTGAGGAAAAGCGAGGCGAGATAAAAAGGAGAACGGAGAGGAAAAAATAATACACAAAAATATTTTATTGAAAAAAGTTAAAAAGGACGACATGTAATTTTCTTTTCTATTTTAGAAAATAAAAGGCAGAAGCACATTTCATAAACTGATTGAGAAGTACATCATCTTTTATCACAGGAAGCCGATCAACCATAGCATCGATCAACCATAGCATCTTTAATGGTTTTCTTCAATCTACATGTCCAATACAAACAAAAAGATTTAATGAGCATAATCAAAGATCTAGCAGAATTTTATTTAGCATTATTAAAGCACAAATCATTTCTATGCTTCCAAATAGTCCATGTAACAGAACAAAGTACAATTAAAAAACCTATTATGGCAGGTAGGGAAGCATACTGTAATAAATCATTCTAGGTATGTCATTGTTGCATTACTTCTTGGTTTTTTCCTAACTAGAACCATACCTGTTGAGCTAGATTATATGTCAGAAATAGATGTTCTACTGTTTCTTGGTGATGGTAAAATTGACAATGTATTTCCTATCCAACCCTTCCTAATCATGTTATCTTTGGTCATAATGAAATTATGGGTAACTAACCACATAAATATCCTTAATTTAGGGGGTACAGGTAAATGCCACCATATCATTGCATTAGCTGGTTGTGAACCTCCAAAATTCAAAATAGTGTAAATAAAATGAGTGGAAAACTCCCCTGAGTGCTTTCATCTCCAATCAAAAGTTTGAGAATCGATCATTTCAAAAGTCTTATTGTCATTTCTGGATATAAAATTAAATCAAGATTCTAAATAGCACGCTATAGTATAGCTATAACGTGTTTAGATCATAAAAGTTACGATATTATTAATGCTATGGTACGCTATAGCAGCGTAATATTGTAATAACGTTGTTTTTTTTTTAGCAATTTTGCTATTACGCAATAAATAGTATTTAAACTCTTTGATATTAATATATATTTTGGCTTCATCCAACTCACAAATCAGATTTTATTTTATTTTATTTTATTTTGACTCTTTGTATCATTGTACTTCATAAAGCAAAATCATCATGTGCTGTCAATATTTTTACTCGTAATTTTTCCGTAATACTAATAAGGAAAGATAAATTATAAAGGAATGCTAATCATTAATTGCCGATGACCATTTAACGTGAGCTACATTTTGTAAGAACGGATACATAGAGCATGTGTCATATATTTTAACAGAGGAGGGTTTAAATGTTTTCATCATGTATTTATTTTTAAGAACTTTAATAATTTTAAATTTTAAATTTAAAAGTCAAATTAAAACCGTTGGATATAATCTACATCATTTTATACATGTACGTGTAAAAAAATTGTGACATTTCAACTTTATTTTAGTTGTCACTAGGAGCTTGTAAAAACTTATTAATGTGGATAATTTATAAACGTTGATTTTTCAAATGATTGATTTACATGAAAACAAAATTAAAATGTGATTTTTTTTATGAGCACATAGAGGAAATAAAATATATCACATCTAACGGTTTTATTTTAACGTTTATAATTATAATTTTAATTTATTAACATTTTTAATAATGAAGGCATGATGGAGACACAAAAATTGAAGGCATTTGAACCCTCCTCTATTTAATAATGATGTTTTGTTTTACTTTCAAATACTAGCATATTTAGTATCCATAATTTTTTTTTTAGAGGATCTTATGTGATTCCTTTCATGATTAAATCCTCTTCACAATTGAGTCGAGAATGAATTGTCTTGCTTCAGACAAAGTAAAAGCCGAAATTTTTATTTCTAGTATAAAGAAAAAATAAATCAAATCACCTTGGTTTTGGAGGGGAACTTGAGTAATACTCGAGCCGGACAGGCATTGTGCGGTCTCATTTTTTTTTTTAACATAATATTTATTAACTAAAAAAAAAATTGGTTTCTATGCCAGCAAGGTTTTAGAATTTGGCATTTTGGGGCCAAATGGTTTTAGAATTGGTTTCTAATTTTTCTGATTGGTTAATAATTTTTCTGTTTAAAAAAAGAAGAGTTGGAGCTACATAACGCCTGTGTAACCCTGGTATTTTTTGAATTTTGACCAGATGAAGGTGTTCTAGTTTAATTTTTTATTATGGTAGAAATAAAAATTTCGGAAGTAAAAGATATTGTCAAAACTTAAAAAAAAAAAAAAAGAAAAAAGAAAAAGAAAAAAGGTACCTTCAGTGGCGCCTTTTCGCACAATTAGGCTTAAAAGTGCTGGTCATGGATCATAAATCACGGGCAACTCTGTTGTGTTTCATGATGAATCAAACACATCACAGCTCCTAGTACTGCGTCACATGCCATGGAAACCCTGTAAATCTCATTTCAAGCTTCGAGTTACTTCAACAAAATTTTAGTGTCAATCTAGTTGATTAGACATTGATTCAAATCACTTAACACTATGAAACAATCATCAATCGACTCCGTACTTTAAATCTAACATAAATAGATTCAAACTCAGGTTGATAATGAAATCAAAACCAAAGCCCTCTTCTGTTTTTTTTTTTTTTTTTTTTATTAAGGCTAGAAATCAAGTTATCAAACTATCTAATATCTATAAAATATTTCTTTTCAAATTTTAAATATGTGATCTCTCACACAAAGAGCATTACCTTTGTCACTAAACCAATAAAATCAAAACCAAAGCTCTCCTCTTACTTAATTGTAACTGCACTTAAATATGTTTCTAATATTTTAAATCTAGTACGACAATTATATAATCATATGAACTGGCTGAAGCACTCCAAAAATAAATTTAATAAATTAAATTAAATTTTTTTATCTCTTAACTTTATACTAATTAAATTACTTGAAAATTTTATATTTTCTTCTATATAAACACATCACTTGTAAAGTAGGTTGGTCTCAATAGTTTTAATTCATTGTTGAAAGTATTAGAAATGTACTAATAGACAAGAATATTTTGGGCCATAGTAATAGTTATTATGGATCAGATCTTATTGGGCTGGGCTCGAATTTATGTTCTCATCTAATCTGATCTGATCATATCAGGTAAGGTTTTCGTAGGTGTAATGAAATGGTGCAAATTGAACAGATGCATAGTATTATAAATATATATGTAGAGTTCATTTTTGGTGTTGTTCCAGAAATTCTATTCATTACACTTAAGAAAATGTAAGAGAGAAAGGAAGAGAAAAAGACGGGGCTTTCAGATCGGTACTAGTATACCAATTGACTGTTGGTTTTCGACTTGTTTGTGTGGATACTGGTAGAGACGTAGTTGCTGTGGTGTTGCGTGGATTCGACACGAGATCGAAAAGAGAAGACGTTTACTTCTAGAACTTGAATTCTCCGCTGCGCATTTAATAATAAACTCTATTTGAATCTTGGAATTAGTTTTATATATGGATTCTGACTTTCGGATAGTGAACAAATCATAAACTGGTCAGAAGTACTGCACTATAACCTATCTGAAATCCCTGCAGAAAGTCAATCCGATATTACAAAGTTAATTAAACTTAATGAAACTTGTGAATTTAAGAACAATACCCTAATTCTATTCGGATGTAATCATTCTGAACACAATTCATACATATATATTTCGCTAATTTGACCCTAGACAACTTATACAAGCATATTTTACATAAAAACTGCTTCATCTGCAATTTAAATAAGGGTTCCAATATCTCATATTTTTCATATTTCATCATATCTCATATTTTATATTTTCGTTTACAAAGTTCAAACTATTAATCCGAACCGCTTAACATAATATTTATACTAAAATATACCTGAGGATGAAATTTTATAATTTTTGAAATTTTTTTACTATTTTTTAAGATAGACACAAAATCACTGTTTTTGAACTGTTCAAAAAACAATGATTTTTCACCTATTCTAAAAATTAGTAAAAGTTTCAAAAATTATAAAATTTCATCCCCAACCATATTTTAGTATGGATATCATGTTGAATGGTTCGAATCGACAATTTAAATTTTAAAAATAATGATATAAAATATGAGGTATGATCAGATATGAAAGGCATTGAAACCCTTCTCTTTAAATAAATCTATACTAAATTGCAAAACTTTCTAAATTTGTTTTTGTTCATAAATATAGTATTTCCCTTTTACAAATTGTCCCTACATTCATTGTATTTTCCTAAGCAAAACAATTCATGATTTTAGATCTAATTCATATATAATATTAATTAAAACAGTAAATACATTTGCATACAAAATTTACTATAAGCTCTAGACAAGATATTACACGATTAATACTAAAATATGTACGAAATTCACTTCATTGATTCCTTAATTACGAGAAACTTGCACACTTAAGCTAAATAAATTAAATAGAGAAATAGGTCCTTTTTCTTGTAAAAATGCTAATTTTTGAGTGGGTTAATATTGTGATGTATGCACGTTGAACTTTAATATGAATACAATGCTCAAGACTAGCAATGTAATGTTCATGTTCATAAACCTTTTTGTCAATGCTAGGCTAGCAATACAAACATCTTACTCAAAGTCAAAATTTATTAAAATTCGTTGAAAATTTTAATCTGGACTTTTTGCTTGCCAAATTTTAAAAAAAGAAGTCAAACCTTCGTGGAGAAACATCATATTTTAAAAAATAGAGAATTAAATTAATTATAATTTAAAAGGTTGATGAGTAGACGCATACGTAATAACATATTACACGATTAGTCTTATCAAATGACAAATAGTATTTAGTATTTACTTATTGCAGCCGCTGTCCAGCAAATCGCAAGTAAATCTTACAAATAAATTTAGCAATTAATAATTAAAATATTAACTCAAGAATATTTTAGACATTAGTCCAGTCCCAACTCCCAAGTCCACACCATTATTTTGTCCCCATTTTAATCGATTATTCTCTCTTATTAGTTGATCCACCAGGGTTAGGTGGGGTTGTTCTCCTCTCTTCATCGAGCCTAGATCTTCTGAAGTAATTTAAATTTTGGGTTTATATCACAGCCGTCAGATCAGAATCCGAGCCAATCCGGTCTGAGTAGAATGTCCGAGATTCCTTTATATTCGTGTCAAAGCAGATCGGACGTTCCGAATCTAAACTCAAAATTTGAGTTAACCCTGGTGACCTGAATTCCTCTTCTCCCTTCTCAGTTGCGAATCCAAAGATTTGTTCTTTATATCAGTTCACCTTCTTTGGCTGCCCCTGAAAGCGACTTGTTCTCTAATTTTAAGTTTGTCTTTGTCCTAATCGGTAGGTCTGTTTGAGAGGAAAAACTCACTTCTTCTTCAGTTTCTTAGTTGATCTAGATTACAGTAATTTCAAATAAGGGTTTTTTCTTTAATTCCACGACCTTGTTGGTCGTTACTACAATTTAATAGCTCAATCTAGTGTGAGTAGGCGGGTAACTTATTTACTAATTTAAATTTTCCTTAGTAAGGTTGTTCTATTTTTAGCGTTGATTCAGGACGGGTATCGCTTGTTATTTGCTATAGTTTTCGTCTTTCGCTCAACTAGAAAGCTGCTCCGTTTCTAAATTTCATCTTTGTATAGCTTAATTTACTACTGAGAGGTGTTTGATCTTAGATAGAAAGGTGCTCCATTTCTCTTTAAAATTTGTCCCAAGTTGGATGCGTTGAGAAAGAGATTTTTTTTTTTGAAGGTTTTTTAATTTCTCCCCTGATCTAGGTCAAGCTAATTCTCACTTGTTCTCAAAAGATATATCACTTGTCAATTTTTAAAAGAGTTATAAATTTTGTGTCTCATTGTGATCGGATACTGTGGAGATTTGGGAATTTTTCTCCCTCTTGTGCTCTATGAAGAGCATGTTGCTCTCAGAATCACACAAAGAGACTCAGGTCCACGATTTCAATCCTCAATCATGGCTTCAAGTTGAAAGAGGGAAGCTTTCAAAGATTTCATCATACTCTCCTTCTTCTATGTAAGTCTACTTAGCAAAATGATTCTATTAATTCTTAGTTAAATATCTTTTTGCAGACTGTACCCTGTTATACTCTCTGAACAAACAAAACCAGTCCTTTTACAAATTTGCAAACCAGTTTATTGTAGAAAACACCTACAGACCTAAAAACATCATTTCAACAATATGAAAACAGCGTCCTCCGTAAAAATCTCTGGTAGCTTATCTTTTAAATAATGTAGTTATCTAATGATAATATGGTCTTTTTCAATAATCCTTACAGAATAATTAGACCAGGTTCGAAATATCAAAAAAGTGTATTGGGGTGTCTGCATATGTAGCATGCATACTTTGCAAAATGTTTATAAAGAAGTCCGGATTTCTTCAATGCATTTATAATTGTTTTATTCTACTTCTATAATTGTAGAGAATCCTTAATTAAAATAGTGGAGCCGCCAATTCTTCCATATTTCAAACCAGTAGACTATGTTAGTGTATTAGCCCAAATTCACGAGGAACTCGAACAATGCAAGCCAGAAGAAAAATCAGATCGTTACTTGCTTCAATATCATGTTTTCCGAGGGCTTGGTGAAACCAAATTGCTCAGGAGAAGTCTCCATTCGGCTTGGAAGCACGCAAATACTGTCCATGAAAAAATCATTTATGGTACCTGGCTGCGGTATGAGAAGCAAGGGGAAGAGTTCATCACTGACCTCCTCTCCTCTTGTGGTAAGTGCTTGAGAGAGCTTGAGCCTGTAGATGTCTCTTTGGAGATTCCAGTTGGGGCCTCTTTACCAGTTTCTGATACCAGTACCAGGAATGATGCGCAAGAGGAGGCTACGATGGTCTCATTTCAAATAGGAGGAGAAATGATAATTTGTAACAGGTGCAAGATTGGTTCTTTGTCGATCCCTTTTCATACCATGCTTAATGGGCCTTTTACCGAATCAAATCTGGAGGTGATCAACTTGTCAGAGAATGGTATTTCAGCAGCTGGCATGAGATGCATTGCTAATTTTGCTGTTACTGGCATATTATCTGGCAATGGCTTATCAGTCGATATCTTACTTGAAATTCTCATATTTGCAAATAAATTTTGTTGTGAGAGATTAAAAGAAGCTTGTGATAGGAAACTGGCATCTTTGGTTTGTTCAAGACAAGAGGCAATTGAGTTAATAGCATGTGCACTTGAGGAGAATGCTCCTGTTCTTGGGGCTACTTGCATGCAAGAGCTTTTACGGGAACTTCCGACATGTCTGGGTGATGATCAAGTGGTAAAGTTTTTCTGTAGTGCTAACAAGGAACAACAATATGCCATGGTGGGGAGAGCTTCTTTTCCCTTTTATTCATTGGTGAGTGAGGTTTCGATGAAAACAGACCCAACTTCTGAGAAAACTGCAAGGTTTATAGAAAAGATGGTTGAGTCGGCTGTTGGTACATCACAAAAACAAATTGCGTATCACCAACTTGGTTGTGTCCGGTTTTTAAGAGAGGAGTATGGGGAAGCAGTGTCTGCATTTAATGCTGCTCGCAGTTCAGGACACGTATATTCTGTTACTGGCATTGCCAGAATAGCTTTTTTAAAGGGTGATACAATGTTGGCTTTTGAAAAACTCACCTCTGTTATGTCCTTGTCCCAGCCTCTTGGGTGGATGTTTCTAGAGAGAAGCCTGTATGCTGATGCCAATAGAAAACTAGAAGATTTGGATAAAGCAACGGAGCTTGACCCCACTCTGACATATCCATACATGTATCGTGCTATTGACCTCTTAAAAAAGCAAGACCCGAAAGCCGCATTGGATGAAGTAAACTGTATTTTGGGCTTCAAGATGGCACTTGAATGCCTTGAGCTAAGGTTCTGCATCCACCTAGTGATGGAGAATTATGATTTAGCTCTTCGGGACGTGCATGCGATCTTGACGCTAGCACCTGGGTATAGGATGGTGGAGGGGAGAGTGGCGGCATCAAAAATAGCAACTCTTCTGGGTGCACAAGTAGATAAATGGAGCTCTGCAGATTGCTGGATGCACCTCTATGACCGGTGGTCAGCAGTGGATGACGTGGGGTCGCTTTCAGTGATTTTTCAGATGATGGAGACTGATGCACCAAAAGGAGTTCTTTATTTCAGACAGTCATTGCTTCTCCTTAGGTCAGGACCTTTATTAAATTAAGTACTTTGTTGTCTCAAAATAAATGGTGCCTAAACATCATTTGTGTGAACATAAATATTTGCTCAGTCTACCTTTTTGATCTATTATACCTTTTCTTATATATAATATTATCATCCAGTGTATCACTTTTGATCAATTGTGCATTGCACCTTTTTTTTTTCATAAAAAATCAGGTATACCTATTTTGCACCATAGAGAATGTGGTGCTTTGGCTGTTATTGTTTTGTATTCACTATCAGTTCTTTATGTTCTTGTAAAATATTAACCAGCATTGGCAATAACAAAACATTGTTATTGTCCTTTTAATTGCTATATATTAAATGAATGGTCCTTAAGAAGAAAAACTGGTCCGTTTTATTAATTAAGGATATTGTATTTTTCCAAATGTCATGTTTTTTGAAGATTCTTCTCTTTAAAATTTTGAATGGTTATTTCTTCTAAAAAGATTATGGAAATCATGCCATTAACTGTTGTCGGTATGGTATGTACCATTTTTACTGGGTTCACTAGTTCATAATCCATGCTAGTAGGTGGAGATGATCCACACTTTCAGTCAATTTGTAAAAAAAAGGGACCAAAGAAGTAGGTGATCCACACATTCAATCAAGTAAAAAGAAGGAACCTAAGAAATAGGTGATCCACACATTTAACAATTTTTGGTATGGTATGTACCACTAGCAACTATACAGTCTGGGTATTATTCCAAATTTTGATATCATTTAATTATGTCTGCCTGAAATAGGGGAAAGAAGACTCAGTTTAATCAATTATACTACTTTTTTGGACTAATAGAAATGGGCACAGCTATTGGGTGATGGATCAGTACTGAATTATAAACCTTGGTATTGCAAGTTTCGATATAACTTATAGCTATAAATAGCCAATGCTTGATTTCTGAGTAATTTTTATATTTAGGTTAAACTGTCCTGAAGTGGCAATGCGCAGCTTACAGCTGGCACGACAGCATGCCTCGAGTGAGCATGAACGACTTGTATATGAGGGCTGGCTTCTTTATGACACAGGCCACTGCAAAGAAGCATTGTGTAAGGCTGAAAAGTCCATTTCCATACAGAGATCTTTTGAAGCCTTCTTTCTGAAGGCGTATGTGTTGGCTGATTCAGGCATGGACCCATCATGCTCATTGATTTGTATTTCTCTCCTTGAGGAGGCACTTAAATGCCCTTCTGACAGGCTTAGAAAGGGTCAGGTCAGTTCTTGTCCATTTGAATTAATAGTTTTTTTTTTTTTTTTTTTTTCTTTTGGCTATTTTGATTTTCTGGTACTCGTACCTGCTTGGGTAAGTATATTTTAGACCTCTGTAATTTACTTCCTTTATTTACTGAATTCTAAAATACTGGCTTGGCTGTAGGGGTGAAAACGGATCGAATACGGATCGGATAGTGATAAAACCATATTTGTATCCGTTTTTATTTTTCGGATACGGATACAAATCGGATATTAATCGGATACGAATACGGATCGGATATTAATCGGATACGAATACGAATCGAATATTAGTCGAATACAAATACGAATACAGATATAAATCGAATTTCTAATTCGGATATATATATTATAACAAGATTGTATAACATCTGTGGAGTGAATTAAAAATTTTAATTGTAAAACAACAAGTATCCACATTTGAAATCAGAACAAAATAATTAACTAATGTGTTATTTAATAAAATTAAAATGACCCATCATAAATAATAAATTACATCAAAACTCAATTAATTAAATGAGAAAATAATTAAAAAAATGATTATTAGTATTTTTGAAAATTTATTATGGATTTTTAAACCTAAGATTTAACTTAATGAGAGAAATAAAAATTAAAGATGTAGTTTGAATGACGATGGAGTCTCATAGCAGGACTTCTTACTCACGGATGGCCACACAGATCCCACCTCTTAATTCTTCTCTCTCTATTTCTATTACAGGCGGACCCCACCTATATCCGAATATTCAAAAAATTATCCGAAAAATTCAAAAATCCGGATATCCGAAAAATTATCCGATTATCCGAAAAATATATCCGAAAAATGAAAAATTCGGATATCCGAAAAATCAACGTATCCGATTTCGGATAATTATCCGAATCCGTATCCGTATTCGCTTCCGAAATTAAAACCGAATTCGTATCCGTATCCGGATAAATCATATCCGTATCCGTATTCGTATCCGCAAATTATCCGTATCCGACTATCCGAATTCGAAAAATTCGAATACGAATCCGAATTCGGTCGGATAATATCCGACCCGTTTTCACCCCTACTTGGCTGCTATATCTTTTCTTTTTTCTTTTTGTATATTTTATACAATTGATGTTAAATCAAGGCAAAGTTTGGTGAAAGTATAAATAAATTTAGTCTTAATTTGAGGCATTTGCTGACTGAGGTTTCTTGATACAAAACTCGTTATTTTAGTGTGCACACAGAAACTTTACTTTTGCAACTTTGCAGAAACAAACACGCTTATTCTCTTAATAATTGACAAGTGCTGATTGATTTTCTGTCACCAATAAAGCAGGCATTGAACAACCTAGGTGGTGTGTACCTTGACTGTGAGAAGTTGGATTTGGCAGCAGATTGTTACACAAGTGCTCTCAAGATTAGACACACCCGGGCTCATCAAGGCTTGGCTCGTGTCCATTTTTTAAAGAACAACCGGGTGGCAGCATTTGAGGAAATGACACAATTGATAGATAAGGCAAGGAGCAATGCATCAGCCTATGAGAAACGGTCTGAGTATTGTGACAGGGAGCAAACCATGAAAGATTTGGAGATGGTAACTCGTTTGGACCCATTACGTGTTTATCCGTACCGGTACCGTGCTGCAGGTGAGACTTTATTGACTGTTAATTAAGATTATGTATTAGAGAAAATTGTCATGCTGAGAAGTGTTGGGTTGGGTCGGGTTTCAATCAGTTGGGTTTGGATTTGAGCCATATCAGGCAAATTCTTTGGGTTGAGTGAGATTTGTTACTTCTAAAGTGGCATTAGACGTGCCAGATCATGTTTGGGTCGTGTCAGGTTGGGTCTGTTTGACCTTAGAGAATTATCGGGTACAGGTCAGGTTGGGTCAGGTCAGGTCAGGTCAGGTCTTGGGCTGTCCAACTTTGGATCAAGTTTGGGGTTTGGGTAAGTTCGGCTCTTCAAAAAATCTGGTCAAGTCAGATTGGACTGCTGCTTCTGGTTGGGTCAGATTTTGCCACATCTGGATGCTGGTTCTGTCAAGGAAAGAGGGGAAAAGAGATATCATACTTACTGTTTGTGTTTGAGAATGACAAATATGGACTTGGGGTTCCAGAACTTTTAAGGTCCTTTAATCATAATAAATGTTGGTTGAATGATTATGTATTAGATAGAGCATTCTCTCCCTTTATCAGGGCATGTTGATGGCTAGAAATCATGATCCGTTTTATGCACGTTATAGGCTTCAAAATACATGTTTTCATAATAAATGTTCTAAGAAATCTGAATCAAGTTTTATTGGTGATTTATCAGTGCTAAAATCATCAGCTAAATGGGCAGTAAATCCACTCAATGTAATTTTTGTGACATTTTAGTGTGAAGTGGGCAAAATCCACAAGGCCTTTTTAATAACCGCTTTTTGAAAGCTTAGCTGGTACGGAAAGGGCTGGAACAGTACCAAAATATGGTGCAACTTTAGAAATAAAACAATGACAGGAAAAAGTGCTTAGTATCCTCACTAGCATACCAGACATTAGAAATCTGAATATATATTTTTTTGTACCAGTTACTCAGCCAGTACTGTACTGAGATTATGGTATTCTCAGTAATGCAATGAGACTTTCTTATGTTCAGAAATCATATTTTAGCATGTTTGTGTAACCCAATGACCTTTATGTGATTTAAAAGTTGCAATTTGCTGATTAATACTGATTCCTTTTTTTTTTGTTGTTATTCTTTTTCAATTATGGTGCAACTAGTGTTAATGGATAGTCACAAAGAGAAAGACGCTATAGCAGAGCTGACCCATGCCATTGCATTCAAAGCAGACCTTTATTTGTTGCACTTGCGAGCGGCATTTCATGAACACATTGGAGATCTACAAAGTGCACTTCGAGACTGCCGTGCTGCACTTTCCCTTGACCCCAATCACCAGGAGATGCTTGATCTTCATAAGCGTGTACACAACCAAGAAACCATCTCTGGGTTTGACACCATGTAGAATGTACAGACATGCAATTGAACACAACCATGATTTTTTTGTTTTGCTTTTTTCCGAAAGAAATGTGGAGATGCACCCTGAAACCTGAAATGGTTTATTACCAGAGAAACTGTCCTCCTGATTTTAAAGGAGCCTTATTTTGCTGAGAAAAGAAAATGTTTACAATATTTTATTTCTTTTATTTTTTATTTATTTTCACTGGTCCTGTTCATGTGATTTTATTATGCAATGTCTGATGAATTAGGGTTAATATCTTGGAGCTGAGGAAGCTGATTTTGTGTCTGATATATTGAAATCGCAGTATATAGTAATTTAGTCAATCAAAATTAATATCTTGTGTTGATCCATATTTATTGAGAGGTATAAACGTAATCGACGAATTGTTGGAGCTGAGGAATTCAAGATCGAAGCGATCTAACAGACAAATTGACGGCCCAGTCTAGATAAGGCCCACGAATCTGTATTCCATTCACCTCGGTGCACTTTATACTGGCCTTTCGAACCTGAGAAAAGGCAGAGTAGGTAACCCAACCTGATTTTTCTCTCCATTTTACAACACCTGGAGTCATCTCATTCGAAATCAACTTACTCATCTTCATCTACAGATACCTCCATTTGTTGAACTACCCGGGTACCATTTTATTCGGAGGAGGCGGTGAGCGCACGCATCGGTGACCATATCAACGGATCCGCAACTCCCTCTTCCTCGGCCTTTCTGCTCCACTCGTCTCTCTAGTCTATACAACGACCGACGCCGCTTCATCAATCGCTTATTGCTCTTTTTCCAGAAGCTTCCGCTGTTTCGCCATATCTCCGATTCGAGATTCGATGTCGACCCCACCTCTTCTCTAGAATGTTCCTTTCCTCCCCTTTTCCCTCTCCCGCCCCCACTTTTTAAATCCAAGCCAGCTTGTCTCATATTTTACTCATCACCTCTGTTTCCAAACTTCGTACTCTTTATCCCGTACCTCGGATTGAAATTCGTACTGCCTTCTGTGGAAGATTTCTCTGATTCATTGACTCAGGTCACCATTTTGACATCTCAACTGGTCCTCTATCGGATGTAACATTTGCAATTAGATTTAAAATCTTCAGTTGTAACAGTTTCTTGACAACCCAAACCCTAGTTAGTTTGATTTCTGAGAAGATACATGGATCCTGTGCTGAACCCAGTGAAAGAGGAGTATCCAGGTGGTGAGCAATCAGGTATGGTTTTTGATGAGGGACCTGAATTTTCACCGAAGCCAATGGAAGGGTTGCATGAGGTGGGGCCACCACCTTTTCTGACTAAGACCTATGAAATGGTGGATGACGTGGCGACACAGCGTATTGTCTCATGGAACAAGGCCGGGAATAGCTTTGTGGTATGGGATCCGCATGCTTTCGCAACTACTCTGTTGCCGCAGTACTTCAAGCACAACAATTTCTCAAGCTTTGTGAGGCAGCTCAATACTTATGTGAGTGTCTTGGTTCTAAGATGCAAAATATTTTTTGTGACATAATTTTAGGTTGTAATGCTCTCTGCATGAACCACACTTGTTTATAAATTAATCATTTTAGTTTCATTTACTTCAATTTAAAGGGTAATTTGTTGCATGCACATGTCAGTGCATATTAGCATCACTGGAGAGTGGCTAACTAAGAATCTTGAACTAAAAGGGAAAAGATTTAATTTGATGCCTTGATTAATTAAAAGAAAGAAAAGTAAAATGTTCATGATGCTGTGCCCTTATCAATATTGGAAGAAAGTAGTCCTCAAGATGTCCGCGAGAGCAATCATAGATGATGTGCAACAAGTTATTTTAGAGAAATGAAAATTATGTAGATGGAAATAGAGAAATAATAATAATAATAATAAAAAAAAACAATGTAAACTTTTTAGTGTATTGACAATATTCATCACGATTTTGAGAATACATTGACAGTGTTAATCACAATTTAGAAAGGAGGAACGATAAATAGTGGAATTGATATGTAACTTAAAAACTTAACAGTAAGTTTATGAAACATGTTATTTCTGATAAAGATTTTTATTTTTCTTTCTTTGAACAGAGACTTAAACCTGTAATAGTTTCCTTTTGATGTTTTTGCCAATATAGTCAATTAACTGAATCTTTGAACTAGATGGTACTTAAATCTTTTGTTTTATGACCATTTTTCTGGTAATTTTTACCAGGACACTTGTTCAATTTTAGCATTTTTTGTGCAAAAATATTAGAGTACAAGATAGTGGAAGTTGATTATATTGAACTATAAGAGTTTTTGCCATTATTCTTCACCATAATTTGATATAAGCTACACATTATTTTTCACATTGCTGATAAAGAAAGTTTGTACTATTATATAGTAGCATTTGAACTTTCTGTAAGAGTCATACAAACTTTTTTTGAACTCCAGTATGATATTTCTGGATTAGGAAACATGCTCATTCCTTAATTGGCCTTTTTCAACTATTACTTTTAGTTATGAGAAAGTAGAAACAGTAAATGATCTTTGTGTTATTGTCTATTAAAATAATAGAAGAAGGTGAAGAAAGCAGAAGAAAGTTGAAGAACCCCTTGCAACTCAAAAATGTTTCACCCAGGTTGTAAGAGGTATATGCAGCATATATTTATTTTCTTTATACAAAAAATTCAAAATAACTTTTTCTAGATTCAATGAGAATAATAAACCCAATAAAAAGTTGATCAAATTTTTCTTAATTAAACAAATGTGAACGCCGGACAATTTTGTAGTACATAAAAATGCTGGTTCATTTGCCCCTCCAATTATTTTTAAATCTTCCTTTTCTAATCTGCTAAATTCTGGTGTTCTTACCAACTTGTTTGCAATATTACGCAGGGCTTCAGAAAAGTAGACCCCGACAAGTGGGAATTTGCCAACGAGGGTTTCTTAAGAGGCCAGAGGCACCTCTTAAAAACTATAAAAAGACGAAAACCACTATCACAACCTGTATCCACGCAACAGTCTCATGGCCCTTACCTCGAATTAGGCCAATTCCAATATGAATCTGAAATTGACCGCCTGAAACGAGATAAGCAACTACTGATGACTGAGCTTGTAAAACTGAGACAAGAGCAACAGACTACCCGCTCCCACCTCAAGGCGATGGAGGATCGGCTGCAGGGCACTGAACAGAGGCAGCAGTCCATGATGGCATTCCTGGCGCGAGTGATGCGCAACCCTGAGTTGTTGCAGCAGCTGATCTCTAAAAATGATAAGAGGAAGGAACTAGAAGAGGAGATATCAAAGAAAAGACGGAGAAGGATCGACCAGGCGCCAGAAATTGATGATGTGGGGGCAAGCATTTGTACTGAGCAGGAGACTGCAATGAAGATTGAGGAGGGCATCACGGTGTCTGACGGGTTGTTTGGATTGGAGATGGAGCAAGGGATGGGTTTAGGGTTAGGGCTACATGAGGGAGGGGAAGATAGTTTGCTATTGGATCCCTTGGTAGATTTGCCAGAGGAAGAGCCTAAGGTGGAGTTGCCCGGGGAAGAATTAAACGATGATTTCTGGGAGGATTTGCTGAATGATGGAGTTGGAGAGAAGGCTAGTGGGTCCTGCATGGCAGAGCGGGGCAGAAATGGAGATCAGATGAGCTTGTTTGCTGATAAAATGGGATATTTGAGTTCAAATAGCCCAAGGAAAAGGTGATGTATGTTTTGGAATTATAATGCCTGGTTTGCACATATAAGGTACGTTGGCATGCTTTTTTGCATTCATCTGTGGGTTTCTTCATTATTTGGTAATCACTAGTTAAAGTCGACACCTTTATAATGACCTTAATTTTTTCTGGTAGCTGTTTGGCCAGTTTGATTGCCTTTAATTGGGTTGCTGATGTGAAGGAAGATTCCTTTTTTCGACTTGGTTATAGAATGCACGAGTCTTACAGATGAATTTGGAAATTTTTTTTAGCTTAGTAGTAACCTTATCTTAGTTGTGCTTTAGATGTTTATTTATTACTGACAATTATATTTTTTGTTTGTTAATCAACTTTTTGCTCATGCATGGACATGGAATACTGATTTTTAAATGAGAGATGAGCATTCGATGTAATATTTGAAATTCATGGTTGGGATGGTCTGGTACTTTTGAGAAAAAGGGGTCCAATTTCACAGAATTCATTGGATGTGTATAGTTCATTGTGGCTAGAGTTGCAATGCATTGTATCATGCGGTTATAGTTCACAGTTTGCATTATGAACTTACCATTACAACTTCTGAACTTTGCTTTTTGCACATTATTATCAACTTGGAAGCATTTGTTATCTGGTGTATCCTAGTATTTGTGGTCTGAATTTAAAGGCAGGTATTTTGCACTGTGTGATTTACTGTGTAATTCTGTGTTACTTGGTAAACGAATAAAAGGTAAACGTATTGCGAAGCGAAGAGAAGGAAAAGAACAAGAATAAAAGATGAGTTCATATATGTGCAAGTAAAACATTATTTGACAAGAATAATTTCAATCATATGCTCCATTCATACTATACGTATGAGCAACGCGAACGTTATAAAATGATCTTATTTACCTCTGAGAGTTTTGAGTGTCACTATTTATTGTCTAATTTAGCCGAAAAACTAGAGCCTCAAAATCTACATCGGCGAGTAGAACCGGATTTATCCTATATGAATTCCACAATTAAATGAGAACATGAGCACGGTCATTGTGTGAAATATAAATATATTTTTTAATGTAAGAAATGGTTTTATTTAATTAATTAACAAATAACCCTTCAGTGAAAGAAAACGAAATTGATCCTTCAATTCTGTGCTGACTTTTGGTCTCCGTGAAGTGAAAAGACGTAGTAGTCACAAGCTTTCATGAAAGTTGCAGTTATTGAGTGGTCATGTGTACATCCAAAAATCCAAATTAAGCATAAAATGGCTCTCATGCGGTCATGCCGGGAGGAAGCCTACAGATCTGCCGCGATTGAATTATTTACATCCAAATTAAGCATAAAATAGCCATTTCATGACATATATTGACACAACTCACATCTTTGGATTAAACTTCCTTAGAGCATCTCTATCCCAACAATTAATCCAATGGATCAATACATGTCATGAGTATACCTGTTCAGAGTCTAATTATGAGGCCCAGAGCATTGGATGTAACATTGTGATTCTGATTCAACTCTATTTAAAATAATAAAAAGTTGACGGATCAAAAGTCGAACTTTGAATACTTTCTAAATAACAATCCTCTTCGGAAACCTCTTCGCTCCCGACCTATAGGTGTCAATAAATACCACACAGATAGGTTGAAAGTATTTTCAAACCTATGTTCATTAAAAATTGATTTTATCTATAGCATACTCTTATTCATTAAGAATTGATAGTACTGTACTTTATCTTTATCTGTAAAATTATCGAGTAATAAAACAGTAACAGATGATTAATAATTAATATAATAATTAATTTTATTATATTTTAAAATAAAACATCATTCACTTAACACATATACAATCATATTACTAATAAGAAAAAAAAATGTACAATTAATTTCAATTAAATTATTTTTTCAATAAGGAAAGATAATTTGAAAACACGAACATATCTTTAGACAAATTTAATTATTTAACTAAGGGTGTGTTCTAGAAGAGAGTAGAGGAGGAGGTGACAGTAATAAATAGCTTTTCCCCGTACCATTATTCATTTATCTAATATAAAAATTTCTTACTTATATCCATACTTAATAAGTTGTTGAAAAAAACTTTTCTCACACCCACTTTATTGAATACGATACGAATATGATAAACAGTTAGAGGGTATCATTGACACCCCTACTAACACTTTAATTGCAACTAACTAGGAAGTTATCAATATATGTCACCACCCTTTTTTTTTTTAAAATCATATCTAACATTTTTTTGTTATGGATCCATACGGATACCATGAAACTCGTAAGAATAATTATTTAGACACGGAATTATTCAGCTATGGAGCATATGGTGCGTATATTTATGATATCTACTTTTTTTTTTTTTTTTCAGCTGTAGTGTGGGCCTCTGCTCAATTGTACTAAAATTGTTAGGTCAGCAATAAATATGACCCAAATATTTGGTCTCATTTCATTCGTATCTCCGATTTCTTGAGCGCCCTGAATTTGGATCACCTCCGGTACTTAAATTGTGACACAAATTTGGACCACCTCTGAATTTGGATCACCTCCGGTACTTTTTCTTGAGCGCCCCGAATACTTTTAATTATTAAATTCAGACTGTTATGTGACACAAATTTTGAAAACAGACCCCTATATTTAAATAGGCACCAAATTACTATCGCTCAGTTGAGAGTTCTTTTTTTTGAGGAAAAATGCGAGTCAAAGTTCACATTTAATTTATTAAGAACCGGTACAAGAGTTTTGTTACACAGTACTACGTAGAAAGCAAGCCATACTCAAAACATCTGAGTATTAGAAATTAAAAAAGAAAGACATGAAATAAGAAAACAAAGCAGTAGGTAAAGCAAAATAAGAAAAAACATGAAATTAGAGACTGATTAGAGCCAATTCTCTGGAGCGCCTTAGTGTTGATTTGTATGTCTCAACTGTTCCTCTTCAGTAACTATTTTTCATCGCACAAATGCTGGTATGTCCCTGTTTCCGGTACAGGCTATATCTATCCACTTTGCTACTGTACCGTGTCAGTCCCAGTCAGCATTATATGTGTTCGTGGAGTTGTGCCAGTTCGATATGCATAACTGTATCAGTCCAGTGTGTCACAGAGCTGTACCAGTCCATTGTGTCACCAGCTGAGTGTGTTGAAAGGTGATGAAGCTGAGGTTGGCCTGGAGATCCATCCGAAGTTCTGGTATTGTTTTGCTTCTCTCGAAAAATCCGAGAGCAGCGTTCCTTCCACAGTATGAACCGAGTAATCACCAAGATTTACCTAGTCTTCAATTGAATTGTGTCATTTAGAACAATCTTTGTAGGAAGATTGCTTGCCGGGTCAGAAGCTGTTGTGTATGCAAGTCCCGGTACAGTTCCCTTGTTAAGGCACATTCGTTGAACAAATGATGTACCGACTTCGAATCTGATTTCCACAAGGGGCATCTGTTGACTAGTGTCCAACCTTTCTTTATCAAGTTATCAGTTGTCAGTGTCTGATTTAGCGATGCTAGCCCCCCAACCTGATATTGAGGACTCGGATCTTTTGTTTCTCCGCTTAAGGTTGACAGTTTTTACTTGGTTTGTAGTGGAAGGGTCTTAATAATATTTACGCTTAATTTTATATTAGTTATAGGAAACTACTTCAGTTACTTATTTCTTCTATTTTTTTATATGTGCTCTTTAACTCTTATTTTTCTTTAATATTTATCATTAAAACCAACAAGATAAAATTAATACTAGTTGAACTTCACAAACTAATTGTTTATCTTTGTAAACTGACAAAACTAACCTTATTGGTAATCATCTCTATTCGTATTTCTTGCCACCATCTAGCCTTATTGATGAAACTAATTTTATTATTTTATTTTTCTTTCGTGGCATTTTTTTTTGTATTTGGTAGCTGCTATTAAGTATTTCAAAAGAGAGATGCATTTGGTAATCATCTCTCTTCGTATTTCGGTCACTGGCTTCCTCTCGCTCCAACTTATTTAGGCTTAATTTTATGTTAGGGTTTGCTATCTATCACCATATGAATCGCTCTTTTTTTTTTTTTTTCTTTTTTAAAAAAAAGAAAAGCAAAAGTCGCTCCCCAACTCCTCAAAATCTTGATCCACAATTATTATTTACTAATTTCACACTTGTGCAAAGTGCAAACCATTTTTAAGTATACCTATTAATTTTTATTTTCAACCAGTTAGTCTGAACAATCTTGTTTTATATAGGAATAGTTCCAACCTTTAAGTGCATATTGTTAGTTTTTTTTGTAATGGCAATACATGTACGCACTATGTGAATAGTTTGATCAAGAGAAAATTTACACAGTATGACATTAGTGATAATTTTATATTTGAAAACTAAAACAACAAATCAATGTTCTCAAGCTTACATCAATCAAGGAGCCCTGCTTCTTTTCAATCTGAGGTAATAAAATCCCACTATTGAAATACTGCCATTGTAATTTACTCTATAAGCAATTTTTCTTGTTGAATCACTCAAATTGGAAGATCAAAGCATGCCTTCTTCTTTTTTTTTGAAAGGAACCAGGCAGTGGCTGCCAGGTTTGGAATTTATAAATAACAGAAGGTTTATACAGGAATTACATATCACCAATGTATTAGCCCACTAACGCTGATTGCCTCAAATCATTACAGCATACCAGTAAAGCACTATTTCCTGTATAACTATCTAGCTTTCCATTAAACCGTACTCAGTGCAGTACCGCTTATTCTTCTTCTTCTTTCCTCTCCGCAAAATCTCTCCCAAAGTGTTGCCTGTCTCACAATCCATTGCGCCACCAGATCAGTTGGTTGTTTTTTGTTTTCAAATAACCAAGTGTTCCTTTGTCTCCAAATCATCCAACAGGCTGAACTGAATAGCATTTGCCATTTCCTTTTCATCAAGCTACTGCCCCTTGATAGTCTTGAAGAATTTCTCCATACTTCCACCACAGAATCGCCCTGAGCCAGTATATTCAGATTGATCAGACCTTCCATCTTGCTCCATATCTGTAGGCTATACCGGCACTGAAAGAACAAATGCAATGTTGACTCCAAGGAACCGGAATCACACATGGGACATGAGACATCGAAAAGCATGCCTTCTTCATGGACATAAAAAATAATTGGAATAACAGTCTTCAACCCAATCATGGAATGAGGCAATTTATAAATTTAAACAAGTTCTATACAAATGCTTTCAAAAATCGCTTTAAGTATCTCCTACAAACCTTTTATCATTACCTGCATTAAATTTTTTTTTGAGTAAAAATTGGAGGTTAAGCCAGCAAACTATTTAATACCCTTGTTATTATAACAAATGATTTCTCCCATTCGGATTTTGAATCCATAACCTCTCATATATAAACCATGTGCCTTTGGCACTAGACCAAATACTAGTTCTCATTACTTGCATTAAATTGATCGACCATATTCCAAACCAAACAAAAGCATGAAGTAATTTCAGGAACCCTAAATGATAAAACAAAGAAAAAAATTGCAACAAACTTAAAATAAACAACAGAGACAAGAAATCCTGAATTATTGTTCTTTGTGCAACCAACACTTCAAAATCATAATTCTTAGTCTTGAATTATTACAAGTTGATAGAACATAAAATGAGTTACATTAATTATGCCGAGCATATTATTGTGAAGCTAGCTTTTATATACGCATCTTCTCAGTGCGCTCCGGAACTTTCTTTAGAGTTGCTTTGATGAGGTCAATGTATAACGGAAATTGTGCAGCAGCAAAGAAAGTGACAGGAAAGCACATGATGGCGTATATGGGGTACACAGCAAATTTGAGCCTGTTTTCAACAACAAAAAAGTCTCCAGCACAGAATGAGACAAGCATAGAAGCAATTCCCATGAAGAGGGAGGTCAGCCCCAGGATAAGCTTCAAGGGAAGTCCCCTATTGAAATCTCTTACCTGATCAGCAAATGAATGATAATTTCAGTTTCCAATGTTGAAATGTCAAAAGGAAGAAATTCTAATTAAGATAAGGGTTTTGGTAACCTCGTAACGGGAGGTAAGTATTGCGAGGAACATGACAAGAGATGTAACAGAGAAGCAAAGAGCGACAAGGGATGAGATGGCGAACAGCTGAAAAGCTGGTCTTCTACTGAGGATTGGAAACCCAGAATTCTGGTCTACACCTCCTGGAACTGTGCTTGCAGATGCAAAGGCCACCGTAGCGACCAGAGCAGCTACTACAGAGCAAGACTGGGAAGTATTTGTCAGCCAAGTGCTTCCCTCTTTAACCAGTACATCATGACTCTCTATGAACACCTCCTCTGCCATCTTTCCATCCTTGTTGATTCTTGAGAATATTTCTAGGTTCATACTTTGCACGTACTGCACACCGTCATATTACATATGTTCAGTTTTTATTTTAGTTTATTCCATTTTTAAGTGAGAAGAGAGAGATCACCTTGTACCACTTGCTCTCCCATTGCATCTGAAGTGCTGCTCCAGGGATGCTCCACGGCCGGTTATGGCTGAGCATGGCTGCGAGATGTAGAGCACTATTTTCATCTTTATCTACTTTCCGAAATACACTCTCTATAGTTTGAACACCCAGCATGTACGTGTACACATGGACTTGTCGGTGCTCCACTGCCAATAAAACAATATTTTTCTTATCCTTGTCTTTGTCCATGACTGCCACTGGATACTGCTTGAGGATTCTTTTCACCATCTCTGTTATTCCCCTCTTTGCAGCTACCAAAACAGGGCTTGCTGAACCACATGTTGACAAAATTGTAATGTATGTTAACAAAACGTGTAACAATGATTTTCAATTTCTCATCTCTTTTCTAGCAGTATGCTTATAGGAAGTTTTCTATCATAAGTCTGTAATGATTTGGTGTTAAGCTTCAATAGTGACCACATGCCAATCCTTTTTTGAGAACTAATCCGGCAAAGAGAAAACATAGTAAGGAAATTTAAATGTTGGTACATGACAGGGCTATATATAGTAGTATCTTAGTAGCAGGATGCCTGATTGGGTGTTGTTGGGTAAGTACTGCTGGAACTGAAAATTTAGCTTATTCATTATTATAAAATTTGTGTTAGAAACATAGAGAAGAGAGAAAATAAGCATCAGCTAAATAAGTTTTATTTCAATAATTGTGTTAAGCTTGACTATTATAAAATTAATGAACATACCAGTATCAGGTCCGTGCGTCGATTCCTTCTCTTCAACAATTTTCAGAGAACCTTTCTCCAAGACTTCTTTCAGCATGTCTGTGCTCTCTTTTACGGCTTTAATCAGGGCTGTTTCATCTGTATCCAAAACACAAGATGTAATTAGCCTGATTAAGGAAGTGTAGCAAGTCTTCTATAATTAATTGAATGAAGAAGACGAGTTAGATACTCAATTTTTTCCAAGAGAATAAATAACTGTCTACTTCATAGTTATGATTCTGTAGATTGAAGAGACATGTATTTCACAACCCAATCATCCTGTATATCCAAAATAAAATAACTACCAATCACCGCACTGTTGTTACAAATAACACTAAAAAGCATTACAAATTATATGCGAAGAAAATCAATTAATATATATTTTTTTTCATAGATGCAGGCCAACATAAAAAAGTAGACTACACTCTGATTTATTCACGACAATATATGGCAAAAAAATTTCAAAAAACGTGAATCGGGAAAATTTATCTTTTCTTGTCAACATACCTGCACTTTGCTGATTTGGTGTATTTTCATGAATGCCCCGATCAGCATTTCCTACTGGTGGAGGGGATTTTGATTCAATATCAGATGGTAATGGAGAAAAAAATGGTTGCTGTCCACCACTGGCTTCCTCGTACTCCCAGAGTGTTGAATGATCCACCAGTGCCTTCATTATGGTCACTGCATCTCTGTGCTTTTGTTTAAGTTTTGTAATTGTTTGCAATCTCCTTAACCCTTTAGAATGTTATTCACAGAGTGATATATCAAATTAATAGTTTAATTTTTGTAATTGTATGGTCTATAATAGTACATTCAATAGAATCTAATTAATCAATTGTTCCGAGCTATATTAAGAATCATACTCCTTTCTTTCTTTCTCTGGCCATACAGCGGGCCAGATATTATAGTTGGTATCATGTTTATACTTTTTTTTTTCCCTCTATTTCTAAAGACTTGTTTTATATTGTCTAAATGAAGTTTGTACATCATCATAAACCAAATAATTGTTAGCAAGTATTGAATATGAATACATTGTCTTTATCAGCTGCAAAAATTTACTTTTCTGGCAAAAATTGCAATTCTAGAATTTGTAAGAACTTTGGAAAGAACAATCAATTATTTCATCTAAAAGTAAAAAAAATGAACTGTGCATATTGAGATTATAATTAGTCCTATTTTAAATGGAAGGAGCGTTTTTTTTTTTTTTATTAAATTAACTTTTTCAATTAGGGTATCTATCCCAAGAACTTAATTACACCAGTTAATTGGTGTCAAAGAGTAACTTGACATTTTCATAAAAAAAAAAAAAATGCAATACATATATGTACATACCTATACCAAGAACAACTAATAGGAGCTTCACGATAATCTTGAAAAAGAAAATCATGATGTCATAGTTCGGTGGGATCCGCCTTCTCTGTTTCTGATTTTTAGATGGCTTATCTTCATCTTCCTTTTTTGCTCCAGCTTTCATGCAGCGTAAAATGAAGGGAAAAATAAAGAAATTAATCCTTGACTCAACAGAAAGAAATTATCGGTGATTCTGATCCTTATTAACAACATATCAGTCTAACAGAAGACTTAATTGACAAAAGTATATATATACATTAAAATTAATATATCGTACCAAAGTAGTAATAATGAGGGAAATGTAGTAATCATGACGGAACACCAAAAACATTGACATTGGATTTCTCCTTGATTACTCCAAGTTAAATGTAGTAAAAACATTTTTATAAGGTCTTTCGTACAATTAGTTATATATGAAAGTCTGTTTTCATTAAATTATTATTTTGTACCATTAGTTAAAGATATATTTTCTTATTTATTAGAAGATATTATACAATAAGAGAGGGAAAGAGGCCTTCTTGCCAAAAAGAGGTCACAACCCTGTTTTTTCATTATTGATACAGTGAGCCCCAATCATCTTTTCATAAAATATAAAAGTTAGTTTGGATAAGTTTTGAATCAGTAAAAGTTCCACCGATCATTATATGCATAAAAAATTTTAACCAATCCTTCTATGCATCGAAAAACAAAGGCACTCTTTCTCTTTTCTTGTCTTATTTTATAATATGATATTTTCTATAGATAAAAATTTTTCTTAATTAACCTTAGAATTCTAGCCAAGATTTACTAAATTCTAAGAATGTAAAAATGATTTGTATGATTATATCATGATGATTTGTTTACCATACATTGGTTTTCTTCATCAGCAAAGCAAGCCTTACATATACCACTAGTTTTTAAGCTAGAAGCTGCAGCAACACATATGAAAGTTTAGTCATTGAGGCTATATGGTAATATGAATATTACAGATTGACTCCCGCTATGAATACATATTTCTATTTCTAATATTTAAACATTTGCTTTGAACTGTTATACATGATATCCATATGAGCAGACCAAATTTTATATTTATTTTATAATTTTTTACATAGGTAGAAAAACACTGCTTTAAGATGGTCCAAAATATTCAAATCAAGTGATTTTGTACCTATAAAAAAAAGTAGACAAATTAAAAAAATTTAAAATTTCATTTGCAAATTGCAAGTACATTTTCATATGAAGATCATATTTAATTATTTGGATCAAATAGCTATTTGAACTTTAAAAATGAAGATATGATTCCATAACAAATGCCATTGTATGTAATATGCATATTACCATAGCCTTACTATTGAGTAGACAAAAGAAATTATTTATATAAACAGTTTTGTTCTTATTTTGGTTAATTCTATTGAGTTTATTTTCCTCATACCGGCAGTATTATATATGCATTTGGTGGAATCCTTCATCAAAGAAAATATGTCAATACAAACTCTGTATATCGGCGGCAGTACTTTCTTTTCATCTTCTTGAATGTCTGGTTTTTTTTCCATAATATTTTTTTCATCCTCCAAAAACTCAGCAAACTGGAAAGTGAGTGACTCTGTAATTGTACCTACAATCAAAGCATCAAACATTCTCAAGACAAATAAAGAAGCACAACATAGCAAATATTATTATTATTAAACTCGCTATTAACAATTAGATTTCACTCATTGAAAATGGTGCCACCATTAATATTAAAGTAATTTATGGAAAAAAAATAGTTATTATTATGGTAAAATCACAATTAAGAATCAAATTTCAATTATTGAAAATGGTATCACCTTTAAAATTAAAGCAATATGTGTTAATATGTTTTCAAATTTTATAACTTAAACCATGCAAAGGAGCTTGATAGCCTTGATTGATTGGTATTAAGAACCACATTTTCAGGTCAAAACTAAAAATATATTTATAATTTATTGAATATGAAACATAGGGTTTTTATATTTTATTTTATTTGGGGGAGAGGGACAGAGTAAGTACAGTGATATATAATTGTATCATATAAGCCAAAGCGAGCTCCACTCTTGAAAACAGAGGGCTTGTTAGCCAGAGTGTGAAGTGCAGTTTCTCCGTTTGAATTGGCATAGTCCATGCACGCCAACTTTGGATATAGGCAAATGATCTCATATGCCAAATCTACGGTCAATAAATTTGAATAGTTATATTATGGCTTACTTTTTATTTTACTTTTTTTTTTTCTTGCTGAAAGAGCATACCAAATTGTTCTCCTTTGATGGCGTGGTGAAGAATATTGTTACCATCATCTCTCCTACAGTGAGTGATATCTCTCAAGGATAAGATAACTTCATCAATTTCCAGTTTTTGTTCCTTATGGATGGTAGCCTCAAGCACAAAGAAGGTATTCTTCTTTCCATGACGCACTGCTGTATAAAGTGGAGTCTCCTTAAGGTTGTTACGTGCATTGGTTACCATATCTGGACACATTTTTGTCATCATTCTGCAAACCTTCTCAAGTCCGAGAGCTGCTGCCAGATGAAGTGGGGTATCCCCAGCTTTGTTTTGTAAGTTCAAGATTTTGGGCATCCGATCTGTGGTTATTGCATCAAATATTCTTAGAACTCAAAATGGGAATTCAATTGTGGACAAAAATACTTCAGGATTCTCTTGATAAATTTTTATTTTAACCATACATCTCCTTAATAATTAATTTTATAATTAACAGTAATTAGTAGGGACTGACGAAGTGTGTTAACCTTCCACCAAATTTGATAAAGAGTTCTTGGATCATCCTTTCTTGCAGGTGTGTTATATAGTAATATTGTATAATCTCAATTATATTTGTTCACAATTGCCACCTTGTTTTAATAAAAAAAAAATTAATCAAAAAACAATTGCCACCTTGTTTGAAATTCATCGATCACTTTATGGCAAAAAGTAAATTATATATATTTAATTATTTCGCCATAAATGAATATGTTTCCTTGTTACATTGGTAATATACCATGATACATTTGAAGGATCCTACTCTGGTTACATGCTCAGAAAGGGACTCTACATATAGTTTAATCTTCTCAAATTGCCTGTCCAAAGTTTATTGTTGAGTACTGGGGCTCTACATATAATAGTTTCTATCTGAAAGCTATAGGTGAAACATTTTAATTTCATATGAAATGCTCTAGTTATATTGCATTGTGTCCATAAAACATTAAGAGCCTCAGTTAATTATTTATATGTTAAAGCATTAGTTAATTAATTACATATTTTATTTCAAATTCTTTTCTGCAACTTTTAGGTGCCTATTTGAAACTAGGTAATTGGATAATTATAGAAACTAAGAATTTTCAGTTCGGCAACTTAAAAAGTAATCATCAAACAGTACCAGTGTTGTAAAGAACAGTATGCGGTCGTCGGATGGACGGGATCCCACCAAGCGATTAATCGGTATATATGCGGCTGATTAATAATTATGCGAACAATCTAATATTTTTATTAAATTTATGTATATATATCATAGTTTATTAAAAATAATTTATTTAACTCATTAAACTTATCAAATAAACTTAATTTGAAATTAGTTCTATTATTATAGCATGACACTACGCTTTTTAAAAAAAAAAGAATTAAGCTTTTTCAAATACTAATAACATATTATTCGAAAGAAATAAAACATTCCAACATAAAATCACTTTATGATAACAACTTTGAAATAATTACATCAGTAAATAAGAAAAATATATGATATATAAATAACAAAAGAATTAATCAATTTCAAAATAAGTAAGAAGAAAAAACATGTATAAAAAATATTGGATGTATGTCCAACAACAAATAAAACTACAATACATGATTTATAAAACTTATTATCACACACTATCACAGAAAAAAAAAAGTGTGAAAATAAATATTAACTGGAATAAATTAGAATAAATGGAAATAAACGGACGATTAAATGGTTAAATGACCAATTAATCAGAAGAAAAAAAAAACGACCGATTAATTGTTTTCATCAGCAAACAAACATCCGTTAAGTGTATTCATAACTGTTTGGTCACTGTTAAACGGATGATTAAACAGCCGTTAAGATCTTTTTTACAACACTAAACAGTACAAATAAGAACATTCATATGTACATATATTAGCAGTAACTTCTTGCAATCCCCACAACAGTTTTGGCAACTAGAGGAACCAAAGGGTTTGCCTGATATTAAAAAGGCAGAATTTTTAAAGTCCAAATAATCGATTCAAACCGTATATGGTACCAGCTGGTATATAGCTATGAGTTGGGCTATGGTGCATTGCAATGTATAGCCTCTTTTGTACATTGAACGATAAATCACCGGATTCAAAGTCCAAATTACCGATTCAAACCATTAATCTTGTTCTTCATATTAATATGTATTTGGAGACCAAATTTTACATTTTTTAAAAAAAATTTACTATTTTTTTAGATTTATTGAAAATCGCTGTTTTTTTATGGTCCAGATTTGTCTGAAAACAGTGATTTTCAATAAATCTAAAAAAATAGTAACAAATTTTCAAAAAATGTAAAATTTGGTCTCCAAACACATATTAATATTAAGAATAAGATGAACGGTTTGAATCGGTCATTTGAACTTTGAATCCGATAATTTATAATCCAAATGTATAAAAGAGTCTATACATTGCAATGTAACATAGCCCATCTCATATAGCTATTATATATAGCATATATTATATAAAGTAATAATACCTTTGTTTTTATCAACGATATCGAGGAGATCTAAAATTATTTTTTCTGTGGCACCAGAAACTGCGACGTGAAGTAAGGTGTCATTGGCACGTGTAATATGCTCGCCTTGGACTTTTTCGTCTTTGTAGAGCTCACGCACTCTTTTCCATTTGCGACTCATGGCTGCTTTGAAGAGTTCCTTTCTGGGATTGTACAATATTGAGGCATCATTAGAAGGTTCTGGTATTGTGGGGTTTTCTGGGATGATCTCTGGGGGACTAGGTACGGACATTGTTATTACTCCCTCTCTTTTTTTTTAATGAGAGTTTAATTTAAGTTGTATGTGACTCGTTTGATAGGTAGAGAGAGTACTAGTACTAGCGATATTATGCTCCCTTTTATAAGGAAAACACTAACAAGGAGAGCTTGTAGTGTGTCATGGACTGCTCTTCAATGATCATTTACTTGGTAGATTTATCATATCTGTCTTTCAAAAAGGAAAAGAGAAAGCTAGCTACTTGGGCTAGGAATAAAGAACCTTACGTGTTGAAGTGCTTCAAGAATTGTCTTTTTGAAATAAAATTATTATAATATTGTTTATGAGTGAGTCTTTAATACTTCATTAAAAATAGGAGTAAACAGGATATATTTTCTTTTTAAATTTTATTCAAGTGTTGAACCAATTAAGATATCAATATAGTCTCTCAATTACCACCATCCAAATTATAACTTTTGATTAAAAAAGAACAATTTAATTATTATATGTCATTTAGTAAAATCAATTTCAAAATTAATTATTTTTTTCTACGGAATATATTGAGTACTCATAATTAAGAAAAGAGCAGAATTAAACAACTCACAATACACATTTTAATTTACAAGCTTCAATATGAGCAAGTAATATTACAAAACTCATATATATATTGGACTCAAATTTTAGAGATCAAATAATTTCAGAGTCTGTGTATTTTCATATTTAAATAATTAATTATATGCATGAGTTGGATTATGCAGGTTAATTAGGATTATTTCAAGTTTTGGACCAATCTCAGTACAGGTAAATTTGGAAGTCGATCGGGTTGATTATGTTTTTGTAATCTTGTGTTACGTGTAATATAGTTCCATTTTTCATATATAAATTGGGTGCCGGATTGTGTTTGAATTAATTAAGCTACTGGATTCAGATTGATTTTGGACTTAGATAAGTACTAGATTTGATTTATTTCGGATTATTTCAATAACAATGACACGGATATAGTCTGCGTTCTAGCCTTATTAGATTTTGGATCAAGCCAACTAAGAAACAAAATGTCTAATGCATATGCATGTATGTGTCCCATAAGTTTTAATCGAAATATATTTTGGGTTTAATAATTTTTTTTTATAATATTGTATTTAATTTAATAAACCTTAAAAAAGTTGATGAATAGAGACAAACACAAAATAGCTCAGTATTATGGAATATATTATAATTTAGCTGTTAAATTGTGTACTTTGAGCTTCATGTCAAATAAAAGATTATCAGTTATAAATAATTGCCCAATTTTATAAAAAAAATATATATATCCAACTTAAAAAAGCGACAAGAAATCCCCTATAAAGAAATTGACCCAACAAAATGTGAATATCTCAATATCTATTAATAAGTTACAATCTTTTCCATTTCATATTAACTCATATTGGTATAATTATCCTTTGGGTACCATTTAGTTTGATTTCTTCGGGTTTCGACATCTTTTGGATCATGGATCAATTGGTATAATTATAGTTTGGGTACCATTTAGTTTGATTTCTTCGGATTTGGACATCTTTTGGATCATGGATCATTTGGGTTCAGATTTTTTTTTTATGTTCTAATATTCAATATTTGAATATTTATTTAGGTTAGGATATTTTTGAATTAGATTAATTAAGAGTTCGGATTATTCATTTTTTTTTTAAATTGTAGGTTCGAGTCTGATTGGAATGTCTATTTCATCAAGAGATCAGTTATTCCGATTAGTTCAAATTTTATCTAGGATACATATGAAGTTCTCTTCTCTTACTTCTTTTTTATAACCAATCAGGTGCAGAAAAATGTAAGAACTTTAAAATTATGCAACAATTGCATGTGATCAATGCACAATCCAACATACAATACAAAAGTGTTTGCTTATTGCTCTTATTCCTTGCTTGCATTGAGACAAAATTAAATGCTTCTTGCTATATCATTTTCCTTTATTTTACATCCTTCAATTCATTTAGAAAGAGAGGGAAAAAAAGAAAAGGAAAAGAGGGCATGCTCCAAAAGATGCCAAATGTAGTGTCTGACAAGGCAAACTAATCAATATTTTCAAAATTAAAAGGAATAACAATACAAACCAAAATTAACATCTTAGTCTTCAACAATTGCATACCTCAAATGTGTTTCATTGTCATGGCACTAATTCAGTTGATTACAGTTCAGGTGAAAAGTTTGTTTAATATATTTGAATTCAACAACTGCTTTAAAAATATTTACACCATATACTGGTATGGAGAACATTGTTATTGCAGGCATGGACTGTTGGAAAGAAATAATGTTTGCTTAGAAATGCTACCCCAAAATCAATAAGAAATATAGGTACTCAGATCATCTCCTTCTGGTACAAGAAGTAGGGAAAAGTGGAAAACTATTTTTCCAAAGTTAACACTTGTTTTACCTTTTGATATTAAGGACCTTCGTACACAAGGTTCCAGTCTGGTAGTGGGGAAAGTGAATTCAATTCCTCGATCTGGACCCGTTTTGGGTAATTCAGAAGATGTAGGTACCAGGTGACAACAACCATTGATTTTGAAAATTTTTTGTTGGATAAAACAAGGACGAAACAGCTACGAGAGCTACTGCTAATCGCTATATTTGTCTTGTGGAGAGAGAGATGCACTAGGACTTTTTAGAGAGAAATCAAAGACGATTGAAGAACTGCTAGAGGAGATTGAGCTAGATCCAGTGGGATTGGATGAATAGAAGATATATATCTTAATAAGCAAGACTCATGTATCCTTTTGTTTTGTTGGTTTTTTCTGTTTTGCTTTATCAGAGACGTTTTGTATTCGTTTTTTTTTTTTTTTTTTTTTGTAAATACACCAAGGGGTTTAATCTTTAAACCCCTAAACAATGTAACCAATTGCGGTTAATCAAATAGGAGCATGACTCTTGTTCTTACTAAAAAAAAAAAAATACAGAAGATGCAGGTGCCTAGCTCTCAATCACTGAAGGCTTTTCATAGAGTTGGCATTAGTCGTATCCATTTGCTTTGTTTGGTTGTTTCTTATTTGTGACACTTTTTTTTTTCTAAAAAAAAAAAGCTTTTAAATAGTAAAAATTTAATATAAAAGTACTTGAAACTGTATTGGACGTTTGAATCTTTGTCAAATTATTTTGTGTGAAGGATGAAAATTGAACGTCATAATTAATCCCAACCTATGGATCAGAAGTCCAGCATGATACATTCAATATACTGTCAAGGCAAGTTCTTACGGTGGATATCAATCAAACTTAAAATTGGATTTTCAGTTGAAAGAGAACTCAAAAGCTGTTTGAAATTGAAACTTAAAAGCAAAAAAAATAGTAAAGGAACCAAAATGGACCTTGTATATTTTTCATCCGGCGTGTTTCCCATTCTTGCTGACATGTACTCAGTACTCTGACCCTCCAATTATTAAAAAAAAAAAAAAAAAAAAAAATCTTGGGTAGTTCGGTCACTATAGCAGGCTCATATGGTCTTCCTTGTTCAAAACACCCCAAAATGCAGACAGCAGATCTACAACCAAGCTATGGTGCTTTATTTCCATAATTATAAATTTTTTAATCATCTGTATTAACATTTAATGGGTACAGAGTGTACTTGTAGCTTAGTAATTAAAGTTTCACTTTGTCATTGTAGAGACTTGAGTTTAAATTTTGCTACCACATATTATGCATTTTATGTTTCCGCCTCTTAATCTGGATTTTTTCGTTACGTTTCAGCAATTTAATTTGGAAGGTGCCACTGAGATTTTGCAATGGTCAATGGAACCGAGACTGCATGGCACTGGGTATGTAAATGTCTCATCCTACACAAGAAAACTTGCTATAATTTTGTCAAAATAATTAAAGAGCGTGTTTTTTATTCTGATGTGCAACTTTTTGTTTTCTTTATATCCCATGAACACTAATTATTAATATAAGTTTGCAAACTGCTCAAACACTCTTTATTGGGAGGATTTTAAAAACAATGTTTAAGAGGAGAAACTTGAAGCAATGTTTGGTTTGATCAAATTAGAGCATAATTATAACCTGCCTACCCTTCGATCGAGTGTGGTATATATTATATATTGAATCTAATAATTAGTTAAATATCATTCACAAATCACAATACTAAAAGTAACAAAGTTCGAGACGCAGACATGTTCCGTAAGATTTTTGAAATGACAAAATGTGTTTGACATTTTTCGCCAAGGCTTTTTAACTTGTATAAATTACAAAGTGTTATAGCAATTTATTATTTCTGTATTTTAAATTATAATATTTCTGCGTATATCAATTGGAGCTAAACAGCGGTTGTTTAGGGTTTACATCTTTGCCAAAACTTACATACCCAAAGTACGATCACACCTATACATATACATTCTATCCTTTCCTCTTAGCCTAAAGGTTCCTCTAGCAGTTTAATTAACTTTCAAAGCAGTAGGGAAAGCAAAATAAGAAAAAACATGAAATTAGAGACTGATTAGAGCCAATTCTCTGGATCGCCTTAGCGTTGATTTGTGTCTCAACTGTTCCTCTTCAGTAATTCATTGCACAAATACTGGTACGTCCCTGTTTCCAGTACAGGCTGGATCTATCCACTTTGCCACTGTACCGTGTCAGTCCCAATCAGCATTATATGTGTTCCTGGAGTTGTGCCAGTTCGATATGCATAACTGTACCAGTCCAGTGTGTCACAGAGCTGTACGAGTCCATTGTGTCACCAGTTGAGTGTGTTAAAAGGTGATGAAGCTGAGTTTGGCCTGCAGATCCATCCGAAGTTCTGGTATTGTTTCGCTTCTCTCGAAAAATCCTAGAGCAGCGTTCCTTCCACAGTATGAACCGAGTAATCATCAAGATTGACCTAGTCTTCAATTGAATTGTGTCATTTAGAACAATCTTTCTAGGAAGATTGTTGGCCGGTAAGGTCAGAAGCTGTTGTGTATGCAAGTCCCAGTACAGTTCCCTTGTTAAGGCACATTAGTTGAACAAATGATGTACCGACTTCGAATCTGACTTCCACTAGGGGCATCTGTTGGACTAGTGTCCAACGTTTCTTCATCAAGTTATCAGTTGTCAGTGTCTGATTTAGCGATGCTAGCCCTCCAAAAACCCTGATTCACGGTGGTACCTTTAATGCCCAAATGATTCGCTCAGCTGGGAGTTAATCTCAGCTCATTGAACCAAGTGCAGTACCATAGAGGATACGGACTTGGCTCTTATCACCCCAACCTGAAATTGAGGACTCGGATCTTTTGTTTCTCCGCTTAAGGTTGACAATTTTTACTTGGTTTGTAGTGAAAGAATCTTAATTGTTATGAATAAAATATTAAATGTGTGGATGTCATTTATTTTGTAACTTTCATATTAACTGAATTTTTTATTAATAAAAAATAAATAAATAAAATATCGAAATACAACATAACTTTTGGATTTTGTCGAAAACTAAGTAGAACGGGTTGTGTAAACCCGTCCCACCGGACGGGTCTAATTATCCCGTCCGGGTTATATTCTTAATTAACCGCAGTTAATCGATTAAAACGACTTCGCGGTTAAAAATATATATATATATATATCCGGATGGGTTGTGTAATCCCGTCCCGATGCAAAAAAAAAAAAAAAAAAAATTACCCGGACGGGTTGTGTAATCCCGTCCCGACACAAAAAAAGAAAAGAAAAAGAAAGCAAAGGCCGGACGGAAAAATAAAACCCATCCGGATTTATACATATAATATTATTATATTATAGTATATTATATTATATTATTTTTTGTTTTTTATATTATATTATTATATTATATTATGATTTTATATATATTATATTTTTATTTTTTATATTATATTATTATATTAATATATTAAAATTTTAAACGTTCGAATTAATTTAGTATAAAGTCAAGCGGTAAAAAAACGTTCAAAAAATAAATGCTCTAAAATTAATTTATTAATCTTTTAATTTTGACCGATTGACTTTATACTAAATTAATTCAAATGTTTAAAATTTTCACATGTAGATGCATCACTCATAAGGTAAGCGGGTTTCAACGGTTCGAATTTGTTATTTGAAACCGATTAAGTTCACCAAACACTTTGATGAGCTTAAGAACACCCTAGTTCTACTTTTATATGAGTTATTATATTATATTATATTATACTAGAGCAAAGCTAGGGTGTGATGTGCTCATCAAGAAGGTTTTGTGAGCACAACTCCAAAAGTATATCATATTGACTTCAAACATCGAATCCAAACTGTTGAAATTCATATATTTCATGAGTGATACATGCACATACAAAATTTTGAAAGTTTCGAGTTTCTTTATTACAAGGTCAAGTGGTCAATGCGGACGGGTTTTATTTTATAATACATGGTTTATAATAATATTATAATATATAGATTTTATAATATAAAAAGAATATAATAATATTATATTATAATATAATAATATTATATGCATATAAATCTGGACGGGTTTTATTTTCTCGTCTGGCCTTTGCTTCTTTTTTTTTGTGTCGGAACGGGATTACACAATCCGTCCGGGTAAGTTTTTTTTGCGTCAGGACGGGATTACACAACCCGTCCATATATATATATATATATATATATATATATATATAGAGTGGGGTTAAAATGCACCCTCCTTTTTGTGCTCCAAACGTGCACTCTTCCCTCGTTTCTTCATTTTCAAAGTTCAAATAGTTGATTTGAATCTACCAACGTGTTCTACATATTAAAATGTGCTTGGACACCAAATTTTATATTTTTTGGAAATTTTTTACTATTTTTTCAGAATTTTTTTATTAAACTTAACAATAATAAAAAATTCAGCACAGTGATGATTTTCAAAAATTCTGAAAAAATAGTAAAAAATTTCCAAAAAATGTAAAATTTGGTCTCCAAGCACATTTTAATATGTATAACGCGTTGGTAGATTCAAATCAACTATTTGAATTTTAAAAATGAAAAAACGAGAAGAGGGTGCACGTTTGGAGCACAAAAAAAAGGGTGCATTTTAACCCCACTCATATATATATATATATTTAACCGCGAAGTCGTTTTAACCGATTAACTGTGGTTAATTAAGGATATAACCTGGACGAGATAATTAGACCCGTTCGGTGGGACAGGTTTACACAACCCGTTCTACTTAGTTTTCGATAAAATCCAAAAGTTATGTTGTATTTCGATATTTTATTTATTTATTTTCTATTAATAAAAAATTCGGCCCATATTAATCCTCAATATTAATTCCCACTACCCCACTACTATTGGAATTTACCCACTACTATTTAGAATTTATTTTCTTATTTATTATTGTAATGACTTTCATTTACAATTAGTAGCCTATAAATAGAGGTATTGTAATATTGTATTGTACACATATGAGAAATATATGAATAAAGAGATTGCCATCTTTTTTCTCTCTATTTTGTTTATTCTTCTTTATGCTTGTTTATCTTTATTTTATAATACGTTATCAGCACGAGAGCTGTACTAGTTGAAGATTGGAGGTAACTTTGATTTTTTTTATTTCATTTTAATATCATTTATTTAAATGATACTTCTAATTAGTAATTGGTAATTGAAATAATATGATTTATTCATATGTACTTGAGAAATCGAATATTTGTTGACATTATGACATGCTATAAGTCTTTATCAAATGGCCCGAAGACCAATCTATTATTTTATGTTTCTCGTGTGTTAAATATTAAATTTGAAATGGCCAGAAGACCAATCTGTTAAATTTTGAGATAAATTATAAATGAACTGACTGCTTTTGAATTTTGAGAAAATTCTCAACTTTATAAAATGACCTGAAGTCATATATTAATTTTATCAAATGATCAAAAGTTATTTGTTAATAACAAATTATGGACTTAATCAAATCGCCCGAAGCTATCTGTTAATCATAAAGTTTTAATTTATCAAATGGCATGAAGCCATCCATTGATCATAAATTTTATAATTTGAAATTTAGATCTGATTCATATTTTTTTGTGAAATATTTTATTTTCAATAATTTAATATCCTTGAAGAAGATTTCAAAAGATATTAAGGTCTTCTTGAAGAAGATTTTAATAAATTTTATATGATATGCAAAATTTATATCATGTTCATATTAATTTTTTTTCTCAATAATTTATTCTTCCGGAAAAAGAATTCAGAATAAAAAAAAAACGAAAAATATTTCAAGTATCTCCCTGAAGAAGATTTATGTGGCTCACAAAAATTAATATGTAAAGATTTCAATATATCTTCCTGAAGAAGATTTCAATAAGGTTGATATGATATGGAATTTTTTTTTATTGATATAATCTTCCTGAAGAAGATTTCAACAAATATTAAGAAGATTTTAAGAAATTTTCATAAAGAAAATTTAAACAATGTGCAAAAATTAATGTGATGTTCAAATTTTTTTCTAATAATTTAATCTTCCTGAAGGAGATTTCTAGAAATATTTTGAGTATATTTCTAGTTTTTTTATGGTTGACCAAAATAATAATTTCACCAGAAGTGAAAAATAATATGATGGACAACTAGTCATGTGGACAAAATTGAGATTATTATCATGGTGATTATTCTAAAAACACATATTTCCCCCATAAGTGGAAAAATAATGAAGAAAATAAAAAGAATATGAGAAAAAGAAAAGCGATGAAATAACAAACAAGAGAATTCATGCTATCATTGGTCACGAACTTGCCGTACGTCAACGTACCTGTAGTACATCAAAAAAATAAAAATAAGAATAAAATCACATTGATTTTTATCAAGGATCATTAAAATTAATCTTCTTTCGGATGATCTTTTTATCTCCTCTGAGTCAAATTGCTTTCAAAATTTATGCAATTTTTTTTAACCATCTCCCCATTAAAATGATACCGCTTATATATACTTATCTGGAAAGCTATATTGATCTATCTTTAACTATTAGTTTTATGAATCTGTGGGTACTTTTGAAAAAAAATATATATATGAGGCCATCAAAAGACACGTATTGTTATACAGCCTATAAATGCTAGTTCCATATCATCACACACAAATAACATAATTGTTATTATTGTTATTACACAACACATATTACCATGCTATGTATGCCACATAGATACTTTCCATGAAGCATAAATAAGGTACTCAAATTGATACTATAATACTAGTTTTACAAATTAATTTTGTTAACTTTTGTTGTTCTTCGAAAGATCTAATAATAATTTTAGTAATAACTCATTTAAAGTCATCGGTTTTCAAACATGATGTACATTAAAATGCACACATTATACCTGACAAGGTCATTATAATTATTTTTTTCTAAATTTATTCCTTAAAAATTAATGAGGTTAGAATAAAGAAAAGGTAATTACAATTGTTATTATCATTTTTGTTATTGTGTTGTTATTTTTTTTGTAATATTGATTGAACGCTCCAGAAGAACTATTTTGTTGTTACATGAAGGAATACAAATTTGTATTGATGATGTATTATATTATTGTAAGTCTCAAATAAATTTATTAAGATTTAAGAATATCCGCTAAAATGGAAATTATGTTGAGACAAATAATGTTGAATATATGCTTATTGAAAACAAATTGCATATGTTTTCCTCTGACTTGTACTGCTCATATATTAGTACAATTGAAGCACGTGTTATTGTAAACCAGTAGTTTACAAATAAAAAATATACTTATAATTTGGCATGACTGGTTGGTCCATTCCGGATCAATAATGATGCGAAAAAATAGAGACTTAATGTGAACACTCATCAAAGAACCAGAAGATTATTTAATCTGATGAATTTTATGTGTTGAATTTATTTCTAGAATGTATAAAATATGATATTTGTGGAACACTATATCCATCATGTGAACCATTTGAATATTTTATAATTTAAATTGATGCATCAACAAGATGGGCACATGTATGTTTATTATCAAATCGCAACCTGATGTTTGTGAGATTACTTGCTCAATTGATTTGATTAAGAGCATAATTTTATGATTATATAATTAGGAAAATACATCTAGACAATGTCGAAATTAATGTTGAACATCCTGTAGATGTTCATATATAAAAAAATATATGATATGTTACATGCAACAACACTAATTCGTATCATGCCAACTAGCTATAATAATACTTCCCCATTATAATTGGTTTTTGGTCAAATAGCTAATGTCTCCCATATAAGAAACATTAAATGTGCGGTATATGTTCTAATTGCTCCACCACAGCATACTAAAATAGGACATCAAAGAAAGTTGGATATTTATATTGAATTTGAATCTCCATATATATTAGAGTAACTTGAATCATTGATAGGAGATTTATTCACGGCTATTTTTGCCGATTGTGATTGTGATTTTGATGAATCAAAATTCTCAATCTTAGGGAGAGAAAACAATCGGCTGAAAAAAAATATTAGTTGGAATGAATTATCATTGTCTTATTTTGATCTCATACTAAAGAATATGAACTAAATATTCAAAAGATAATTCATTTGCAAAAAAATAGTGAATCAATTGCTAGACACATTCACAGACTCAAAGAAAGTGTGACCAAATTACATGTAACAGCTGCTAATGCTCCAATTAAAGTCAGTGTCCCTGTTGGACAGACTAATTATAACACACATGAAGTGTGGAAAAGCAATCGGTTCCAAATATTAAAAAGATAAAAATTCTCGAAAAAGAAAAAAGGAGCAAAGAATGAAAATGGTCAAGTTGAGGATATGATAATTTCAGATAAAGCTACAGAAGATAATCAAATTTATAAATATATTGGAGTTCTAGCAGAAACTCAGGTATCTGAAATTCATTAAAATAAAGAGATCTCGATAAATTATATCATGAATGAAATAAGATGGAACCGAGATGAAATTGATATTAATAATATTTTTGTATAGAATATAGCGCTAAATATAATAAATATTGAGGATCATAACTAGAAGTCTATTAAAGAATGTCGACAAAGAAATGATTGGCCAAAAATGGAAAGGTGCAATTGAGGTAGTGTTAAACTCTCTTGAAAAATGAAAAGTTTTTGGACCTTAGTCCATGTACCTCAAGGTATAAAATCAATAGGATATAAATGAGTATTTATGAGAAAATAAAATGAGAAAGGTGAAATTTTGAGATATACTCACATGTGGTGAATGCTACAACTTTTTGATATATAATTAGTCTGGCAGTCCATGAAGGACTTAATTTGCAACTAATGAATATTGTTACAGCCCTATTTAAATGGCTCGCTTGATAATGATATTTATATGAAAATCTCTGAAAGATTTAAGATGCCTGAAGCATGTAATGTAGGTTATCAAGAACATTATTTAGTTAAATTGAATAAATCTTTATATCGATTAAAGCAGTATGATCGCATATGCTATAATCATTTAAGTGAATATTTATTGAAACATGGATATAAGAATGATACGATCTGTCCATGTATTTTCATGAAAAGATATAAAAATAATTTTGTTATAATTGTAGTTATGTTGACTATATAAGTATAATTAGAACTCTTGAAGAGCTTTCAAAAGCAATAAATTATTTAAAGAAATAATTTGAGATGAAAAATCTTAAGAGAACAAAATTTTGCGGCCATTTTTATGAATACCCCCAAAAAAATAGATAATTTCAAAAATAACCTCATTTTTTTTATTAATGCCCTAACCGCTTGGAAGCGGAGCGGGCCAATATCAACACCAAACCGCCCATATAGTGGGCGGTCCACTGTTTTTTTTTTAAGTTTTTTTTTTTAAACAAAATTTTTTTTTGTATTAAAATATTAGAAATGTTGAATATATTTCTTTAAAAATAGATGGAATACAATATAATTTGATTTATTAGAAAGACTACAACAAATAACCCGGATCAATATTTTTCAGGCCGGATTTTTCGCGGCTGTAAGAAAAATTAATATATCTCTTTATGTGTTATTGGACAAAAATAAAAATGCTTAGATTCCGAGTTATTGATCCCGGTTCAAAAGTCACTTCTATGCAATCTAGAAAATATTATGATCCTTCTAGGACATTTAATTTATAAAAAGTTGTATCTATTTTTGAAAAAAAAGTAAAAACTTTAAGTTATATAATAATTGTTATTCAAAAAGAATTCTCAAAATAGATACAACTTTTTATAAATTAAATGTCCTAGAAGGATCATAATATTTTCTAGATTACATAGAAGTGACTTTTGAACCGGGATCAATAACTCGGAATCTAAGCATTTTTATTTTTGTCCAATAACACATAAAGAGATATATTAATTTTTCTTATAGCCGCGAAAAATCCGGCCTGAGAAATATTGATCCGGGTCATTCGTTGCAGTCTTTCTAATAAATCAAATTATATTGTAATACATCTATTTTTAAAGAAATATATTCAACATTTCTAATATTTCAATACAAAAAATAAAAAAAATAAAAAGATTTCTATTTAAAAAAAAAAACTTCAAAAAAAAAAAATGAAGCGCCCTTGGCTTGGGCGGTCTGGGGTTCCACTGTTTTTTTTTAAATAGAAATTTTTTTATTTATTTTTATTTTTTGTATTGAAATATTAGAAATGTTGAATATATTTCTTTAAAAATAAATGTATTACAATATAATTTGATTTATTAGAAAGACTGCAACAAATAACCCGGATCAATATTTTTCAGGCCGGATTTTTCCCGGCTGTAAGAAAAATTAATATATCTCTTTATGTGTTATTGGACAAAAATAAAATTGCTTATATTCCAAGTTATTGATCTCGGTTCAAAAGTCACTTCTATGCAATCTAGAAAATATTATGATCCTTCTAGGACATTTAATTTATAAAAAGTTGTATCTATTTTTGAAAAAAAATAAAAACTTTAAGTTATTTAATAATTGTTATTCAAAAAGAATTCTCAAAATAGATACAACTTTTTATAAATTAAATGTCCTAGAAGGATTATAATATTTTCTAGATTACATAGAAGTGTATTTTGAACCGGGATCAATAACTCAGAATCTAAGCATTTTTATTTTTGTCCAATAACACATAAAGAGATATATTAATTTTTCTTACAGCTGCGAAAAATTCGGCCTGAAAAATATTGATCCGGGTTATTTGTTGTAGTCTTTCTAATAAATCAAATTATATTGTATTCTATCTATTTTTAAAGAAATATATTCAACATTTGTAATATTTCAATACAAAAAATAAAAAAATTTCTATTTAAAAAAAAAACTTAAAAAAAAACTTTAATAAAAAAAAAACAGTGGACCGCCGACTATAGGGGCGGTTTGGTGTTGATATTGGCCCGCTCCGCTTCCAAGCGGTTAGGGCATTAATAAAAAGAAAAAACGAGGTTATTTTTGAAATTATCTATTTTTTTGGGGTATTAATAAAAATGGCTGAAAATTTTGCATTGGATTGCAAATTGAACATTTAAGAATGATATTTTTATGCACTAAGAAAATTATATTGCAAGAGTGCTGAAATAATTTTATAATATCAATTAAGTACTCCGATGGTTATAAGATCATTAGATGTGAATAAAAATCATTTTAGACCTCGAGAAAATGATGTATAACTATTTGGTCCTGAAGTACCATGACTTAGTGCAATATAATCACTTGTATATTAATGGATATACAAGATCTTCTCCCATGTGAAGATATTAGTATATAATTAAACATATATTTCGATATCTATGAGAAAATTTAGCAATACATAAAAGCAAGCCTAGTATGTGTTTGATTAAGATCTGTGATTCAACACATTTGTCAGATATGTAACTTGTCTTTTACAGAAATGATCCCGACAATCATATATAAATATAATATTATATGTATTGCTTAATGAAAGGAATGATACATTAAAGGAGATAGAACAAAACATATTTCACCAAAATTCTTTTTTCACACATGATCTACAAAAGAATAATGTTATTAATGTGCAGCAAAATCCATTCAAGTGAAAAATTCAGCAGATTTATTCACTAAGGCGCTCCCCACTGCAATATTCAAAAAGCTTGTTCGTAATTGCAGTTCGACGATTTAAAGATCTTGATTGATGCTGTTATGAGGGGTAGTTAATATGCACTATATTTTCTTTAACCATGGTTTTTCTCACTAGGTTTTCTTAGTAAGGATGTAGTTGCATATTTAGAAGAATATTGTACTCTTTTTCTTTCACTAGGTTTTTATCGTATAGGATTTTTTCTAGTAAGATTTTAATAAGACATATTCTTATATAATGGACATCCAAGGGGGAGTATTATGAATAAATATTAAATGTGTGGATGTCATTCATTTTGTAACTCCCATATTAACCCTCAATATTAATCCCCACTACCCCACTACTATTGGAATTTATATCCCACTACTATTTAGAATTTATTTTCTTATTTATTATTGTAATGGTTTTCATTTACAATTGGTAGTCTATAAATAGAAGCATTATAATCTTGTATTGTACACATATGAAAAATATATGAATAAAGATATTGACATCTTTTTTCTCTCTATCTTGTTTATTCTTCTTTATGCTTGTTTATCTTTATTTTATAATATTAATAATATTTACGCTTAATTTTATATTAGTTCTAGGAAACTACTTCAGTTACTTATTTCTTCTATTTTTTATATTTGCTCTTTAACTCTTATTTTTCTTAAATATTTATCATTAAAACCAACAACATAAAATTAATACTAGTTGAACTTCACAAACTAATTGTTTATCTTTGTAAACTGACAAAACTAACCTTATTGGTAATCATATCTATTCGTATTTCTTGCCACCATCTAGCCTTATTGATGAAACTAATTTTATTATTTTATTTTTCTTTCATCGCATATTATTTTGTATTTGGTAGCTGCTATTAAGTATTTCAAAAGAGATGCATTTGGTAATCATCTCTCTTCGTATTTCGGTCTCTGTCTCCCTCTCGCTCTAAGTTATTTAGGCTTAATTTTATGTTAGGGTTTGCTATCTGTCACCATATGAATCGCACTTTTTTTTTTTTTTTTTTTTTTAAGTTAGTGGCTTTAAGTGCCTACTAACAATTTCATTGATAATAAAAAAATGAACTTATAACGAGTCAAATGACCATCTTTCTCAGGTCTAAACTCATTTACTCTCATAAAATCTCGTAAATTACTCTAATCACTTAATCCTAATATCTACTCTTAAAAACTCTATTACCTCTTTCTCTATCTCTTTACATTATCGGATCCGCTTTCGTCCAATTGCCGCTGCTCTTCAACAGCCGAATTCGCTCACCACCGTGCTCCGATCGAGATGGAGGTAGTAAAGGTTCTACACTTCGAGATCCGATGATACCACGCTCCCAGCTCCGGTCGGCTCTTCTTGGTTCCCTCCCTCTCCCTCATTTTTCTCTCCGTTTAAGGAGATAAAGACGAGAAAGAGGGAAAGGTATCACTATATCGGAGGTTAACTAGAAGTGGTGTAAAAGATTGAAGGAGAACGACGGCGGCGGCTAGAATTTTCAATTCGACGAAACTATTATCTTTTTTTTTTATTAAAGCGAAAGTCGCTCCCCGACTCCTCAAAATCTTGATCCACAATTATTATTTACTAATTTCACACTTGTGCAAAGTGCAAACCATTTTTAAGTTTACCTATTAATTTTTATTTTCAGCTAGTTAGTCTTAACAATCTTATTTAATATAGGAATAGTTCCAACCTATAGGTGCATATTGTTAGGTTTTTTTTTTTTTTTGTAATGGTAATACATGTACGCCATATGTAAATAAATAGAAAAATGAATTGTATTGATTCCATTGTTCTCTTGAGCCTATATAGACGTTACATTTTCATTCAACACTCTCAACTATTCTATAATTCCTATCTTATCAAACGGTCCCTATAGTTCCATATAATGCATAAATATACATAAATCTCAACACTCCATTTCAAGATGGGCAAAAGATATCAATCAAGCCCATCTTGTCACAGAACCTATCGAGATCTATTGAGCTAAGTCCTTTGGTGAGGCAGTCAACTACTTGATCTCCAGTAGCTACATGACTCAGCTCATAGTCCACTTTCTACCTTTTCCTTTATGAAGAACCTATCTATCTCCATATGCTTGGTTCTATCGTGCTGCACAGGATTGTTGGCGGTGCTAATCGCTGACTTGCTATCGCACCATAATTTCATTTGAGCTCCGTGATTTACCTTTAGCTCTTCCAACAACCTCCTCAACCACACTATCTCAGCAACTTCGAATGCCATAGCCCTGTACTCGACTTTTGCTGTCGATCTTGCAACAATTGGCTGCTGCTTACTCTTTTAAGAGACCAAGTTGCCCCCTACGAACATGCAATAGCCAGCTGTAGACCTCCTGTCATCTTGGCAACTGGCCCAGTCAGAGTCACAGTAGCCCTCAATGTTCATGTGTATATTCTGCCTGAAAATCAAGCCTTTCCCTAGTGCACTCTTCAGGTACCTCAGAATGTGATACACTGCATCCATATGACCCTTCCTAGGGTCATGCATGTAGCGGCTCACCACGCTCACTGCAAATGAGATATCGAGACGTGTATATGTCAAATAGATCAATCTCCCTACCAGTCTCTAGTACCTCTCACGATCAACTTGTTCTACTGCCTCTACACTAATCTTGGCCTTCATATCAATTGGAGAAACTACAGGCTTGCACCCCAACATGCCTGTCTCAGTGAGCAAGTCTAGGACATGCTTCCTTTGAGATAGAACAATCCCCTCTGCTCCACGAGCCACCTCAATCCCAAGAAAGTACTTAAGTTGTCCCAGATCCTTCACCTCGAATTCCTTTCCCAATCTTGTTTTCAACTATGCAATCTCCCCCTCATCATTCCTGGTAATGATCATATCATCGACATACACAACCAGCATAGTAATGTGACCACTATGTTGTCTAGTAAACACCGTGTGATCAGCATTTCTCTGCTGATAGCCCATGCATACCATAGCCTTCCTGAACCTATAAAAGTAGGCCCGGGGAGACTACTTCAACCCATAAAGCGATTTCTTGAGCATGCACACATTACCCACTGTCTGATTCATGCTAAACCCTGATGGAATCTCCATATACACCTCCTCTAATAGGTCACCATGAAGAAACTCATTCTTTACATTGAGGTAGTGTAACTTCCATCCTCCATTCGCTGCCATGGAAACCAGTGTCCTCACTGTGCTCATCTTCGCCACTGGTGCAAAGGTCTCATCAGAGTATATGCCATAGGTCTGACTGTACCCCTTCGCTACCAACCTAGCCTTGTAGCACTCAACCAGACCCTCCGGGTTCTGTTTCACTGTAAAGACCCACTTGCATCCAATAACCTTCTTGCCTAGTGGTAGTGACACAAGCTCCCATGTTCTGTTCTTCTCGAGGGCCTTGAGCTCTTCTTGCATGGCTGCTTTCCATTTTAGGTCTCCCTTAGCAACTTGCCAACACTTAGGGAAAGAGAAAATATCTAATGATGCAATGAATGCTCCATGTATAGGTGATATGTGTGAGTAAGAGACAAATTGGGCAATGTCATGTGGGAAACCATATCGGTCAGGAGGAATACCTCCATTCTCGCGAGTAATCCTCCTTACTGATAGGGGAGTGGAAGGAGTAGAGAGAGAAATCATATCACATGTGTATTCTGGGTTTGAGGTGGATGGTGAAGGTTTCTCAATAGTCGGAGTAGGCAGGGACAAGGGACTCGGCACAATTGGCACTATAGGCACGGCTCCCTCATTCTACTGTGTTCTTCTAACATACACCTTATGGTATCTCGACTCCCTATGAGCCTGAGTTCCACCACCTTCGGTCTCATTACTCTCAACTTCTGGCTCAACCAGAGCCGAATCCTCTTTTTTCGGCTCAACTAGAGCCGAATTCTCTGGTATGGGGCAACCAATACCACCCACACTCACTATCCTCCTCTCACTATCCCCACTACTCTCCCCCTCTCGCCTCATACCTCTTGTATCGAGCAAGTCTCCAAAGGGTGTTATCGCCTCTGAGGAGTAGTATGGCTCAAGCTCTCAGAATGTAATATCCATACTCACAAATAATCTCCTCTCCTCAGGGCTCCAACATACATACCCTTTTTGAGTACCCGACAAAGATACACTTCACAGCCCTTGGATCCAGTTTTCCTACATTTGGCCTGTTATCCTGTACAAAGCACAAATAGCCAAAGGCTTTGATAGAAGGAATATATCTATTCTTACCTTTCAGCATTTCAATTGGTGACTTCCAATCCAACACCCGTGAGGGCACCCTGTTGATCAAGTAAGATGCTGTCATAACTTCTTGCCCCCACAAGTACTTTGGAACCTTCATCGAAATCATCATACTTCGAGTTACCTCAAGTAGATCTCTGTTCTTCTATTCTGCTACTCCATTTCTGCTCTGGTGTGTACGGATACGTGATTTGGTGCTGTATTCCCTGAGATGACAAATACTCCCCAAATGCCCTATTAGTGTACTCGGTCCCATTGTCAGACCTCAATATCTTCACAACTGCCTCGTATTGAGTCTGAACCTCTTTGTGAAAGTCTTTAAAACAAGCAAACACATCACTCCTGTTTTTAATCAGGTAAATTCAAGTCACACGAGAAAAACAATCAATAAAAGAAACAAAGTATCTAAATCCATTCACAGTAGTTGTGGGACAAGGTCCCCATACATTAGTGTGAATAAAATCAAAGATACAAGTACTCCTATTACTAGAGCTAGCATAAAAGCTCCTGGTATGTTTATTCAACTCATAAGCATCACAAACAAGTTTATCTTTATTTGCTTTTTCAAATAAAAGAGGATACCAATGACTCAAAAGGTTAAAAGAAGGGTGACCCAAACGCCTATTGTGGAGTAGCAACAAGTCTTCCACACTACTCCCAACTCCTCCAATCTTTTCCACTATGGATGAGAGAGCGGAGTCCATACTCTCCCTATCCATGTACCATAGCCCGTTATGCCAACTTCTAGTCCCAAGTCTCCTGTCGATCCCCTTCTCTTGGAAGATCACCTTAGGAATATCAAACACAACAACCCAATTTAGTTGTGATATAATAGCACTTATGGATAAGAGATTCACGAGAAAAGAAGGAGCATGCAATACATTAGACAAAGTCAAAATGTTGGTACATTTTACGGTACCCTTACCAATTATGAGCTGAGCCGTACCATCTGCGATTTGAACGCTCACTGAGACTGCAGGTGAGTATAGGAAGAAAACTCCCCAACAGTACCAGTCACATGACGAGACGCACCAGAGTTGACTATCTAATCTGGTGATCTCGTGGTGGATATAAAGGCTAGAGCAAGGGTATCATGAGTACCTGTAACTGTGTGGGCAAGAGAATCAAAGTTACCTATTGAGCCAGTATAGGTTGATGCATCATCTCTCACGCTCTTCACATCACCCATTAGCTTCTGCCTGTTTTCCTGAGTTCCTGAGAATAGGCCTCCACAAGTGCTTGATCCTCCTTTGTAAGGTCCCCACCAGCTTCTTCTTCCTCCTCTGCAACCATCAGATATGCCCGATTCCTCCTCTTCCACCTCTCTGGCCTCCACGGCTGCAACCACGACTCCCAGACTACCCCCTTCTACCTGTATCTCTCTCCTTTGGTGGCTTAGGGCATTCTTGAGTCTCGCCTCTGTACCCTGTGTTACCTGAGTTAGAGACTGCTAGTGCTGACTTCACTCCTGGAAGTCCTCTTGTCCCAGCCTGTAGCCTCCTCCAGCTTTCCTCCTGTATCATGGCTGAGACTGCCTTTGTAAGTGAGGAAATCCTGTTCTCGCTCAGTAACATAGCCACCCTCTGCTCAAATGCTGGCACCAAATGCTTGAGGAACAACATAGTCCTATCCTCCATGGATGCTTCTCTCTCAGAACACGTAGGGTGTGAGCAACATGGTCGGACCCTGTAGTGATCATGCTCTAACCATAAGCGCTCCAGCTCTATGGCATATTCCTGCACGGTCTTAGCCCCTTGTACCGCATCCGAGATCTCTCCCTTGATCTGGTACACCCTCATGATATTCCCCACACTATCATAAGTTCTTTTCAACTTGTCCTAGACATCTTTACCTTTTCCAAGCCATCGACAGTGTCTGCAATAGACGAAGGCAACAAGCTCAGAAGCCAGATGTACACTTGCATGTGAGTGGCATTCCACTCATCTCTCCCCGATGCACCATCCATTGCCTCTGCCTTGTCCCTAGTCAAGTACCCCTCTAGATTCTTTCCTCCTAGAGTGTACCTCACTCGACGTGACCAGTTTAGATACTTCTCTGGCCTATCGAATTTTGTATCAATAGGTGAAAGATACAACCTATGCTGTCTCGGCTCAACAAGAACTACAGGAGCTGTGGGAGTTGGGGGAGCTTGGCCCAAACCAGACACGGCAAACTCCCGCATCATGTGAGTCATATAGAAGAGACATCCTTCGCAGTCAGCTTCTCAATAACTTCCTTAAACAGATCCTTCTCATTTTCCTTTTCTGACATCGATTGGACTCAAATCTACGCCTCACGTACTTGCCCTAAGTCCGAATCGCTCGTATTTTTTTCCTCTTGACCCAATCTTGATCCCTTAAGACAACATCCACATCATCTCCCCCTTTCGTCTTCTCTTTTTTTGACCCAATCTTGATCTACCTCATCAAAATACGAGCCCAAACCCGATCAAACCCGATCGAGAACTCGATCAAAACCCCTCTACTTGGGTATTGTGAGGTTTAGGCCCCCCATGCCGACCAAAGCAACACAACAGGGACAAAACCTACCTTAGATCGGCCTAGAAGGAGGAGAAAGGTGCTGGTTCGGCCTAGGAGGAAAAAATGCAGATCTGGTTCCGTCTAGAAGAAGAAAGAGAGGCAGTTTGGACTAGACCTGAACTAGGTGGAGCAAATGGTACTATGCGGCGGCTAGACGGAGCAGAGGGCGGAGCAGAGGGCGGAGCAGAGAGCAGAGCAATGGATCTAGGTTAGAGAAGCCTAGATCATGGCAGCAACGGCGGAGCTGGAGCTTGGCGGTCAGACGGAGTTCAGGCCATGACCTGGAGGGTCAGGTGACCCGAACGGAGAGAGGCGGAGCTGGGCGTAGGTGGGCTCTACCTTGTGTTATACTAAGTGCACCTCTAATTGAATAAAAACTGGAATTAAATTGCAATTGAAAGTAAATAGATGCGTTTAGAGAAATTTGACATGCGGGATGTTAATGAAGTTCAGCAAAACAAAGGCCTACATCTCTGGGGCTTCGCAACCTTGAGTGGTGCGCCTTTTTATTACTCAATACGAAAGGATTACAACTTGTGAACTGTTGAGCCCTTACACACCAAGTGGGAAGTCAAACGGCCAACTTAAAGAGATAAGAACAAGGTCTCTTAGTTCAAGCTACTCAAGAGAAACACTCAATATATCATTCTAACCTAATCTAAGTTGAGATTAGTGAAGTGTGTTTGAGGTTGTTTGAGGGATTTTGAAGTTTTAAGCTCACACAACAATGGAGTAGGCTAAGCTCTCAGAAAATCACTTTTTAGAATATTAGGGTCGGCTCAAATAATTTAGGAAGAAAGCCCAATGCCCTATTTATAGAGTCAGCTCAAAAATGAGTTGTTTGACATAAAATGTTACCAACGTTTTAGTTTAAAGTGCAATTTTAGGATTTAAATTTTCTGACAGCTCAGCAAATCGTTATAACGTTTGTAAAACGTTATGTAACGTTTTCGCCTGCAAAAACTTGATCAAAATATATGTTCTTTGAAGCTTAAATTTAATTAAAACGTTACAATATTTTGTGTAAACGTTGCAACGTTTCAGTTTGAATTTAATCTTTGATATAGCTGTACTTAACATTCTGACATACCTAAAATGTTACAATGTTTCAAGTTGATACTGTACAGCTGTGTTTCAGTAATCCTATCACTATTAAAACGTTGCAACGTTTATATAACGTTATGACGTTTTTAAATCGTCACAACGTTTATAAAACATTATAACGTTGTAACTTGTTTCTGATTTTGATCAACTTGTTACTTTTGATATGCATAAAACGTTATAACATTTTACAAACGTTACCAACATTTTATCCCTGTTTAATTTCAAGAACCCTAAAAGATAAAACAGAGAAAAAAAATTGCAACAAACTTAAAATAACCAACAGAGACAAGAAATCCTGAATTATTGTTCTTTGTGCAACCAACACGATCAAACAAACATCACTTCAAAATCAAAATTCTTAGTCTTGAATTATTATAAGTTGATAGAACATAAAACGAGTTACATTAATTGTGCCGAGCATATTATTGTGGAGCTAGCTAATACACATGCATCTTCTCAGTGCGCTCCGGAACTTTCTTTATAGTTGCTTTGATGAGGTCTATGTATAATGGAAATTGTGCAGCAGCAAAGAAAGTGACAGGAAAGCACATGATAGCATATATGGGGTACACGGCAAATTTGAGCCTGTTTTCAACAACAAAAAAGTCTCCAGCACAGAATGAGACAAGCATAGAAGCAATTCCCATGAAGAGGGAGGTCAGCCCCAGGATAAGCTTCAAGGGAAGCCCCCTATTGAAATCTCTTACCTGATCAGCAAATGAATGTTAATTTCAGTTTCAATGTTGAAATGTCTAAAGGAACAAATTCTAATAAGATAAGGGTTTTGGTAACCTCGAACATGACAAGAGATGTAACAGAGAAGCAAAGAGCGACAAGGGATGAGATGGCAAACAGCTGAAAAGCTGGTCTTCTAGTGAGGACTGGAAACCCAGAATCCTGGTCTACACCTCCTGGAACTGTGCTTGCAGATGCAAAGGCCACCGTAGCGACGAGAGCAGCTACTACAGAGCAAGACTGGGAAGTATTTGTCAGCCAAGTGCTTCCATCTTTAACCAGTGTATCATGACTCTCTATGAATACCTCCTCTGCCGTCTTTCCATCCTTGTTGATTCTTGAGAATATTTCTAGGTTCATACTTTGCACGTACTGCACACCGTCATATTACATATGTTCAGTTTTTATTTTAGTTTATTCCATTTTTAAGTGAGAAGAGAGAGATCACCTTGTACCACTTGCTCTCCCATTGCATCTGAAGTGCTGCTCCAGGGATGTTCCACGGCCGGTTATGGCTGAGCATGGCTGCGAGATGTAGAGCACTATTTTCATCTTTATCTACTTTCCGAAATACACTCTCTATAGTTTGAACACCCAGCATGTACGTGTACACGTGGACTTGTCGGTGCTCCACTGCCAATAAAACAATATTTTTCTTATCCTTGTCTTTGTCCATGACTGCCACTGGATACCGCTTGAGGATTCTTTTCACCATCTCTGTTATTCCCCTCTTTGCAGCTACCAAAACAGGGCTTGCTGAACCACATGTTGACAAAGTTGTAATGTATGTTAACAAAACATGTAACAATGATTTCAATTTTTCATCTCTTTTCTAACAGTATGCTTATAGGAAGTTTTCTATCATAAGTCTGTAATGATTTTGTGTTAAGCTTCAATAGCTACCACATGCCAATCCTTTTTTGAGAACTAATCCGGCAAAGAGAAAAAATTGGAGGAGATTTAAATGTTGGTACATTACAGGGCTATATATAGTAGTATCTTAGTAGCAAGGTGCCTGATTGGGTGTTTTTGGGTAAGTACTGCTGGAACTGAAAATTTAGCTTATTCATTATTGTAAAATTTGTGTTAGAAACATAGAGAAGAGAGAAAATAAGCATCAGCTAAATAAGTTTTATTTCAATAATTGTGTTAAGCTTGACTATTATAAAATTAATGAACATACCAGTATCAGGTCTCTGTGTCGATTCCTTCTCTTCAACAATTTTCAGAGAACCTTTCTCTTCCTTCCCTTCAAGAATTTTTAGAGAACCTTTCTCCAAGACTTTTTTCAGTATGTCTGTGCCCTCTTTTACGGCTTTAATCTCTTCAACAATTTTCAGAAAACCTTTCTCCAAGACGTTTGTCAGCATGTATGTGCCCTCTTTTATGGCTTTAATCAGGACAGTTTCATCTGTATCCAAAATACAACATGACATTAGCCTGATTAAGGAAGTGTAACGAGTCTTCTATAATTAATTAAATGAAGAAGAGTTGGTTGCACAATTTTTTCCAAGAGAATAAATAACTGTCTGCTTCATAGTTCTGATTTTGTAGATTGAATAAACATGTATTTCACAACTCAATCATACTGTTTATCGAAAAATAAAATAACTACCAATCACCGCACTGTTGTTACAAATAACACTAAAGAGCATTACAAATTATATGTGAAGAAGATTAATTAATATATTTTTTTTCATAGATGCAGGCCAAAATAAAATGTAGACTACACTCTGATTTATTCACAGCAATATATGGCACAAAATTTTCAAAAAACATGAATCGAGAAAATTTATCTTTTCTAGTCAACATACCTTCACTTTGGTTTGGTGTATTTTTAGGAAAGCCCCAATCAGTATTTGCTACTGATGGACGGGATTTTGATTCAATACCAGGTGGTAATGCAGGAAAATCAATATCAGGTGGTAATTCAGGAAAATCAATATCAGATGGTAATCCAGAAACAGCTGGTTGCTGTCCACCACTGGCTTCCTCCTACTCCCAGAGTGTTGAACGATCCACCAGTTCCTTCATTATGGTCACTGCATCTCTGTGCTTTTGTTTAAGTTTTGTAATTGTTTGCAATCTCCTTAACCCTTTAGAATGTTATTCACAGAGTAATATACTAAATTAATAGTGTGAACAGCTGAGCAAAAGGTCTATAATAATTGGCAACTTTTCTTTTACATTTCAATAGAATCTAATTAATTAATTGTTCCGAGGTATATTAGGAATCATACTCCTTTCTTTCTTTCTCTGACCATACAGCGGGATATTATAGTTGGTACTATGTTTATACATTGGTTTTTTTTCCACTATTTCTAAATACTTGTTTTCTATTATCAAGTTTGGTACATCTTCATAAACCAAATAATTGTAAGCAAGTATCGAATATGAATACATTGTCTTTATCAGCTGCAAAAATTTACCTTTCTGGCAAAAATTGCAATTCTAGAATTTGTAAGAACTTTGGAAAGAATGATCAATTACTTTCATCAAGAAAATAAAAATGAACTGTGCATATTGAGATTATAATTAGTTAATTCCTCATATACCCTATATATTATAACAATTAGTTCATCTTATTCCTATTTTAAATGGAAGGAGCGTGCTTTTTTATTAAATTAACTTTTTCAATCAGCGTATCTATCCCAAGAACTTAATTACAGCAGTTAATTGGTGTCAGAGAGTAACTTGACATTTTCTTGAAAAAAATATGCAATACATATATGTACATACCTATACCAAGAACAACTAAAAGGAGCTTCACGATAATCTTGAAAAAGAAAATCATGAAGCGTAAAATGAAGGGAAACAATAAAGAAATTAACATATCAGTCTAATAGAAGACTTAATTGACAAAAGTATATATATCTTAAAATCAATATATCGTACCAAAGTAGTAATAATGAGGCAATACCAAAAACATTGACATTGGATTTCTCCTTGATTACTCCAAGTTAAATGTAGTAAAAACTTTTTCCTTTTACATTTTTATAAGGTCTTTCGTACAATTTGTTATATGAATGTCTGTTTCCATTAAATTATTATTTTGTACCATTAGTTGAAGGTATTTTTTTATTTGTAGAAAATATTATACAATAAGAGAGGGAAAGAGACCTTGCCAAAAAGAGGGCATTGCCCTGTTTTTTCATTATTCACACATTATTTTATAATATAATATTTTCTATAGACAAAAAATTCTCTTAGTTGACCTTAGAATTCTAGCAAAAATTTACTAAATTCTAAGAACATAAACTGATTGGTATGATTTTATCATGATGATTTGTTTACCATACATTGGTTTTCTTCATCAGCACAACAAGCCTTAAAGATACCACCAGTTTTTAAGCTAGAAGCTGCAACACCGCATATGAAAGTTTAGTGATTGAGGTTATGGTAACATGCATACTACGGATTGACTCGTGCTATGGATACATATTTCTATTTAAAAATTTTAAATTATAAACAGTCGCTCTGAACTATTATACATGATCTCGATATGAGCAGACCAAATTTTATTTTATTTTTATAATTTTTTACATAGGTAGAAAAACACTGTTTTTGGATGGTCCAAAATATTCAAATTAAGTGATTTTGTACCTATAAAATAAATAGACAAATTGAAAAAAAATTAAATTTGATTTGCAAATTGCAAGTACATTTTCATATGAAAATCATACTTAATTGTTTGGATCAACTAGCTGTTTGAACTTTAAAAATTAAGATATGATTCCATAACAAATGCCACTGTATGTTATATGCATATTACCATAGCCTTACTGTTGAGTAGACATAAGAAATTATGTATATAAACAATTTTGTTCTTATTTTGGTTAATTCTATTGAGTTTTATTTTCTCATACCGACAGTATTATATATGCATTTGGTGGGATCCTTCATCAAAGAAAATATGTCAATACAAACTTTGTATATCGGCGGCAGTACATTCTTTTCATCTTCCTCAATGTCTAATTTGTTTTCCATATAATTTTTCTCATTCTCCAAGAAATCAACAAACTTAAAAGTGAGTGGCTCTGTAATTGTACCTACAATCAAAGAATCAAACATTCTCAAGAAAAATAAAGAAGCACAACATAGCAAATATTATTATTATTAAACTCGCTATTAACAATTAGATTTCACTCATTGAAAATGTTGTCACCATTAATATTAAAGTAATTTATGAAAAAAAGTAGTCCAATTGTGAAGTATAGCAATTATTATTATGGTATCACCTTTAAAATCAAAGCAATATGTGTAAAGATGTTTTCAAATTTTATAACTTAAACCATGCAAAGGAGCTTAATAGCCTTGATTGATTGGTATTAAGAACCACATTTTGAGGTCAAAACTAAAGTATATTTATAATTTATTGTATATGAAACACAGGGTTTTCATATTTTATTTTATTTGGGGGAGGGGGACAGAGGAAGTACAGTGATATATAATTGTATCATATAAGCCAAAGCGAGCTCCACTCTTGAAAACAGAGGGCTTGTTAGCCAGAGTGTGAAGTGCATTTTCTCCGTTTGAATTGACATAGTTCAAGCACGCCAACATTGGATATAGGCGAATGATCTCATATGCCAAATCTATAGTCAATAAATTTGAATGGTTATATTATGGCTTACTTTTTATTTTACTTTCATATTTTGCTGAAAGCACATACCAAATTGTTCTCCTTTGATGGCATGGTGAAGAATATTGTTACCACCAAATTTCTCCTACAGTGAGTGATATCTCTCGAGGATAAGCTGTCAATTTTCAGTTCTTGTTTCTTATGGATGACAGCCTCAAGCACAAAGAAGGTATTCTTCGTTCCATGACGCACTGCTGAAAAGAGCGGAGTGTCCTGATGGTTGTTACGTGCACTGGTTACCATATCCGGACACATATTTGTCATCATCCTGCAAACCTTCTCAAGTCCAAGAGCCGCCGCCAGATGAAGTGGGGTATCCCCAGATTTGTTTTGTAAGTTCAAGATTTCGTGCATCTCTGTGGTTATTGCATCAAATATTCTTAGAACTCAAAATGGGAATTCAAATGTGGGCAACATAATTATGGATTAAATGAATCATATTTAATCTAATTTAACTTCCTTTTAAGAAAGAAGCACGAAGGTCAATTGTCCTTTATTTTTCATAAATCTCGAGAACACTGCTGTGTCAATTTTCTGTAAGTATCCTCCCAAACTGGATATGGACATAAATAAGCCTTGTAATTGATAGAAATATAATAAATTATAGTGAAGTATAGAGAGACATGCTCAATACGAAATTCTGAAATTTCTCACTAAAACTATCATTTTTTCTCTCTTACACATACAAAATGACTTTCTTATGTATATATAGACCTAATGTAACTTCTGAATTTTCCAACAGAAAACTAATGACTGTTACATTATATACACTTTTTCCGAAGCAACACATAAAATTCCAAATTCCATTCTTTTTTTTTTTGTTCCGAAAAAACCTTTAGGACCCTCTTCATAAATTATTAACTTAACCATGCATCTTCTTAATAATTAAGTTTATAATTAACAGTAATTAGTACGGACTGACGAAGTGTGTTATAACCTTCCACAAAATTTGATTAAGAGTTCTTGGATCATCCTTTCTTGCAGGTGTGTTATAGTAATTTTGTATAATCTCAGTCCTATTTGTTCACAATTGCCACCTTGCTTGAATTAATTCACCACTTAATTTATAGCAAAAGGAAAATAATATTTATTTCGCCATGAATGAAAATGTTTCCTGGTTACATTGCTAATATACCATGATACATTTGAAGGATCCTGCTCTGAATTTGCAGATGCTTAGAAAGGGTTCGTTTTACATTTCCCTTATTTTAGTACGTATTTAATATTCTCAAACTGTCCCTGTACAAAGTTTATTATTGAGTACCGGGACTCTACATATAGTTTCTATCTGAAGCTATAGGCAAAACATTTTAATTCCTTATGATAAATCCCTAAATAATGCACTGTGTCCATAAACATTAGCCTCGGTTCATTAATTATATGTTGAAGCATTAGTTAATTAATTACATATATTATTTCAAATTCTTTTCTGCAACTTTTAACTAGGAACCAAGCTATATGAAACTAGGTAATTGGGTAATTAGAAACTAAGATTTTGAAGTTCGGCAACTTAAAAAGGAATCATCAAACCGTACAAATATGACATGCATATCAGCAGTAACTTCCTGCAGTCCCCACAACAGTTTTGGCAACTAGAGGAACCAAAGGGTTTGCCTGATATTAAAAATGCACAATTTTTAAATGATACATCACATGGCCGTATATGGTATCTGGTATATAGCTATTATATATAGCATATATATATATATATATATATATATAAATATATATATATACTAGTATCATACCCGTGCGTTGCAACGGGGACATATTATAAGAAATAAATATATCAATGAAAATAATAATTATCTAAAAATTAAAATACATGTTAATAGAAAATTTATATGATTCTGTATTTTTAATTAACTTTAATCGTGATCTCTGATAACAATTTGATGATGTAATGATTTTTTATTTTTAAGTACCAATGATATCAAATAATAGCTCGATTCGAATCTAATATCAAATATCATACAACAATTAAATATCGACATATAATATGATATAAAAAACATAAATAAAAAGTGTTATCGTGTGTATGTATAGGATATATATATACACACATATTATAAGAGAAATATATACTTACACACATTCCAATTTTGTATTCTTCTTCTTCTTTGTTTCTAATTTAGAATACACACACACATTGATATATTATATATTGAAAATATATTTTAAATTGCCCACACCAATATGTATAGAAACAAAGAAAGAGAAATAAGGAAATAAAAAAAATTGATTTCCATTATAATCTGTATAAAAACGAAGAAGAAGTAAGAAAACAAAGAAATAAGAAAATGGAAGGTGGAGTCTTTTCAATTGAAGATGAGAAATATAGAAACAAATAAATAAGAAAATGAATAAATATATCGCTAAATTTCAGAATTTGTTTAATTTTAATTGTAACATATCGTATGGCAGCACACGTGGTGAGTATACTTTTAACTAAATTTAGACTTTTATACATAAAATAGATGCATTTAATCAAAAGAAGATAAATTATGTAATAGGATGGCTGAGATCAAATCCAAAGTTTCATCTTTCAATCGTAGCCGTTGGCGGATCGGACACCCAACGTGCTTAATAATAGAATGGAGATATTTTTTCTCTCTGAGGTATAAAGTAGTAATACCTTTGATTTTTTTAACGATATCGAGGAGATCTATAATTATTTTTTCCGTGGCACCAGAAACTGCAACATGAAGTAAGGTGTCATTGGCACGTGTAATATGCTCGCCTTGGACTTTTTCGTCTTTACTGTAGAGCTCGCGCACTATTTTCCATTCGCGATTCATGGCTGCTTTGAAGAGATTCTTTCTCGCGTCATAAGATGGTTCTGGTATTGTGGGGTTTTCTGGGATGATCTCTGGGGGCTCACTAGATGCGGACATTGTTATTACTCCCCCTTTTTTTTTTTTTTTTTTGTAAATCAGAGTTTAATTAAGTTTATGTGACTCGCTTGGTAGGTAGAGAGAGTACTAGCGATATTATGCTCCCTTTTATAAGGAAGACACTATAGCAAGGAGAGCTTGTAGCGTGTGATGGATTGCTGTTCAATGCTCATTTACTTAATTAGTAGATTTATGGTATCTGTGTCTTTCAAAAAGGAAAAGAGAAAGCTAGCTACTTGGGCCAAGAATAGAGAACCTTACGTGTTGAAGTGCTTCAAGTGTTGTCTCCTTGAAATAAAATGGTTACAATTTTGTTTTTGAGTGAGTCTTTAATACTTCATAAAAAATAGGACTAAACAGGATATATATTCTTTTTAAATATTTATTCAAGAGTAGAACAAATTAAGATATCAATATAGTCTCTCAATTATCACCATCCAAATTATGACATTTTATTAAAAAAGTACAACTTAATTATTATATGTAATATAGTAAAATCGATTTCAAAATTAATTATTATTTTTTATAGGGAATATATATATTGAGTACTCATAATTAAGAAAAAAATCAGAATTAAATAACTCAGGACACATTTTAATTTACATGCTTCAATATGAGCAAGTAATATTATAAAACTTATTATAAGTGACTAAGGACCTGGCAAATCGAACACGTCAGGTTGTATTTGGATTGGATGGAGTCAGATTCAGATTAATTTTGGGTTTAATAGATAAGTATATATATATATATATTGGACTCAAATTGAAGAGATCGATTAATTTCAGAGTCTCTGTATTTTCATATTTGAATAATTAACTATATGCCTGAGTTGGATTATTCAGGTTAGGAATTTTTCAAGTTCGAACCAATCTCAGTACGGGTTAATTTGGATGTCGGGTTGATTATGCATGCTTTTGTAATCTTGGGTTACGTGTAATGTAGTTCCATTTTTCGTATATAAATTGGGTGCCGGATTGTGTTTGAATTAATTAAGCTACTGGATTCAGATTGATTTTGGACTTAGATAAGTACTAGATTTGATTTATTTCGGATTATTTCAATAACAATGACAGTATGACACGGATATATATAGTCTGCGTTCTAGCCTTATTGGATTTTGGATCAAGCCAACTAAGAAACAAAATGTCTGATATATGCATATGTTTTTGTCCCATAAGTTTTGACCGAAATATATTTTGGGTTTAATATTTTTTTTATAATATTGTATTTAATTTAATGAAACCTTAAAAGAGTTGATGAATAGAGACAAACACAAAATAGCTCAGTATTATAGAATATATTATAATTTAGCTGTTCAAATATTAAATTGTGTACTTTGAGCTTTATGTCAAATAAAAGATTATCAGTTATAAATAACTGTCCAATTTAATACAAAAAAAAAAAAAATATCCAACCTAAAAAAGCGACCAGGAATCCCTTATAATGAAATTGATCCAACATAATGTGAATATCTCAATATCTATTAATAAGTTACAATTTTTTCCATTTCATATTAACTCAGATTGGTTTAATTGTCGTTAAAGTTCAGATTATTCGTTTTCTTTTTTGATTTGTAGGTCCAAGTCAGATTGGAATGTCTATTTCATCAAGAGATCAGTTATTCTAATTAGTTCAAATTTTATCAAGGATACATATGAAGTTCTATTCTCTTACTTCTTTTCTTTTATAACCAATTAGGTGCAGAAAAATGTGAGAACTTTAAAATATTGCAACAATTGCATGTGATCAATGCACAATCCAGCATACAATACAAAAGTAGTGTTCGCTTATTGCTCTTATTCTTTGCTTGCATTGAGACAAAATTAAATGCTTCTTGCTTTATCCTTTTTCTTTATTTTACATCCCTCATTTAGAAAGATAAAAAAAAAAAGAAAAAAAAAAAGAAGGCATGCTCTAAAAGATGCCAAATGTAGTGTATGACAAGGCAAGCTGATCAATATTTTCAAAATTAAAAGGAAAAACAATACAAACCAAAATTAACATCTTAGTCTTCAACAATTGCATGCCTCAAATGTGTTTCATTGTCATGGCACTAATTAAGTTGATTACAGTTCAGGTGAAAAGTTTAATATATTTGAATTCAACAACTGCTTTAAATACATTTACACCATATACTGGTATGGAGAACATTGTTATTGCAGGGATGGACTGTTGGAAAGAAATAATGTTTGCTTTAGAAATGCTACCCCAAAATCAATAAGATATATAGGTACTCAGATCATCTCTTTCTGGTACAAGAATGAGGGAGAACTATTTTTCCAAAGTTAAAGCTTGTTTTACCTTTAGATATTAAGGACCTTCGTACACAAGGTTCCAGTCTGGTCACTCTGGTGGTTGGTAAAGTGGATTCAGTTCCTAGATCTGGACCCGTTTGGGGGTAATTCAGCAGGTGCCTAGCTCTCAATCACTCAAGGCTTTTGATAGATTTGGCATTAGTTGTATCTATTTGCTTTGTTTGGTTGTTGCTTATCTGTGACACTTTTTTTTCTAAAAAAAAAAAAAATTGCTTTTAAATAGTAAAAATTTAATATAAAAGTACTTGAAACTGTATGGGATGTTTGAATCTTTGTCAAATTATTTTGCCTGAAGGATGAAAATTGAACATCATAATTAAACCCAACCTATGGATCAGAAGTCCAGCATGATAGATTCAATTTGCTGTCAAGGCAAGTTCTTACGGTGGATATCAATCAAACTTAAAATTGGATTTTTTTAGTTGAAAGAGAACTCAAAGTTGTTTGAAATTGAAACTTAAAAGCAAAAAAAATAGTAAAGGAACCAAAATGAACCTTGTATATTTTTCGTCCGGCATGTTTCCATTCTTGCTGACATAGTCACTAGCGGAAAATATGAAATCAGGATCGGTTATATACACATATCAGTATCGGAATCCAACCGATCCTGTTGAAGGCGATAGTGATACTATCAGAATCAGTTTTATATTTTTTAAAGAACCGATCCAAATAGAAACTATTAGGATCGGTTTTTTAACAAAACCGATCTTAATAGTTGTTATCTAGATTGGTTTTTGACTAAGAACCGATCCAGATACGTACTATCAAGATCGGTTTTTATATAAAAACCGATCTTGATATTTTTTTTTGAATTTTTTTAATTAAAAATTACATATCAAGATCGGTTTTTATATAAAAACTGATCTTGATAGTACGTATCTGGATCAGTTTTTATATAAAAATCGATCTTGATAGTTTTTTCGAATTTTTTTTTAATTAAAAATTACATATCAAGATCGGTTTTTATATAAAACCGATCCAGATACGTACTATCAAGATCGGTTTTTATATAAAAACCGATTTTAATAGTATTTTTGATTTTTTTTTTAAAATTACATATCTAGATCGGTTTTTGAATAAAAACCGGTCCAGATATGTACTATCAAGATCGGTTTTTATATAAAACCGATCTTGATGTTTTATTGAAGCTAAAAAAAAAAAATTTTATTTATTTGACCAGCTTCCATATATATTTTGCTGGCCAGCATCTTAAATTTTTTTTTTTTTGCACAGTAAGAAGCAATAATCAATTAAATATCATATACACATTCTAAATTAATTATCATACACATCTTAAACTATTACAAAAAATTCATGTACTTCATACAAAGTTTTGTGAAGCATTACATATTATAACAAGAAATTTAAATCCAAAAAAAAATTAATTAACAAACATACAAGTGACTAATTGGACTATTTCTTCAATTAACACACATTTATGCAATATACACATTTATGCAATTAATGTAAAGCACAACAATAAAAAAATCAATAATTACCTCTTTTGCAATCACATCACTTGAGATTAAAAAAGACCCTAAAAACAAAAACAAAGGTAACAATTAGATGGAAAAATATTTTCCAATAAAAAATACAAAAAAAAATGTGTTTTAAAAGTATAATAATGAGAAAATTAGATAAAGCTAATACCATGATAGTTGATCGGCCGGATGATTAAGTAACTTGAGAGAGATGTCCTCAAAACTGTAAAACAATATACAAACACCATTAATTAATTTTTGAAACAATAAAAAAAATTAAAAACTGGCACAATTGAGCCGGAGGTGCGAGAGGCTCGGATTTGAGAGGAAGAGACGGAGAGAAAGAGAGAGAGAGACACGGAGGAGAGGGAGAGACGGAGACACAGAGAGAGAGAGAGACAGAGTACTGAGGATTTGAGAGGGGGATACGGAGACAGAGACAGAGACAGAGACAAAGACGCTAAATTGAAAATGAGAGGCGCGAAATGAAAATAAGAAGAACCCTAGCTAAGCTGGTTATATAGGAAGTTATCATTAGGATCGGTTGTTTATAAATAATCGATCCTAATAGTACCAATCCTGATACTAATTTTTTTGAAAAAAAATAGTATCAGGATCGGTTTTATTGCTAAAAACCGATCCTGATAGTATTTGGATCGGTTTTTAGCAATAAAACCGATCCAAATAGTTTTTTTCTTTTATTTGGAAAATCTTTTCATATGGTTATGTTTAAATAAATATAAAAAATTACATATTAGAAATATAAGTTAATTATTTAATAGAAATTTTATTTAATTTTCAAATTCTACTTAAATAATATTAAACAGCAGATAGGTACTATTTGACATTGATATTTCATTAATGTAATTTTGATGAAAATTAATGTAATTTATATTATTAAAATTTATGTGATAATATAATTAATTATTTGACATTGATATTTCATTTTGAAGTCATTTTGACTATTGAATTTTTTTATACAATCATGCATGATGCATCAATGACTTGTGCCATATAATAATATACATAGGACTTGAACCCTTGTTGTGTGGGGTTGTGAAGGAACGAATACGAACATTAGCATTTGGTCAATCAGAACCGTTAAAATGAAAGAATGTCATATTAATTTCACCATTATAAAATTTGATACAATTCGGGATTCATTTACTAGTTCATCAAAGCAAAACAATATAGCAACATCGCACGGTCGTAAATAGTTTACGTTGGATCAAGACTTACAGTTGTCGGGCCTTCGGGACTTTTACGTTACTAATGTTCCATGTTATATCTTGATCATTTTAAAAATTATTACATGTCATTTAATTACAGACCCACCGTTGGATGATCATGCAGAAATGAACGGTCTGCATTCCATTTAACAATTTGATGCCATTAATAATAATAAAATTGTACAAAATTGATCATGGTAGAGTTGATTTGGCCATACAAAAACAAATAAATATTTTTTATATTTTTCACATTTTTTTTAATATTTATCCGTGTACATGCATTACCAAACAGAAAAGAAAATAAATGGTAGCCGTTTGATGGTTGATAGACCATCAATATAAGTGGGGTTTACCTCAGTGATGTTTCTCATATAAAGTATTAGGATCGGTTTTTTATAAAAAACCGATCTTGATACTATTTTTTTTTTCATCAAAATTACATTAATGAAATATCAATGTCAAATAGTACCTATCTGTTGTTTAATATTATTTAAGTAGAATTTGAAAATTAAATAAAATTTCTATGAAATAATTAACTTATATTTCTAATATGTAATTTTTTCTATTTATTTAAACATAACCATATGAAAAAGATTTTCCAAATAAAAGAAAAAAACTATTTGGATCGGTTTTATTGCTAAAAGCCGATCCAGATACTATCAGGATCGGTTTTATTGCTAAAAACTGATCCAGATACTATCAGGATCGGTTTTTAGAAATAAAACCGATCCTGATAGTATCTGGATCGGTTTTTAGAAATAAAACCGATCCTGATAGTTTTTTTTTTTTTTTTTTTTTTGCAGAACCAACTTTGAAAAAAAAAATTGTATCAAGATCAGTTGTTCTAAAAAACCGATCCTAATAGTTAAACTATTAGGATCGGTTGTTTAGAACAACTGATCCTGATACTATCAGGATTGGTTTTTCTAAACAACCGATCCTAATAGTTTAACTATTAGGATCGGTTTTTTAGAACAACGGATCCTGATAGTATAAGGATCGGTTTTATAAAAAACCGATCTTGATAGTTCACAAATTAGGATCGGTTGACTAAAAAACCCGATCTAATTAGTTTTTAGGATCGGTTTTGTAACGTTCTGAACTCGATTATAATGAATATATATATATATATATATATATATATGAGGGTTTATTTTGCAAAATATGCATTTAGAAGTGAAAATAAAGAAATTTACATATTAATTTAACATATATGTATATTTATATGTATATCTTTGTTATTGTGAATTTTGTGTGTATAATTGTGCATGTATATATGTGAGTATAAATTTTAAAGATTTGCTAAGATGCATTATAAATAAAATAAATGAGTTTATGTAAATATATATATATATCAATTACAAATATTTGTAGATATATGTAATATTGAATTTATAAGGAATAGGATGCATTAAAAGTTACATAAGGTCTTATATGTATGAAATGTACCCTTGTGTAATATAAGAAATATAGAGGGACTTATTAGCAAATTTACCAAATTCTTGTCATAAGCACCTCCTTGTACCAATCGGTACCATTGATACCGTGAGAAAAAAAAACAGAAAAGAGAGAGAGAGTGCGCAAGGGAGAAAAGGAAGAGAGAAAGGGAAAGGGTGAGAATCGTGCGATCGATCGAACCGTCTGTAGATTCGAGATCCAAACGAAACCCTCTACTCGATTAAGCAATTAAATTGGTATATATCTCTATCTTTCAAGTTCTATTTGAAAACCCTAGCTTTGGATTGATTTGGAATTGTTTTGCTTAAAGCTTGAATTTGAGTTCAATTTGTTGTATTCAAGTCCAATTGTTTGATTGTTGAGTTTGAAATTGTGAATTTGAGTTTAGGGTTCTTGAGCTAGGGTTTAGTATTTGAAAAGGTTATTAAAGTTGTGATATTCTGAAAATTCTGGAATTGGTCGTTATATTTCGATTGGAAACCCGATTGATTGTTTAATCGAGTATTCAAACTTGTATCGACCAAATTATCGTTTAATTTGACAAAGTGTGAATTGTTATGAATATATGTATATATATATAGGGTGATGAAATGTGATATAAGGTACCAACTATAGTACTATACATGATCGGAAAATGCGGGAATTAACTGAACCTAAACCGGGCCTCGATCGAACGGATTAAGAACCAAAGGAAATGAATTTCTGTACCATAATTGCAGGCCGCAATAGTGGGCCTTGCGGGCCGCAACAGTACCTTTACGGGCCGCAAGAAGGCCCAGTACTTAACCAAAATTCCGATCTGTTTCACTGTACTGCACTGTATGTTCTGCGGGCCGCAATTGTTTGGGCTACGGGCCGCAATTACAGTGCAGAATTGTTATACATGGTGTATTTTAAGCCAAATCAAAGGAATATCGAACCGTATCTATACGAATGTTAATTATATAGTAACGATAGCTGATTAAACCCTAATTGTATACAATCTAAATAGAATCTATAAGGCAACCGAGTTCGGAATCTCACGAGACGCCTGAGACGTAAGGTTGGTATACGAGCAGCTTATTCAGGTGCGGGGTTTCTGGACTTGTCTGATATTTTATTTTCAGAATTAAATTATTGTTTCGTTTGACATGTTGAATATTTATTGATTGCATTATGTGAATTGTGCATCGTATAGCATAGCCCAATCTGATTGAAACTGAATTCTGAAACGTGAATGACTTGCATACTGGTATGGTTTATAATTGTGTCGATCTATTATGATCTGATCTTAGATAGATAGTCACCGGAATTGGAAAAAGGAAAGAATGGTATGGGTCACCAAAGAGTGACGAATTTGCAAAACCTGGCGCGCAGGTTTTGGTAGGACTCTAAAGATTTAGTTTACCTAGGCTGCCGTAAGCCCTCAACCGGTTGAGGCAGGGGCAAATGTGATGATTTGTGGATTGTATGAATATGGGTGACTAGTGTGAACGTCTAAAGCATTATCCGGCGTGATATGCATTTGAATGATCGATTGAGATTACGTTCTAAAGGAATTGAGTGAATTTTCTGAATATGACTTGTAACCAGAAACTTAGGAAACGGTTAAGCCAAGCACTACAGATGGGTGTCAACATTAGGGTGGTAATTGGTGGTCCATCTGTAGGTGTCTGGAACCCTACAGGTGTCGACGGGAACGAAGGGTCCAGTTGGATGGTACATCTGTAGTTGCTACCAGACGTAATTAAAAGAATTAAGCCCTATATGTTCTTTAATTTGAGATTCGATTTAGTAATTCCTCTGTTGTGATTTCATTTGATTAACTGCTGTCAGGTATATGCATTTAGCTTTATATACTGTATATATATATGCACTGTGTTGAATGTGATTTCTTTTTGAAAATAAAACTTGATTCCAAGTCCAGGGATCCATTGTGGCAAATTATCGCACTGAGAATTTATTCTCACGCCCGTTGGGTTACTTTTTTTTAGGATCTGGCGCAGCTGGTAGCGGAGAGGCACGGCAGTCTTAGGCCTTGGTATTTGTCCTCTTCACCAGTGACTTGTATGATATCTATGATACTTGTCAGGTTTTGGGTTTATGGTTATATGGTGCTACTTTTATATATGTATGATATATATGTGTATGTGAGGTGATATGTATACATATATATATATATATATATATATATACTTAGATTTTTGTATGCTGTGACACTTGTGTATGTTTGGAACTGAATTGGTATATGTGGTTATATCTACTTCGTAGTACTGTGTTGATATATATGTATAACTGTATGTTTGAATGGGGTTTAATTTGGGGAATTTGGGAATTGAATCGTAATTGCCTTGTAGGCATACGGGAAACTGTATGTTTACGGCAGGGACCCTGTCGCATTTTGTACAGGATGGCTACGGGGTGTGACAGGTTTTGTTCAGAAAACCGATCCAGATAGATATTAGTATCGGTTATTTCATATAACCGATCCAGATAGGCCGATCCTGATTCATGTTTTTCCACTAGTGAGTGACATGTACTCAGTACTCTGACCCTCCAATTATTTAAAAAAACAAATCTTGGGCAGTTCGGGCACTATAGCGGGACCATATGGTCTTCCTTGTTCAAGACACCCTGAAATGCAGACAAACTTGCAGGTGCAGACAGCAGAACTACAACCAAGCTATGGTGCTTTATTTCCATAATTATAAAATTTTTAATCAACTGTATTAACATTTGTCTGTATCAATCAAATTTTCTCAACAAAAAAATGATATCCTAAATGCTTGGATCGACAAAATTACCGTCATACGCACTTGTCATAATGTAAAACTCATCTTCCCATCATACTTATCAATATCATACTTCGCCAACATATTCATTTAATTTCACCAATTTCCCAAACACCCAATTCACCAATTTTTCAAATTATCAAAATTACTTAACCACCAAACACCACAAAAATTGAAAATTCAATCCACTAAAAAAATATTGGCCGAATTTCACAAATTTAAAGTCTTCAAAGTATGATTTCGGAAATAAGTAAATTAATGAACCTTGGTTGGCACGTGGCTCATCAGTAAATTCAAGAGAAAATTTTGAGTGTAGCCATCTAAAAGTTTGAAATAGTCAATTTTTTCATCAAAATGTCATAATATCCAATTTCCTCATGAAAATTTGAAATTCTTTCTTTTATCCTTTTTATTTAATTATTTTAAAATTTAAGTGGACCATTATACTCCTCTGATTGTAATGGATATATCCATTATTGTTTCAACAGCATTGAATTTACAAATGGATCATATTATCCATTAATGTTTCATAGTAGCTCATACCTTTCTAGTCGTTAGACTTAGAAATTGATCATATTATCGCACTAAAATTCATGAAACTTAGAAATTGATCATATCTCAAAATTTAATTTCGACAAAAGTTTGGTCAGACCCTTGATTAGTTCAAACGAGATAAAATCACAAAACCTGGAGAATAAATATGTCATCATCAAATTCAATCTCAACCACTTTAGCCTTGAATTTTCTCGATTTTGCTGAGAGAGACGCATGAGGAAGAACTAGGGCTATACAAATTTCTCGTGCAATCTCCAATAAAATCTCAGCTTTGCTGAGAGAGTGACACACATGAGGGCAGGGAGAACTGGGGCCGAGAGAGACAGGCCTAATACATTGCTTTGACGTTCAATGCGTTAGACAAAAAGAAGAAAGAAATGGAGGAATATTTGGTCTGAAAAAGAAATGGGAGGAAGAAACAAAAGAAAAAGGCAATTGACACTCATAGATGAATTTGGATTTCTTTTTAAGGTTTTTTTTTTTTTTTTAGCTTAGTAGTAAGTAGTAACCTTATCTTAGTTGTGCTTTACATGTTTATTTATTACTGACAATTACATTTTGTTTGTTAATCAACTTTTTGCTTATGCATGGACATGGCATACTGATTTTTCACTACAGCAGAAAAGACTATCAGCGACCGGTTTTCCGATCGCTGATAGTCATGGCGCTGGTCTCTGATAGTGATCCCGGTCGCAGATATCCGCTTACGGTCACTGATAGTCCGGTCGCTGAAAGCATTGTCACAGATACTCTTCTGATGACGTCACCGGTCGCTGATTGATGTCATCCGGTCTCTGATAAGTTTTTTGCGACTAATATTTTTTTGTCGCTGTTGTTTTTTGCTGACGTCAGAAAAAAGTATCAGAGACCGGTTTACCGGTCGCTGATGATTCTATCAACATTTTTTTATTTGTTTTATTATTTACATTTCTCCATGACATTTGATAACAAACATACAAAATTACATCAATTAACATAAATAAGACAACAAATATCAAACATAATAGATATCAAACATACAAGTGCCAAAAAAACATAACAAACATACCAAAAATCAAACATAAATGCCAATCATATCTCAAATAATATCTAAACAAAACATGTAAACTAGATAAGTCATTGTACCATACCAAATAACATCTAAACTACACAAACCTATATCTGACTTGTCAATACCAGTACCGTTCTAGTTTGGTACCACCTTGATACAATTATTTAAATACAAGATAATTAAGTACCGTTCTCTGGCTTTGATCAAGGCAGCTTCTGAACTCAAACTAAAGGTTTAAATCATACTTCAACAATGCAAAATCAAGCTCTAGTAATTATTAGCTAGATTAATATCAAATTAATGAAAAAAAAATTAATCTAGAATCTCACTAAGTGAGAGAGAGATCGAGCCTCTGCTGGCTCACTTGGCGTAGGGTGCGAGATTCACGTAACGGGGCCGCCTCTGCTGGTCCACTCAAGCTCCTTCTAACCACGAATTGAAAAAAATATGAATTGAATAGAAAATCGAATTGAGCAGAAATTTGAGAAGAGATTCGAGGTTCTAACCTGTTGAGCAGAAATTTGAGCACAAAATCGCAGCAAATCACCAAAAATCACTGAAATTTGAACTGGGTGTGTGCAGGGGAAGATGAAACACGGGGGAAAATTGAAAAAACTAGGGTTCTGTCTGGCGCGGGGGAGAAGGCTGACGTCTTTTTTTTTACCCAATACTTTCAGCGACCGGCAATGGCGCCGGTCGCTGATATGGTCGCAGATGCCAGTGCTCACCTGATGAATGGAATTTATTTATTTTTTTTTTCGAGAAATTGAGTTTCTGCGACCGGCGTCATCCCCGGTCGCTAATACCGGTCGCAGAAATTCCATTTTGCTGTAGTGTTTAAATGAGATAGCTGAGCATTCAATGTAATATTTGAAATTCATGGTCGGGATGGTATGGTACTTTTGACGAAAACGGGTCCTCCAATTTCACAGAATTCATTGGATGTGGATAGCCATTGTGACTAGAGTTGCAATGCACTGTATCATGCGGTTATACTTCACAGTTTTACATTATGAACTTAATTACCACTACAACTTCCGAAATTATAATCAACATAATTGGAAGTTGGAAGCATTTGTTATCTGGTGTATCCTAGTATATATTTGTGGTCTGAATTTAAAGGCAGGCATTTTGCACTGTGTGATTTACACAGTGATTTACTTGTGTAATTATGTGTTACTTGGTAAACGTATTGCGAAGCGAAGAGAAGGAAAAGAATAAGAATAAAAGATGAGTTCATATATGTGCAAGTAAAACATTATTCGGCAAGAATAATTTCAATCATAAGCTCGATCGTATGAGCAACGTGAATGTTATAAAATGATCTTATTTAAGTGTCGCTATTTATTGTCTAATTTAGCCGAGAAAAACTAGAGCCTTAAATCTACATCGGCTAGTAGAGCCAGATTTATCTATATGAATTCCACAATTAAATGAGAACACGAGCACGGTCATTGTGTGAAATATTTTCTTCTTCTTTTTTTTAATGAAAGAAATGGTTTATTTAAATAATTAACAAATAACCCTTCAGTGAAGAAAACAAAATTGATCCTTCAATTCTGTGCTGACTTTTGATCTCCGTGAACTGAAAAGACGTAGTAGTCACACGGTTTCTTGAAATTAAGTTGCAGTTATTGAGTGGTCGTGTATATATATATCCAAAATCCAAATTAAGCATAAAATGCTTCTCTCATGCAGGGAGGAAACCTACAGATCTCCCGCGACTGAATTATTTACATCCAAATTAAGCATAAAATAGCTATATCAACACATATATTGACACAACTCACATCTTTGGATTAAGTCTTCTTAGAGCATCTCCATTCCAGCAATTAATTTAATGGATCAATACATGTCATGACTCATGAGTATATCTGTTCAAAGCCTAATTATGAGGCCCGGAGCATTGAATGTAACATTGTGATTCTGATTCAACTCTATTTAAAGTAATAAAAAGTTGACGGATCAAAAGTCGAACTTGAATACTTCGAATAAGAATCCTCTTCTGAAACTGGGAATTTTTTATTCATAGTAATTATAAAAAAGAGATGTACGGAAATAGGTAGTACCTCGTTTTCAATCAATATAGTAAGATTATCAGTACAAATCACGATCCATATTTTATGGATCTGAGGCAATGTCCACGATTCATCTTTTTAAAAAAGAAAAGAAAAAAGAATAGACTGCACATTTAAACTGTTTTACAAAAAAAAGAAAAAAAAAAGATGGATCCTAGGCATTGCCTCAAATCCATAAAATGTGAATTGTGATCCGTACTAACGATCTTACTAATTGGTTAAAAATGAGGTATTCTAACTGTTTCCGTACATCTCTTTTTTATAATTACTATGAATAAAAAATTCACTTGGAAACCTCCTCGCCCTCGACCTATAGGTGTTAATAAATACGATTTGGATTGGGTGAGAGCATTTTCAAATCTATATCCATTTACCCATAGCGTATTTTTATTCATTAAGAATTGACTGCATTAAACTCTATCTTTATCTGTAAAATTATCAAATAACGAAACAGTAACTGACGATTAACGAATAATATTAATATAATAATTAATTTTACTATATTTTAAAATAAAACATTATTTATTTCACATATGCAATCACATTACTAATAAGAACAAAAAAAAATATAATCAATTTCAGTTAAATTGATTTTTTTTTTTATAAAGAAAGATAATAAGCTACTTAAATTTTTTTTTCTCATACCCGTCTTATCAAATACAGTATGAATATAATAAACAGTTAAAGGGTGTCATTGACACCCCTATCCCGACCCCGTAACACTTTTAATTGCAACTAGGAAGTTATCAATATGTGTCACCACCTTTTCTTCTTATTTTAATAATATCTAACAATTATTTATTATGGATCCATACGAATACCATGAAACTCGTAAGAATAATTATTTGGACACGGAATTATTCAGCTATGGAGCCTATGGTGGGTATATTTACGATATCTATTTTTTTTTTTTTCAGCTGTAGTGTGGGCCTCTGCTCAATTGTACTAAAATTGTTGGGTCAGCAATAAATAGTGACCCAAATATTTGGTCTCATTTCATTCGTCTCTCCGATTTCTTGAGCCCCCCAAATTTGGATCACCTCCGGTACTTTTATTTGTGACACAAATTTGGACCACCTCTGAATTTGGATCACCTCCGGTAAAGTTCACATTTAATTCATTAAGAACCGGTACAAGAGTTTTGTTACACAGTACTAAGTAGAAAGCAAACCATACTCCAAACATCTGAGTATTAGAAATTAAGAAAGAAATACATGAAATAAGAAAACAAAGCAGTAGGTAAAGCAAAAAAAGAAAAAACATGAAATTAGAGACTGATTATAGCCAATTCTCTGGAGCGCCTTAGCATTGATTTGTGTCTCAACTGTTCCTCTTCAGTAATTATTTTTCATTGCACAAATGCTGGTACGTCCCTGTTTCCAGTACAGGCTGTATCTATCCACTTTGCCACTGTACCGTGTCAGTCCCAGTCAGCATTATATGTGTTCCTGGAGTTGTGCCAGTTCGATATGCATAACTGTACCAGTCCAGTGTGTCACAGAGCTGTACCAGTCTATTGTGTTAAAAGGTGATGAAGCTGAGTTTGGTCTGCAGATCCATCCGAAGTCTGGTATTGTTTTGCTTCTCTCAAAAAAAAATCCGAGAGAAGCGTTCCTTCCACAGTATGAACTGAGTAATCATCAGGATTGACCTAGTCTTCAATTGAATTGTGTCATTTAGAACAATCTTTCTAGGAGGATTGTTTGCCGGTAAGGTCAGAAGCTGTTGTGTATGCAAGTCCTGGTACAGTTTCCTTGTTAAGGCACATTCGTTGAACAAATTAATGATGCACTGACACCAAATCTGGCTTGCGCAAGGGGCATCTGTTGACTAGTGTCCAACCTTTCTTTATCAAGTTATCAGTTGCCAGTATCCGATTTAGCGATGCTAACCATCCAAAAACTATGATTTCGCGGTGGTACCTTTAATGCCAGATGATTCGCTCAGCTGGGAGTTAATCTCAGCTCATTGAACCGAGTGCAGTCCCGTAGAGGATATGGACTTGGCTCTTATCACCCCAACCTGATATTGAGATCCGGCTCTTTTATTTCTCTGCTTAAGTAGTGGAAGGGTCTTAATATTTAGGCTTAATTTTATATAAGTTCTAGGAAACTACTTCAATTACTTATTTCTTCTAAATTTTTTTTGTATTTGCTCTTTAACTCTTCTTTTTCTTTAATATTTATCATTAAAACCAACAAGATAAAATTAATACTAGTTGAACTTCACAAACTAATTGTTTATCTTTGTAAACTGACCAAAATAACCTTATTGGTAATCATCTCTATTCGTATTTCTTGCCACCATCTAGCTTAATGATGAAACTAATTTTATTATTTTATTTTTCTTTCGTCACATATTTTTTTGTATTTGGTAGCTGCTATTAAGTATTTCAAAAGAGAGATGCATTTGGTAATCATCTCTCTTCGTATTTCGATCTCTGTCTCCCTCTCGCTCCAAGTTATTTAGGCTTAATTTTATGTTAGGGTTTGTTATCTGTCACCATATATGAATCGCTCTTTTTTTTTTTCTTTTAAACAAAAAAAAAAAAAAAAAAAAAACTGAAAGTCGCTCCCCCACTCCTCAAAATCTTGATCCACAATTATTATTTACCAATTTCACACTTGTGCAAAGTGCAAACCATTTTTAAGTATACCTATTAATTTTTATTTTCAACCAGTTAGTCTTAACAATCTTGTTTTATATAGGAATAGTTCCAACCTTTAAGTGTATATTGTTAGTTTTTTTTTTTTTTGTAATGGCAATACATGTGCGCACTATGTGAATAGTTTGATCAAGAGAAAATTTACACACTATGACATTAGTGATAATTTTATATTTGAAAACTAAAACAACAAAGCAATGTTCTCAAGCTTACATCAATCAAGGGCTCTGTATATGCTTCTTTTCAATCTGAGGTAATAAAATCCCACTATTGAAATACTGCCATTGTAATTTACTCTATAAGCAATTTTTCTTGTTGAATCACTACTCCAATTGGAAGATCAAAGCATGCCTTCTTCATGGACATAAAAAATAATAGGAATAACAATCTTCAACCCAATCATGGAATGAGGCAATTAATAAATTTAAACAAGTTCTATACAAATGCTTTCAGAAATTGCTTTAAGTATCTCCTACGAACCTTTTATTATTACCTGCATTAAATTGATCGACCATATTCCAAACCAAACAAAAGCATGAAGTAATTTCAGGAACCCTAAAAGATAAAACAAAGGAAAAAATTGCAACAAACTTAAAATAAACAACAGAGACAAGAAATCCTGAATTATTGTTCTTTGTGCAACCAACACGATCAAACAAACATCACTTCAAAATCATAATTCTTAGTCTTGAATTATTATAAGTTGATAGAACATAAAACTAGTTACATTAATTATGCCGAGCATATTATTGTGAAGCTAGCTTTTATATACGCATCTTCTCAGTGCGCTCCGGAACTTTCTTTAGAGTTGCTTTGATGAGGTCAATGTATAATGGAAATTGTGCCGCAGCAAAGAAAGTGACAGGAAAGCACATGATGGCGTATATGGGGTACACAGCAAATTTGAGCCTGTTTTCAACAACAAAAAAGTCTCCAGCACAGAATGAGACAAGCATAGAAGCAATTCCCATGAAGAGGGAGGTCAGCCCCAGGATAAGCTTCAAGGGAAGTCCCCTATTGAAATCTCTTACCTGGTCAGCAAATGAATGATAATTTCAGTTTCCAATGTTGAATGTCAAAAGGAAGAAATTCTAATTAAGATAAGGGTTTTGGTAACCTCGTAACGGGAGGTAAGTATTGCGAGGAACATGACAAGAGATGTAACAGAGAGGCAAAGAGCGACAAGGGATGAGATGGCGAACAGCTGAAAAGCTGGTCTTCTACTGAGGATTGGAAACCCAGAATTCTGGTCTACACCTCCTGGAACTGTGCTTGCAGATGCAAAGGCCACCGTAGCGACGAGAGCAGCTACTACAGAGCAAGACTGGGAAGTATTTGTCAGCCAAGTGCTTCCATCTTTAACCAGTGTATCATGACTCTCTATGAACACCTCCTCTGCCGTCTTTCCATCCTTGTTGATTCTTGAGAATATTTCTAGGTTCATACTTTGCACGTACTGCACACCGTCATATTACATATGTTCAGTTTTTATTTTAGTTTATTCCATTTTTATGTGAGAAGAGAGAGATCACCTTGTACCACTTGCTCTCCCATTGCATCTGAAGTGCTGCTCCAGGGATGCTCCACGGCCGGTTATGGCTGAGCATGGCTGCGAGATGTAGAGCACTATTTTCATCATTATCTACTTGCCGAAATACACTCTCCATAGTTTTAACACACAGCATGTATGTGTACACGTGGACTTGTCGGTGCTCCACTGCCAATAAAACAATATTTTTCTTATCCTTGTCTTTGTCCATGACTGCCACTGGATACTGCTTGAGGATTCTTTTCACCATCTCTGTTATTCCCCTCTTTGCAGCTACCAAAACAGGGCTTGCTGAACCACATGTTGACAAAATTGTAATGTATGTTAACAAAACATGTAACAATGATTTTCAATTTCGCATCTCTTTTCTAGCAGTATGCTTATAGGAAGTTTCTATCATCAGTATGTAATGATTTGGTGTTAAGCTTCAATAGCGACCACATGCCAATCCTTTTTTGAGAACTAATCCGGCAAAGAGAAAAGATAGCAAGGAAATTTAAATGTTGGTACATTACAGGGCTATATATAGTAGTATCTTAGTAGCAAGGTGCCTGATTGGGTGTTTTTGGGTAAGTACTGCTGGGACTGAAAATTTAGCTTATTCATTATTGTAAAATCTGTGTTAGAAACATAGAGAAGAGAGAAAAGTAAGCATCAGCTAAATAAGTTTTATTTCAATAATTGTGTTAAGCTTGACTATTATAAAATTAATGAACATACCAGTATCAGGTCCATGCGTCGATTCCTTCTCTTCAACAATTTTCAGAGAACCTTTCTCCAAGACTTTTTTCAGCATGTCTGTGCTCTCTTTTACGGCTTTAATCAGGGCTGTTTCATCTGTATCCAAAATACAAGATGTCATTAGCCTGATTAAGGAAGTGTAGAAGTCTTCTATAATTAATTGAATGAAGAAGACGAGTTAGATACTCAATTTTTTCCAAGAGAATAAATAACTGTCTACTTCATAGTTATGATTCTGTAGATTGAAGAGACATGTATTTCACAACCCAATCATCCTGTATATCCAAAATAAAATAACTACCAATCACCGCACTGTTGTTACAAATAACACTAAAAAGCATTACAAATTATATGCGAAGAAAATCAATTAATATATATTTTATTTCATAGATGCAGGCCAACATAAAAAAGTAGACTACACTCTGATTTATTCACGACAATATATGGCAAAAAAATTTCAAAAAACATGAATCAAGAAAATTTATCTTTTCTTGTCAACATACCTGCACTTTGCTGGTTTGGTGTATTTTCATGAATGCCCCGATCAGTATTTCCTACTGGTGGAGGGGATTTTGATTCAATATCAGATGGTAATGCAGAAATAAATGGTTGCTGTCCACCACTGGCTTCCTCGTACTCCCAGAGTGTTGAACGATCTATCAGTGCCTTCATTATGGTCACTGCATCTCTGTGCTTTTGTTTAAGTTTTGTAATTGTTTGCAATCTCCTTAACCCTTTAGAATGTTATTCACAGAGTGATATACCAAATTAATAGTGTAAACAGCTGAGCAAAAGGTCTATAATAATTGGCAACTTTTTTTAAAATTTCAATAGAATATAATTAATTAATTGTTCTGAGATATATTAAGAATCATACTCCTTTCTTTCTTTCTCTGACCATACAACGGGATATTATAGTTGGTACTATGTTTATACATTGGTTTTTTCCTCTATTTCTAAAGACTTGTTTTCTATTGTCTAAATGAAGTTTGTACATCATCATAAACCAAATAATTGTAAGCAAGTATCGAATATGAATACATTGTCTTTATCAGCTGCAAAAATTTTCTTTTCTGGCAAAAATTGCAATTCTAGAATTTGTAAGAACTTTGGAAAGAATGATCAATTACTTCATCTAGAAATTAAAAATGAACTGTGCATATTGAGATTATAATTAGTTAATTCCTCATATACCTTATATAAGAACAATTAGTTCATCTTATTCCTATTTTAAATGGAAGGAGCGTGCTTTTTTATTAAATTAACTTTTTCAATCAGGGTATATATCTATCTCAAGAACTTAATTACAGCAGTTAATTGGTGTTGAAGAGTAACTTGATATTTTCTTGAAGAAATTATGCAATACATATATGCACATACGTACCTATACCAAGCACAACTAATAGGAGCTTCACGATAATCTTGAAAAAGAAAATCATGATATCATAGTTCGGTGGGATCCGCCTTCTCTGTTTCTGATTTTTAGATGGCTTATCGTCATCTTCCTTTTTTGTTCCAGCTTTCATGTAGCATAAAATGAAGGGAAACATTAAAGAAATTAATCCTTGTCTCAACAGAAAGAAATTATCGGTGATTCTGATCCTAAACAACATATATACCAGTCTTATAGAAGACTTAATTGACAAAAGTATATATATATATATATATATCTTAAAATCAATATATCGTACCAAAGTACTAATAATAAGGGAACACCAAAAACATTGACGTTGGATTTCTCCAAGTTAATTAATGTAGTAAAAACCTTTTTTCTTTCACATTTTTATAAGATCTTCCGTACAATTAGTTATATGAATGTCGGTTTCCATTAAATTATTATTTTTTACCATTAGTTAAAGTTTTTTTTTTTATTTGTAGAAAATATTATACAATAAGAGAGGGAAAGAGACCTTCTTGCCAAAAAGAGCATTGCCCTGTTTTTTCATTATTCATACAGTGGGCCCCAATCCTCTTTTCATAGAATATAAAAGTTAGTTTGGATAGTTTTGAATCGGTAAAAATTTCACCGATCATTCTATGCATCAAAATTTTTTACCAATACTTCTATGCATCGAAAAACAAAGGTACTCTTTCTCTTTCACTGTCTTATTTTATAATATAATATTTTCTATAGACAAAAAATTCTCTTAGTTAACCTTAAAATTCTAGCAAAAATTTACTAAATTCTAAGAATATAAAACTGATTGGTATGATTATATCATGATAGTTTGTTTACCATACATTGGTTTTCTTCATCAGCACAGCAAGCCTTACAGATACTACCAGTTTTTAAGCTAGAAGCTGCAGCACCACATATGAAAGTTTAGTGATTGAGGCTATGGTAACATGCATACTACGGATTGACTTGTGCTATGGATACATATTTCTATTTTAAAATTTTAAACAGTCGCTCTGAACTGTTATACATGATCTCCATATGAGTAGACCAAATTTTAAATTTTTTTTATAATTTTTTACATAGGTAGAAAAGCATTGGTTTTGGATGGTCCAAAATATTCAAATCAAGTGATTTGATTTTGTACCTATAAAAAATAGTAGACAAATTAAAAGAAAAAATTAATTTGATTTGCAAATTAAAAGTACATTTTCATATGAAGATCATTTAATTATTTGGATCAACTAGCTATTTGAACTTTAAAAATGAAGATATGATTCCATAACAAATGCCATTGTATATAATATGCATATTACCATACCCTTACTGTTGAGTAGACAAGAGAAATTATTTTGGTTAATTCTTTGGAGTTTCTTTTCCTCATACCGACAGTATTATATATGCATTTGGTGGAATCCTTCATCAAAGAAAATATGTCAATACAAACTGTGTATATCGGCGGCAGTACTTTCTTGTCATCTTCCTGAATGTCTGATTTTTTTTCCTTAATATTTTTTTCATCCTCCAAAAAATTAACAAACTGAAAAGTGAGTGACTCTGTAATTGTACCTACAATCAAAGCATCAAACATTCTCAAGACAAATAAAGAAGCACAACGTAGCAAATATTATTATTATTAAACTCGCTATTAACAATTAGATTTCACTCATTGAAAATGGTGCCACCATTAATATTAAAGTAATTTATGGAAAAAAATAGTCCAATTGTGAAGTATGGCAATTATTATTATGGTAAAATCACAATTAAGAATCAGATTTCAATTATTGAAAATGGTATCACCTTTAAAATTAAAGCAATATGTGTAAAGAAGTTTTCAACTTTTATAACTTAAAACCATGCAAAGGAGCTTGATAGCCTTGATTGATTGGTATTAAGAACCACATTTTCAGGTCATAACTAAAAGTATATTTATAATTTATTGTATATGAAACACAGAGTTTTACATATTTTATTTTATTTGGGAGAGGGGAACAGAGTAAGTACAATGATATATAATTGTATCATATAAGCCAAAGCGAGCTCCACTCTTGAAAACAGAGGGCTTGTTAGCCAGAGTGTGAAGTGCAGTTTCTCCTTTTGAATTGACATAATTCGTCAACTCTGGATATAGGCAAATTATCTCATATGCCAAATCTACAGTCAATAAATTTGAATGGTTATATTATGGCTTACTTTTTATTTTACTTTTATTTTTTTTGCTGAAAGCACATACCAAATTGTTCTCCTTTGATGGCGTGGTGAAGAATATTGTTACCATCATCTCTCCTACAATGAGTGATATCTCTCAAGGATAAGCTTTTAACTTTATCACTTTTCAGTTCTTGTTCCTTATGGATGGCAGCCTCAAGCACGAAGAAAGTATTCTTCTTTCCATGACGCACTGCCGAAAAGAGCGGAGTCTCCTGAAGGTTGTTACGTGCATTGGTTACCATACCCGGACACATTTTTGTCATCATCCTGCAAACCTTCTCAAGTCCAAGAGTTGCCGCCAGATGAAGTGGGGTATCCCCAGATTTGTTTTGTGAGTTCAAGATTGCGTGCATCTCTGTGATTATTGCATCAAATATTCTTAGAACTCAAAATGGGAATTCAAATGTGGGCGACATAATTATGGATTAAATGAATCATATTTAATCTAATTTAACTTCCTTTTAAGAAAGAAGCATGTGAAGGTCAATTGTCCTTTATTATTCATAAATCTCGAGAACACTGCTGTGTCAATTTTCTGTTAGTATCCTCTCAAACTGGATATGGACATAAATAAGCCTTGTAATTGATAGAAATATATATAATAAATTATAGTGAAGTATACAGAGACACATTCAATACGAAATTCTGAAATTTCTCACTGTAACTATCATTTTTCTCTCTTACACATACAAAATGAATTTCTTATGTACGTATATATAGATCTAATATAACTTTTGAATTTTCCAATAAAAAACTAAATGACTATTACAATATATACACTTTTTCTGAAGCAACACAGAGAATTCCGAATGTCAGTTTTTTTTTTCCAAAAAATCTTTAGGATTCTCTTGATAAATTTTTATTTTAACCATACATCTTCTTAATAATTAATTTTATAATTAACAGTAATTAGTAGGGACTGACGAAGTGTGTTAACCTTCCACCAAATTTGATAAAGAGTTCTTGGATCATCCTTTCTTGCAGGTGTTATAGTAATATTGTATAATCTCAATTCTATTTGGTCACAATTGCCACCTTGTTTGAAATTCATCACTTTATGGTAAAAGTAAATAATATATATTTATTTCGCCATAAATGAATATGTTTCCTTGTTACATTGCTAATATACCATGATACATTTGAAGGATCCTGCTCTGGTTACATGCTCAGAAATTAAGGGACTCTACATATAATATAATCTTCTCAAATTGCCTGTACAAAGTTTATTGTTGAGTACTGGGACTCTACATATGTTTCTATCTGAAAGCTATAGGAGAAACATTTTAATTTCATATGAAATGCCCTAGCTATTGCATTGTGTCCATAAAACATTAAGAGGCTCAGTTAATTATTTATATGTTAAAGCATTAGTTAATTATTTATATGTTAAAGCATTAGTTAATTAATTACATATTTTATTTCAAATGCTTTTCTGCAACTTTTAGGTGCCTATTTGAAACTAGGTAATTGGGCAATTATAAACTAAGAATTTTCAGTTTGGCAACTTAAAAAGTAATCATCAAACACTGTAAATAACTGTATGCAATCGTTGGATGGACGGGATACCGCCAAGCGATTAATCGGTATGTGGCTGATTAATCATAATTATGCGGACAATCTAACATTTTTATTAAATTTATGTATATATATATCATAGTTTATTAAAAATAATTTATTTTACTCATTAAACTTACCAAATAAACTTAATTTAACTTAGTTCTATTATTATAACATGACACTACGTTTATTTTTTCTTAATGCATAAGCACTTTACATCTGTGAGTAACATATTTATTTAATAAAAAAATAAACTCAAGAATTAAGCTTTTTCAAATATTAATAACATATTATTTGAAAAAAACGAAATATCCCAACATGAAATCACTAAATTTAGTTTATGATAACAACTTAGTTTCATAAATGAACATGTCATACTAATAGAAAAAATTACATCAGTAAATAAGAAAGATATATGGTATATAAATAACAAAAGAATTAATTAATTTCAAAATAAGTAAAAAAAAAACATATATATATATATATATATGTATAAAATATTGGATGTATGTCCAACTACAAATAAAACTACAATATATGATTTATAAAACTTATTATCACATATACTATCACAAAAAAAAAAAATCAATGTGTGAAAATAAATATTAACTGAAATAAATTAGAATAAACAGGAATAAATAGGAATAAACGAGAATAAATGGATGATTAAACGGTAAAACAGCCGATCAATTAGAAAAAACGACAGATTAATCATTTTCATCCGCTAATAGACATCCGTTAAATGTACTCGTAACGATTTGGCCACCGTTAACAATTAAATGGATGATTAAATAGTTGTTAAGACATTTTTTACAACACTAAACATTACAAATAAGAACATTCATTTGTACATATATTAGCAGTAACTTCCTGCAGTCCCCACAACAGTTTTGACAACTAGAAGAACCAAAGGGTTTGCCTGATATTAAAAAGGCATAATTTTGAAATGAAACATCACATAGCCGTATATGGTACCAGCTGGTATATAGCCATTATATATAGCATATATTATATAAGAGGAGGGTTCAAATGCACTATTATTTTGGTGTTCCAATATGCTCCAAGTTCTTTATCTCCATTTTTAAAGTCCGAATAGTTGATCCGAACCGCTCAACATGATCTTCATAATAAGATATGCTTGGAGACCAAATTTTATATTTTTTATAATTTTTTTACTATTTTTTCAAATAGATATCTGAACCATCCGATAAAGTCATATTGTACCTATCCAAAAAAATAGTAAAAAAATTCTAAAAAAATTCTAAAAAATATAAAATTTGGTTTCCAAACATATCTTATTATAAAGATCATGTTGAGTGGTTCGGATCAACTATTCGAACTTTGAAAATAGAGAGAAATGATGTAATCTCTATGTGGAGCATAGTGGAGCACCAAAATGATGGTGCTTTTGAACTCTCCTCATTATATAAAGCATATATTATATAAAGTAGTAATACCTTTGTTTTTTTCAACGATATGGAGGAGATCTAAAATTATTTTTTCTGTGGCACTAGAAACTGCGACGTGAAGTAAGGTATCATTGGCACGTGTAATTCGCTCGCCTTGGACTTTTTCGTCATTGTAGAGCTCACGCACTATTTTCCATTTGCGACTCATGGCTGCTTTGAAGAGTCCCTTTCTTGGATTGTACAATATTGAGGCATCATTAGAAGGTTCTGGTATTGTGGGGTTTTCTGGGATGATCTCTGTGGGTTCGACACTAGGTACGGACATTGTTATTACTCCCTCTCTTCTTTTTTTTTTTAATGAGAGTTTAATTTAAGGTGTATGTGACTCGTTTGATAGGTAGAGAGAGTACTAGTACTAGCGATATTATGCTCCCTTTTATAAGGAAGACACTTGCAAGGAGAGCTTGTAGTGTGTCATGGACTGCTCTTCACTGCTCATTTACTTGGTAGATTTATCATATCTGTCTTTCAAAAAGGAAAAGAGAAAGCTAGCTACTTGGGCTAGGAATAAAGAACCTTACGTGTTGAAGTGCTTCAAGAATTGTCTTTTTGAAATAAAATTATTATAATATTGTTTATGAGTGAGTCTTTAATACTTCATAAAAAATAGGAGTAAATATGATATATTTTCTTTTTAAATTTTATTCTAGTGTTGAACCAATTAAGATATCAATATAGTCTCAATTAACACCATCCAAATTATAACATTTGATTAAAAAAGAACAATTTAATTATTATATGTAATTTAGTAAAATCAATTTCAAAATTAATTATTTTTTTTCTACGAAATATATTGAGTACTCATAATTAAGAAAAGAACAACTCACAATACACATTTTAATTTACTAGCTTCAATATGAGCAAGTAATATTACAAAACTTATTATAAGTGACTAATGGACCTGACAAATCAGGTTGTATTTGGATTGGATGGAGTCAGATTCAAATTAATTTTGGATTTAATAGATAAGTGTATATATATAGAGAGAGAGGGGTTAAAATGCACTCTCTTTTTTGTGCTCCAAACGTGCATCCTTTTCCCGTTTTTTCATTTTTAAAGTTTAAATAGTTGATTTGAATCTATCAACGTTTTCTACATATTAAAATGTGCTTGGAGACCAAATTTTACATTTTTTTGGAAATTTTTTACTATTTTTTCAGAATTTTTTATTAAACTTAACAATAATAAAAAATTCAGCACGGTGATGATTTTCAAAAATTCTGAAAAAATAGTAAAAAATTTCCAAAAAATGTAAAATTTGGTCTCCAAGCATATTTTAATATGTAGAACACATTGGTAGATTCAAATCAAATATTTGAACTTTAAAAATATAAAAAAAAAGAAAATAATGCACGTTTGAAACACAAAAAAAAAGTGCATTTTAATCCCACTCACATATATATATATAGAAATTGGCTAGCTTGCAACCCACAGCTAAGTCCATAATTTATTACGGTATTTTCTACCGCATGATTGCTTTAAATTTCGTGCAAAGAGATGCGGCGCTGAATTGAATTAACGGAGACGGAATTGAAATCGCCTCTTTGTTATGTTTTCGCCCAAACTATTCCGTCTTTCCGACCATACCATTTTTCCCCGGCCCAACCCTCGCTAGGGTTTAGCCCCATGCCTCTCTCCCCTCGCCTCGTCCCAGTGCGGATCTCCCTCTCGCTCCTCTCGCGACTGAAGCTCCTGTAAACCCTCTCTCTTCTGTAATCGATCGAATGACGCGTCGTCATCGTCTCTCCAATCGCGTTGCCCTCTCTCCGCTAGGTAAGTTCAACCCTTCTTATGGAATTATATACAAAGCAAATTTGAACATTTTTTTGGAACCTGTGTTTGTGGCATTCTTTTTAATTCGATTTGGCAAGTGATTAGAGCCAATATAGGTTGCTACTGGTATCATGTACAGGTTAGTGTCCATCCATTTTCAATTTCAATTAATATATATCTTTCCTTTTAAATTTTCAGGTGTTGCTTTTTGACTTCCAACCGAAAGACCCAGAAAACATTTTCGCCGCTCTTGCTGTCATTTTTGAGACAAAGTTACCTGGTACGTACTATGTACACTACGTACCAATGCATATATAGTTAATTACTATGTACCATGCCAATGCTCTTATTTTTTCAATTTTACAATGGTCATTCTGGAAAGAGAAATTACAAGAATACCCAGAACAAGGTGTTGGTTTGTTGGATTTTCAAAAGGAAACTCACTTGAGATTGCAAACAGATTCAACCAAAACTGGTCCACAGACTTAGATGTCGGCACAAATGATTGTCGACATTATACCAACGGTAAATATTAAACAATTTACTGATAAGCATAGGTTTCAGAACATTTACTGATATTACTGGCACAGAATGTAAAAAGTGCTTCAAAGGTATATTATGTTTACATATTGAACATTAAACAACAAGAGGTGCTGTACTGCTGTAACAGTCTTGTCTGATTATTTTATTTTAAGCTTTCCCTTTCCTGTTTTTGTTTAAATTTTGTTCCTAAATTGAATTAGAATATATCAGTTAATTAGATCCGTATGCATGGTTCAAAATCAATTAATACCAGTATATAAAATCTGTGCTCTCCCAAATCCAGTGTTTAGTTTTAATTAATTTAATTGAAATTCAACTTGGCCATTAAAATGTGAAATAGTGAACCAAAAATTCCCTGTGTCGGTGAGTTCAGCTGTATTCAGTTATAAAACCTACAATCTGCAAGATAGTTTGGATGAAAGAATTACTATGAATTCGAGCTGAGTTTGTTTTCCGAACTCTAACTAATGAAGTGTCAATTTCCATTTCTGCCACCTGAGCGACTATCCATCATGTCTGTTCTGTCTGCTTTGAGCACTTGTAAAGTTCCTAAATTCTCTATGTTTATCTTATCATCTCTCCTTATAATGTCCTTTGTTTAGTAAATTGCTATTTGTTTTTCTTTTCTGGAAATTGCACAAGGAGTGCCTCAGCAAATTTTATGGTTCCTTTTTTGGTAGATTAAAAAGTGGAGCTTAATGTGACTAAAGAGAGTTACAGAAGAAAATGTATTAGATTGGTGTGACTAGATTGTTGTAATTTTTTGCTTGTGTGACTAGCAATGTATCATATTTTTGCTTGTAACTCTTTTTCCTTGTAATTTCGAATCAATGTATTTAGAGCAAATTAAGAGCGTGTAGCATCAATTTTGTCATTTTTCATTCTGTTATGATTTGTTGGTGTGATACTGTTAAATTCTTAAATATATATTATTTAATTGCAGGCCTATGCTTTGTGAACTCAATTATTTATTGATACTGATTCTTTATTGGTACTGCTATTGTAATACTCTTTGTAATAAGTTCAATTTGTACAATCCTTTTCTATTTTCTGTCACAAGGCATTTCTGTCATCTTTGCAAAAGAAGATAAAAATTAAGAACTTGAGTACAGATTTTCAAGGGCATAATTGAAATATTTTTTAAACTTGATGTGGATTTATTGAACATGAGAGGTTCTTTCTTGCTTTTTGCTTGTCAGTATAGTATGAACCAAACACTGCAGCAAGTTGCAATACAAAGGAATCAAGTAGCATAACATTCAAAATTCATTCTTCATTAGCATTCAAATGAACCAACTTGAGATCAAATGGGACTAAATAGGCATATGAAAAATTACAAACATCCCATAATACACCAATGTGCAATTCCTTGAAAAAAAAAAGAAAGAAAGATAATTTACATAAAAGATGATAAGATGAATATATATAGAAATATCATGAATCAATACAACAGTGTGCATTTCGGGATCAAATCAAACACAGAGAAGTTCTCCAATAACCAAATGAGTAAATAGGAAGTTACTAAACTTTGTACTAGGTACTTGTGCAAATTGGGTTTGTACCTAGATGTATAAAACAAACAATATTATTTACTAAAGATGCATCAAACTTTGTAATAGGTACTTCTGCAAATTGGGTCTGTACCTAGATGTATAAAACAAACAATATTAATTACTTATGCAAATTGGTGGTATAAGATTTATTGGGAAGTCCAAGGAATAACTGTGCAGTTTATTTCAGTATTTTGTATCAGTCTGAATGTAATTTACAACTGTATGAATTAATTAGACAGAATTATTTGGGTCTGAATGTAATTTTCAAATCATTGCAATGGGAAGACACTATATAGAATCCAGATTCCAAACCAGTAAGTCAATAGTTTGCCTAATCCAGTTGACTTTTACAGGTAAATATTTTGAGAATGAAGTTTTTATTTAATAAGGGTATTTGTTTTCATTTGGACTCATTACATGAGTTCTAGTGACCAATTTCTATTCCTGGCTATGCACAATACTGTGGCTAGATTGTGTTTCGATTAAATTGAAATTCAACAGAGAATGCCCATGATTTTGAAAAACATAATAATAAGAATATCAAATCAAAATTTGGCACAGTAAATGGTAAAAGTCAACTGGATTAGGCGAAATAAAAGGGGATCTTTCTTTTATTAGCTTGACAAGGTGCTGCCAAACGGTGGAAATCAAATGAATTTAACAAAATAAAAGAGGAAGATGCTTCTGGAGGTTGGACTCCTCGTTCTGGGTTAAAATTTATGGTTTGCCTTCAACATTGTTACATGGCTCTGAGTTTAATCGCCTTATCAGTGAGATAGGGGCTTTTGTTGTGCAAGTTGACCCCTTATCTCGTGATCGTGAGAACATGAAATATTTGCGTCTTAAAATAGGAGTTTCTGGAAAATCTGACATTCCCCCTTGTCGGAAACTCCTATTCACTGGTTCTGATGGTGTTCCCAGGTATTACTGGGTTCAATTTGTGGTGGAGGGCGATGGTAAACAATCCCCTGAGGTAAGACGTTCATATTGGCAAGAAAAATCCTTCTCAACCCCTTCTTCTTCTCACCCTCCTCCTCTCCCTCCTTTTCCTTATCCCTCTGTTTGTCCTCCATCACCTCCACCAATCTTGCCCCCTATATCACCCCCTGTTACTTCTCCTCTTGAGATGCATCATATCACTGGTTCACTACCCTCTTCTGCCCCTTCTACACAATTTGGGGGTGATAATCGCTTTACTCCACTTAATTCCCCGTCTGATAATCCTACTAAACCAACTGATATGGGTTCTAGTATGGTGTTAGATTATGATCCCTGGACAAAGTCGCATCCCTCTGATTTGCCACCACCCCCACCTCCGAATGATCCATGAGAGGTGGCAGTTCAACAGGAAAAGGACAAAGTGAAAGAACGAAAACGTAAAGGCAAGTCTTGGGAGCCTCCTTCTAATGAAGAAACTCGTAGCAGTTTGAGGGTCAAGTTGAACCAGATGGTAGGTGCAAAAGACAGTCATGTTGATGGGGGGACAAGGACTCAGCTAAACCTATTAAGGCCACTACAGGTATCCAATTTTTCATAGACCAGTTTCCCTACTCTACTCTGACTGATTTAGATTTAATTAAATTATATGAAATTAGTGGCTTTCTTTTAGGCTCTACTGTAGATGAAAGTATTAAAATTGTTCAATCCTTGAGGGCTTTATCTAAGCCCAATTTTGTTACTGTTATTTCTGATTACATGTCTTATGGTTCTATTCCTAGTTCTGTTGTTATACAGAACCACTCTGACTCTGTGATTGGAAGTCAAGATTTGACTCTAACTATTTCTAATGGTTAAGATCCTTAATTGGAATGCAAGGGATCTGGGCCTTTCAGTTAAAAGGCGATACTTAAGTGATTTAATTAGGGATAATCATATAGATATTGCTTGTATACAGGAGACTAAAAAAGAGGAATTTTCGGAACGTATGTTAAGATCTTTGAGTACCTATGTTACTCATTGGACTATTTTACCTGCTGCTGGTACTTCAGGTGGCATTATTTTAGGATATAATAAATCTCTGTTTACTATTCATGCTACCTACATTAAGGCATATTCTATCTCTCTACATCTGTGTAACAAATTAGATAATTTTGAATGGTGTTTAACAACTGTGTATGGGCCTTTATCAACAAATACTAGGCAATCTTTTCTCTCGGAACTAAATGATATTGGTAATTTGGGAATCGATGCTTGGCTACTTATTGGTGATTTTAATATGATTAGGCGTAGATCTGAAAGATCTGGCGAATCATTTAATCATGTCATTAGTAATCATTTTAATAATTTTATTAGAGATAATGCACTTATAGAACTTCCTTTATTAGATAAAAAAATATACTTGGACCAGATCTTTAAACTCTCCTTCTCAAGCTTTATTAGATCGAGCTTTGTGTTCTCTTTCTTGGAATTCTCATTTTAATTTTGCAAAAGTAACCTCCTTGCCTAGAGCCTACTCTGATCATACCCCCCTTATCTTAGATACTCATTCTATGCAAATCTCACATTCAAAATCTTTAAAGTTTGATAACACTTGGCTGGCCATTGATGGTTTTTATGATATGGTAGTTAAATGGTGGTTGGAATGTCCTCTTACAGAGGATTTTGGAATTAGTTGGAAATATAAAATGCAACATTTAAGACAAAAATTACGAGGATGGAGCTCTAATTTAAAAGGAGAACAGAAAAGAGCTAAGTCCCATCTATTGACTCAAATAGGATATTTTGAGCAACAATTAGAAGAAGATATCTTGACTAACTCTGATCTGTCCAACTGGAAAAACTGTCAGCATGAATTGCATCAATTATATTTAGCAGAGGAACAATTTTGGCAGCAAAGATCCAAACTAAAATGGCTTTTAGAAAGGGATTTAAATACCAAATTTTTTCATATAGTGGCCACTACTAGAAAGAAAAAGAATACTATTACTAGCTTAGAGATAGATGGGGTGTCCTGTACTGACCCAAAAGTTCTGATGAGACATGTTACCAATTTTTACAAAGGGCTTATGGGTTCTTCCACTCCTAGACTCTTGCACCTGCAATCTAATTTATGGCATGCTACAGAAAATCTGAATTCAATTCAAGTTGCTTTCTTAGAAGCTCCATTTACTTTAGAAGAAATTCATAAAGTAGTATTCACTTGTAATCCATCCAAAGCACCTGGTCCAGATGGGATGTCATTTCAATTTTACCAATCCTTTTGGGAATTGTTGAAACCTGATATTCTTAAACTGTTTCAAGCTTTTTATGACCATAATTTAGAAGTTTCCAAATTTAACTTAGCCAGTAATTGCTTGATTCCTAAAAAAGACAATGCAGTTACGATTCGGAATTTTAGACCAATTAGTTTAATAAATTGTAGTTTTAAATTAATTACAAAACTTCTAGCCGATAGGCTGGCTTGTGTAATGGATACTTTGATTGACTCTTCTCAAACAGCTTATGTTAAAGGGAGTTTAATCTTAGATAATGTAGTCTGTGCTCATGAAGTGCTTCATCAGGTTAAAATTAAAAAACAGAAGGGAGTTCTTTTTAAATTAGATTTTGAAAAAGCCTTTGACCATGTTAATTGGGACTTTATGTTGGAAATTTTAGAATACAAAGGTTTTAGTTGTAAATTTATTACTTGGATTAAATCAATATTAGATGGTAGCAGAACCTGTGTGAATCTAAATGATAATTTAGGTCCTTATTTTTCTTGTAAAAGAGGAGTGAGATAAAGAGACCCCCTGTCCCCTTTCCTTTTTATTCTTGTTACGAATCCCTTAAATAAATCCTCTCCAAGGCAATGGCTGAGGGTCTTATTGAAGGACTTGGAAATTTCCTAATGTAGGAAATGTTCTCAATCTCCATTTTGCAGATGACACTTTATTATTTTTAAAAGCAGATCCTCAGGTTTTGTTACATGTTAAATGGTTACTTGTAGACTTTGAAAATCTATCAGGTCTCAAAATTAATTTTGACAAAAGTGAAATGTATCCTCTCAATTTACCTGAGCAGGGCACTACTGTTCTTGCCCCAATATTGGGTTGTAAAGTTGCCTCTTTACCTCTCACTTACTTAGGTGTGCCAATTAATACTTCTAAACTATCTGTTCTTGATTGGCAAATACTCATTGATAAAATAGAAAAAATATTACAGGGTTGGAAAGGTTTTTTACTCTCATTGGGAGGCAGAGTCACTCTGTTAAATTCTGTGATATCTGCAATACCTTTGTATTGGTTATCCATGTATAGGATGCCAGCTAATATTAGGCATAAGATAGACAAAATTAGACGAAAGTTTTTGTGGCATGGTGGTAATTCCACCAAAAGAAAATACTCTTTGGTAGCATGGAGAGTGGTTTGTAAAAGTAAAGATCAAGAGGGTCTGGGTATTCTTGATTTAAAGTTAATGAATCAATCTCTTTTAGCTAAGTGGTGGATTAGATTTAATGATAATTCAATTCATGGCAGATGGAAGGATATTCTTCAAAGCAAATATGGTGGTAGAACTTCTCTTTCTATTTGTTCACCATTCTGGAAATCGATCCTTAAAGATTATATGGTTATCAATTTGGGTATCAATAAAGAAATAGGCAATGGTCTTACCACGGCCTTTTGGCTAGATAGATGGCATTCTGAACATGCATTACAGCATCTATTCCCCAACCTGTTTTCTATAGCTACTGATAGATTCATCTCTGTTGTAGAGGCTTTTTCCTCGTCTTATCTATCTTTGACTTTCAGGAGACAGCTGACAGGAATTTATTTAGAAGAATGGAAAGCTTTGCAACATGTGTTTCTCCACTTTACTCTTTCTTCTAATTTAGAAGATAGGTTAATTTGGAGATGGTCCCAAAATGATTCCTTTACAGTACAGTCTTTCTATAAATGGTTACAATTTGGAGGTTTTCCAAATTCTGAATACAAATATATATGGGCATCCCATATACCTCTGAAAATTAAAGTATTCTTATGGTTGTTAAAAAGAGATAAACTTCTCACCAAAACCAACCTAAGAGAAAAGGGTTGGCCTGGTGAGGTTACCTGTGCATTCTGTTCTGCACCTGAAAGTGCAGATCATTTGTTTGTAGAATGTTCATATGTTCAATGTATTTGGAACTGGATTGCTTCCTATAATAATTTTGTCTTTACTGGTGTTACTTTAGATGACCTTTGGTTAATTGAAGCAAGTATACCGTTGAAAGATAAAAATACCCTACTTTTGTTGCTTGCCTCTGTCCTTTGGACAATATAGTTAGAGAGAAATAGTGTTTGTTTTAATCTTACAGCCCCCTTACCGATTAAAACGATTGGTACTAAGGTTATCTCCTTAGCACATTTATGGTGCACTTCTATTTCTAACAACTCTTTACTTAAATTAAGTCTAATGATGCCATCTGATCTTAAGGATCTCCTAGACCAATTTCCGATGGAAGATTCAGACAGCCTGGACACTGCTCACACAGTGGACATGCTGCTGTCTCTAGCCGATGCACCACACAATACTCCTCGGGATGGTGGCAGTGGCAACCACCTAAGTCCAACGTCTGGAGACGACCAAAATGAAGATGATGATGTAGACTGGGAGACCTTGGAGTAGTTTCTATTATTAGTTTATAGTCTGTATGTTTTGGATAGTCGTTTTCTGCTTTCTTATTTCTGGTTTGTATGCATGGGCTGTTTTTACTTCATTATTACTGTTCTGTTGTATGACTTTTTACTTCTAACTTTGGTCTCCATTTGAGATACCATGTTACGAAGAATTTTGGGTTTCATATATGAAATCAGTGGTTACACTACTACTTATCAAAAAAAAAAAAAAAAAAAAGGAAGATGCTTGAATGGGAGGAAACCAATTTTCATCAAACATTTGAAAAGAGCAAAATTGGTTTCATTAAACATTCGAAAAGAGCAAACCAGTCACGCAATAGGGGTTGGGGATGGACCAGACCGGAGTTAGGAGAAGTGGAGCGATGGGCAACAGGGGCAACTGGTGCGACGTTGACTGGAAGATCGGTCAAGGGTGAGCAGAGAATGCAACCGCGATAGTGCGAGAGGAAAGAGGACCAAAGTCGGAGAAGAGTAAGCGGGGATAGAGGCGATAGGAAGAGGGGGGGGGGGCGACTAAACCCAATGAGGTTTGGGTGGGGAAATGGCAATTATGATAGGGAGGGGAGATGAGCGACATTTGCTTTAACAGAGAAGGGAGGAGTGTTCCGTCTAAAATTTTTCGTTTAATTTGAATTAGCACCGCATCTCTTTGCACGAAATTTGAAGCAATCATGTAGTAGAAAATACCGTAGCATATTATGGAGTTAGCTATGAGTTGCATGCTAGCCAATTCTTATATGTATATATAGAGGTAGGCTAATAAATAATTGGTTGTTTCTAGTCTCCCGTGCAATCAAATTATTTTTCAATTTTTAGAGTTTAAATAACTAATTCAAACTGTTAGATGTGATCTCCATATTAAAATGTGTTAGGAAACCAAATTTTATATTTTTTGAAATTTTTTTACTATTTATTAAGCCACTTTGAAAATCGTTGATCCAACGGTGACTTAACTAAAATCGGAAGAACTGTGCTCAAATGACCAGGAAGCAGTTAGCTGGTATCCCAACAATGGAGCAAGAAGAGATCAATCATCTTTTCTTCACATTTGATACTGGATTAAAGCATCGAGATATAGCCTCTGGAGTTGCTGTGTCAGTTGGCTTCGTAGGTGTTGCAAAATTGGACGGGAGATTTGTTTTCAAATCGCGCGGCATGGAGTCAACTGACTGGTAACAGATGAATTCCATAGGGGAGCTGTCAGACGAAGAGGAAAGGGAAATGTGCAGCAAGCACCCGATTTATTTGGGATTTTAATTCAAGGAGCTGCTTTAGGATTAATTTAGATAGTTTCTAAGTCGTGTTGTTTTTTTTTTCAATTCAGTAGTAGAATGTTAGATTTAATTTTTAGAAGATTTCAATTGCATCTTTTAGATATTATTGGCCCTTCCTGGGAAGGTTTCTTTGTAATTGACCTTGTTTATTTAATATATCATGACTAAGGGCTTCCAATCAAAAAAAAAAAAAAAAAAACTTTCAGGTGCAGATCTACAGTCGAGCCATGGTGCTTTATCTCCATACTTTTTGAAAAGCTAATCATATATATTAACATTTAATTGAATTTTCTTTTTTCAGTCCTCTTATAATATACTACATGCGTACTGATAACTTAGTAATTAGAGTTTCACTTTGTTATTGTAGTGACTTGAATTTAAATTTTAACTGTCGCATATCTGAATTTTCTAATTCCATCTCAGCAAATTAACTTGGAAGTGCAGATCTTGCAGTGGAACCGAGGCAGCACTGCGCTGGGTATGTAAATGTCTGAACCTACCCAAGAAAACTTGTTATAATTTTGGCAAATAAATACAAAGCGTGATTTGTATTATGTAGTGCAACATTTTGTTTTCTTTATGACCATGAACACTAATTATTAATATAGTTTGCAAACTGCTCAAACACTCTTAATTTATTGGGCGGATTTAAAAAGCGATGTTTATGAGGACAAACTTGAAGCAATGTTTGGTTTGATCAAATTAGAGCATAATTATAACCTTCCTTTTTTTTTTCTTTTTCTTTTTTGAGGGAATAATTATAACCTTCCTTCTTTTTCTTTTGTTTGAGGGAATAATTATAGAGTAAAGATGTTGTCCCCCTTGAATCTGTCATCTATCTGTCCCCCTAACAATCTTTTTTTTTGTTCTCCCACGTGGTCAAAATTCACAATTTTCAACATTCCTTTTTTGTCCCCCTAACAACCTTTCTTTTTAGTCCCAATCTGAACAGGTGTGAATATTATTAGTGTCAGATGTTAATATTGTTAGTGTCATATGTGAATACTTCATTAGTTAGATATGAATAGTTATATATATGAATATTTCATTTGTTAGATATTGAATACTTCATTAGTTATATATGAATACTTCGTAATCATCAGTATGAATACTTCTTGGAAGAGATAAGGTGAGAGAGATGAATCTAACTTTGAATTTTGAATTGTATAAATTATTTTAAACATGTATGAATACTTTGTAATCGTCAGAATGAATACTTCATTTGTTTAGATATGAATACTTCTTTATTTAGATATGAATAATATATAGATTCGCTGTAGTGGTCCCCAATCTTGGTAAATGTCGCTTTCAAACGATTATGGTCCCCAATTCAGGCTATCACAAGACGTCAGCAGTCCCCCTGATTGTTGCTGGTCCCCTCCAACTTGTATTTACATATGACGAATGATTATAATAATAAGTATGAATACTACAAATTCGTAGGTATGAATACTATACGTTTTGACTATTAATAAAATAGCATTAATCTTGTTCTTTGGTGGTAGTTAGCATGTTTTAACTTTTTTTTTGTCTTTTAGTGCGGAGGACAAATAGGGGACTGTTAGTTGATTCCATAATTATAACCTTCTTACCCTTCCATGAGTGTGGTCTTTTTCGTGTGGTATTATATATTGAATCTAATAATTAGTAAGTATCATTCACAATACAAAAAGTAACAAAGTTCGAGACACAGATATGTTCCGTAAGATTTTTGAAATGACAAAATGAGATTGACATTTTTCGCCATGGCTTTTTAACTTATATAAACTACAAAGTGTTATAGCAATTTATTATTTCTGTATTTTAAACTATAACATTTCTGCGTATATCAATTGAAGCTACGTTTTTTGGAATTCTAGTATCATTTTTGCATCAAAATGAATCTGACATTGGATATATGTTGCGGCCATTTTGATATTATCTATCGTGTTTTCTTTTTTTTCTTTTTATTTTTTATTTTTTGCAAATTGTCTCCAAAAAGATATAGAATTGTATCTATATTTGATCACATACTCATATATATGATGATGAGAATTTAAATAATTGATGTTGATTGTACATTGATATTGATCTGACCCAGAATAAATAATGTGAGTCAATTTAATATACACTTAAGTGTACCGATTGAACCATACACTTAATTCTAGAATCCTAGGATTAGCTTTGAGATTCGCGCTGCACGACTTTTAAAGAATCTAAACGACTTTTAAAAAAATCGTACGGTCCTCGAATTAAGTGTACGGTACACTTAAGTGTATATTAGTTTTACTCATGTATATCATACAATGTTTTCACAAACTATAATTACATAGTAAAATAGGTATGCGTTTGCTTGGTACAAAAGAAAATGTCCGTGTATGTTTTTTTACTTCTATGATTTTCCTTTAATATACTTCCTCATGTTTCTAAAATGAGATAAAAATTTAATCAAAAATTTAATCAGATGTGACTTTTTATTTTATCAAAAGTGGGTATGTCTATCGATTTCATTAGAAATCAGAAGAGAACCGTACATAACTTATTTAACACTAATCAAACAATCTAGAGAGAGCAAAGAATTATAAGACTTCTTATTTATTATTTATGTAAATATTTTATGAGATATTTGATATTAATCACATAATATAAAATGAATAAGTTGTCGTGTACGTTTTTTTTTTTTTTTTTTTTACTAATTTTAAGTTTTTTAGAAGAAATTTTTTATATTTCTAGCTATTTAAATATTGGCAGATCAATTAAGAAATAGTGGAGGTGCTATCGGGTCGGGTCAGGTCTAGATACTATTATATTTGGACCCGTACCCTAAAAGTACTCGGGTCCAAATTTCGATCCATACACTTATCTGTTTCAATTCGGGTAGGGTCCGGATCCGGATACCTATCTACCCGTAGATATTTCGGGTCCAATCTTTCGGTTTCGGGTAGATATATACCCGTAACTTGTTTGTAGATTATCGGGTCCGGTTTGGATACGGAGTGGTTTCAGATCCGGAGCGGGTATATGTCACAAAAAAATCAGGAGGATAGAGAGAAAATAACTTTCTAAAAAATATTGAAGAAGAGATAATTTTTAAAAAGTAAAACATTAGAGATGACGATTTCATTTTCTATGATTCAAAAAATCTATGAATGGAATATTAATAATTTGTAGAAATGACATATCAATGAGAGCAATAAATTTCCATTATTATGCAGAGAATATCAAGGCAAATATTGAAGGATATATCCATAGTAATAAATTTTATTTAAAAAATTAATGCGGCTATTATAGAACGAATAAATTTGGCATCCATCTATGTGTATAAACATAGCAAATATGTCACTGCATTCTATTTTCTTATATTCAAAAAAGTACTTGGCTCACCACAGCTTATGCAAAAATTAATATGGAAAGTTGTATTTTTATATATTAATAGTTATTAACATATATTTTATCGGGTACTTATACGGGTATCGGGTCGGATTCGGTTATGGGTCAGATAATTAAATGAAACCCATATCCTACCCATTACAGTATCGGTTCTGGTTCGGATCCGGATCGGATATTAAATTATTAACTTTGTAACCATATCCATAATTTAACCGGTTATATTTTTTAAACCATATCCTATCCAAATTAATCAGATCCAGATCGGTTCCAGGTAATCGGGTAAAAGTAGCACCTCTAAGAAATAGTTAATATATTTTTATTATGCAAAAAATTGTGCTTCTATTTTTGTCAACTACGTATCAGAATATTGCTTGATATCATTTATTTTATTTCACAAATTTTTATCGTACTAATATTGATTAATAAATCTATAATAATGTCTTTATTAAATTAATTAAGATTCTTGTTTATTATGTATAAGACTACAAACATCTTAACTTTTTTAATTATATAATGATTGAGGCTATGGTAATATATATGTATATCGCAAAATAATACGATACACACGCATTTGGTGTTTGTTATTAAGCTTATCAAGTTCAAATTATCGGATTTAACTCATACTGTTAAAATCGATTTATTTATTTTTTTTTTTGAAAATTTGGTAGTGACTACCAAAACTTTATTGATAGAGTTGTTTACAACATCTAAGTCCTAAGTAATATGAATACACTCTTATGTTACAACAGTTGTCACACTAGCCAATTTTGTAACAATTCCATTTCTTTTCCCACAGAATTGTTGCCACAAATTGGCCTCCTCTGCTGCTTGAGTCACAACTAGCCATGGTGATCACTTGTTATTTCTAAAAATAACTTCATTGCGTTGTCTCCATATCGACCACAGGACAGACATGAAAGTTGAGATCCAAACCTTTCCTTGTCTTCCTCGACCAAAATTTTTTCTTGACATCTCCCAAGTATCGCATACTGTGTCTCCCTCATGCATGATATTTACAAAACGATTCCACACTTCCTTTGCATTTGGGCATTGAAAGAATAGGTGGTTTGAAGTTTCTAATGTGTACTGATCGCACATCACACACTGAGCCTCGCAATTAATGCCCAATCGCTGCAATCTCTCTCTAGTCAGCAACCTATCCATTAGCAACAATTGGGAGAAAAGCTTAACCTTTAAAGGTGCCGAAGCTTTCCAAACCTCCAGAAATTTCCATTTAATCTTTCTTGCTTCGATTATCACCTTATACATAGAAGAGGCTGAGTACTCACCATTGGAAGACGAGCGCCATGTTAGAATATCATCAAAATCAGAAAAAACCGGTGCTGTACCAGTAAATGCTGCAGTGATTGGTACCGTACCAGTTACTGGTACTGTAGCAGTGAAAGCTTCTTTAAGTGAGCTGTATTGAGAAATCGGCCTAGGCAATCCGTCTTTCATTCTTCTCAATGGAATTGGTTCCCAACAATCATACCAATAAGAAATTTTCTCTCCATTGCCTACTGTCCACTTCGTACACCATTGAAAGAGTTCATACAATTTGATCAGCTGATTCCAAAAGAAAGAACCGTTTACTAACCAGATTTTTGGATGTAGTTGCTGCGGCCGATGCTTTTTTATAATACTTATAACCGAGTACCATAAGCTGTTCGCTTGGGTTGTCGCTTTCCACCACCATCTAAGTAAAAGTGATTTGTTTCTCAACTCCAATTAGGGAACACCAAAACCGCCAAGGTGCTTAGGCAAACACACAATTTTCCAACTAATTAAACATATACCCCTGCTCTGCCCTTGCGATTTTCCCCAAAGAAAATTTCTGCAAAGTGTTTCAATCCTTTTTAATACCCATTTTGGGAGAAGAAAACAAGTCATGAGGTATATCGGTACACTACATATAACCGAATTAATCAACTGCAGCCTTCCACCTTTGGATAGCAATTTACCCGCCCAACCTTCTATGCGAGACTATTTTTTCGAGCAGGAGAATAAAGTCTTCTTTTCTTGGTTTGCGAGTGGTAAGGGGCATTCCTAAGTAAGAAATAGGCAACTCAGATCGGGTGCATCCCATGACAGCTCTAACCATCAAGGTGTCAGTTTGGTTTAGGTTAATTGGGTAAAAGGAGCTCTTGTCAAAATTAATTTGCAAGCCCGATACTTTCGAGAATAATCTAAGAACCAGCTTGAGGGAAATCATTGTTGGTAGATCAGCATGAGCAATAATAACCATGTCGTCTGCGTATTGGAAAGCGAGTATGGGGCTGTCAAGTTTAGTTGAAATTGGCATATCTAAAGTCTCATTGACCTGATTGATCATTCTTTGTAGAACATCAGCCGCTATTAGAAACAGCATAGGAGAAAGCGGGTCACAAAATTTATAAGTTTTATTAGAGATATGTTTCCATATAAAATTTATAAGTTTCTAAATAAGTTGTATAAAGTGAAGCAGTCACAAAATAATTAAAATGAATGCATTAAAATTATAAATTGTTATTTTCAATTTGTCCTAAATCTAACAATCAGGTGATTTTTTTTTATTTGAAAATTTTGTAAAATCATTGTCTACAGTCATACAAATATATTTTTATATAAATATTATATTGAACAGCTTGAATTGACTATTTAAACTTTAAAAATAAAGATAAAAATTTCACAAGTGATTTGTAATATGTATATTACCACAATCTTGCTCTTATATAAATATATTTAAATATAATTAATATAATGGAGATGGGATGATGTACATTGTAAATTAAAGAGGTTGTTTTATTCACATCAACATTTTTTATTTCAAGAAAATTATTGATCCGAATTGTTCAGCTTTATTTCTATATTAAAATGTAGTTAGAGATCAAATTTTATAATTTTAAAAGAAATTTATTATTTATTTAGGTATGTACAAAATTACTATTTTTTAATATAAAATAGTAAAAAATATAAAATTTGTTCTCCAAGCATCATATTGAAATATTCGGATTTACTGTTTGAATATAGAAATCATAAAATATGAAAACAAGTTAAAAGAAGGATTTTTTTTATTGGCCTACTGCAATAGCCAAACTCGAAATTAATGCGTCATAAAGAAGGCTTCCCTCCGAAGTAATCTCGTACCGTCGAAGTTGCTTCGTGCCTCTTCTGAAATCTTTACGATCTCCCACCGAGGTGTGCGTTCATATGTCAGATACTCGCCGCAGGAATGATAATAAATCTCATAACCTCATATAATATTTGCGGTGACGGGGCTTCCACTCTTGACTTTTGAGTCTAGAGTTGGTAAATAAATTGACAGAGTAGTTCTTACTTCATGCAGCGCATTAGTCATATGAATCGCTATTTTGACTATCGTCTGTGCACTGCATGAAGCAAAACATACTTTGTAAAAATCTTTACTCGTCTTGACTCTCGGTAAATAAAAATTTGGAAATTTCAGGGTAAATATTTTAACAGAGTAATTTTAACTTTATGCAGAGCACAAACCATATATAGGACTGTTTGATTCTCAGTTCGTGCGTTGCATAAAGCCAAAATTACTCTGTTAAAATCTTTGCCCCAATTCCATACCCACTTTGGAACTCCCCCCTGCATCGATTCCTTTCCATCTCGCCCCGTCAATTCCCATCTCTGGTCTCTCTTTCTCTCTTTCTCTCGTCTCTCATGGCAAGTATGTTCAACTTCCAGCGAATGGAGAAGCAGACGGACATAGAGTCCGGGCAGCCCGAGGCGTTGTACCCGGGCATGGTGGAGAGCCCCGAGTTGCGCTGGGCCTTCATTCGCAAGATCTACGCCATCTTGACCGTCCAACTGGCGCTCACCGCCGTCGTCGCGGCTGTTGTGGTCACGTTCAAGCCGATCTCTCACTTCTTCGTCTCCTCCAACAGTGGCCTGGCGCTCTATATCGTTCTCCTCATTCTTCCCTTCATCAGTTCTGTATTTCTCCTCTTCTTTTTTAATTGGATACAGAAAAATTGGGTTCAAATTGTCACCAACCATCAAAAATAAAAATAAAAATTGGGTTGTTTTACTTAATGGGTCCAGTATAGAATATCTAGTTCGCCATTGCAAAGTACTTGTTTCGAATTTCAAGAATTGGAATTGGAATTGGAATTGGAATTGGATATGGTTGCGCTGGAAATTAAGAAGGTGAAAGCTTTGAAATTACTGATTCCTACTTATTCATGAGGAAATTGGCTGTTTTCTTCATTTTGATACTACCAAGGAGGGACTTAGATTAACTCTGATCATTGTCCCACATAATTTATTGGGTTTAACATCATTTAATGAATAGGAATAGTTACAGTATGGGTTCAATTAGAAACTGCCTGGTTACGAGAAATTAAGTAGAAACAGGAAAAAAAATGAAACCACCAAATTTTTATAGCCGTTGATGCAGAGGTTAAATTTCTGAATTGGAATTCCAGGTCAATTCTGATCGCAGTCCTTCCTAATTTCTTGATTAAACATCCCTATAGGAATAGGAGTTAGTTACAGGACATAGGGGTTCGTGAATCACTGGTGCTATACCAAAATTTTGATTTTGAGGGGAACAATTCCCAAAATCAATTAGAAAGTGCCTAATAGAAATAAATTAAGCAAAAATGAGAAAATGGATGCACCAAATTTGTATAGCCATTCGCATAAAGGCTATATTTCTGAATTGGAACCATGTCAATGAATTTAAATGGTGATGAATTTTTTCTGAGTTAATTCCTTTTCCAATTGATTTCTTCTTATAATATCTTAATTGTTTTTTGTGCAGTACTATGCCCATTGTATTACTACCACCAGAAGCATCCTATTAATTTTGTATTGCTGGGACTTTTTACCGCCTCCATCAGCTTTGCTGTGGGAATGTCTTGTGCATTCACCAGCGGTTAGTACACAATTTTTCACTTACTATTTATTGTATTTTCTTAGTTTAGTTATCAACTTATCATTACTTTTGGGATATTACTATCTCTCGACTGATATATTTAACTAAGCTAAAATTAAGTAGATGATATCATGATACCTTGGTCGGTAATTATGAGTTAGTTTAGCCAACAGAGAGATTGTTAGATGGTTGATTGTATAGATGATTGGAATATTAGTACAATTATATATTGCATAGAAATACCAGCACAACCCCCCACCCCCCCCCCCCCCCCCCCAAGAAAAAAAAAAGAACGCCCTAAACCTATGTCATTGACTTTGAAAAGGTTAAGATGGAAAATGACTTGGAACACCGTGTCAAGTTTTGGATTGTCATAATACATAATTTGATGTGCTGTGGTCCGCATAATAAATTAGCATGGTTTGACTTTTATGGTTGAGCTTTACTAATAGAGGAGGGATCACTGCGGTTCTTCATTTTGAAAATCTTTACATTTTTCAAAAATAAAGGTTAAATTTGAAATCCAATATTATCGGCATGGTCTACATTATCCACATATCATGTCTATAAAATATGATCAGATTTGATTTATATCTAACCATACGTCAAGTGAATTGAAATTTCAAAAGTTCGTAATTAACTGTCCTTGATGCATCATCAAACAATAATTAAATTGCATGAAATTTGACTGTTAGTATATCTATATATGGTCCAGTTACATACCTATAAATTTGCTTTTCAATTTTCAATTTTATTTGATTTAAAAACAAAATTTTAATCCATTGTCAAGATAATCAAATTAACCATTGTCAGGTTGATCCCTTCTCGTACTAATTTTGTATATTTTTTGTTTACAATTAGTAGCCTCTGTCTATAAAATGCATGGCACCATATTTCATTAATGAACCTAATTATACACAAAACCAGAAAAAGAAAAGAGATAAATGAAAATTTCAAACCTAAGTTTGGAATATGTTTGCTATTATTATAATTTTAAAATGCTGCAAAGTGTCCGTTCCTACAAATTGTTGAGAGTTATTTTAGCTATGCATCTGAACCACACAATTTACCCTCATTAGGATAACCAAGTTTCATCACCAAAAGTATTATTACTCCTTTTGTATAAAGTTAAAATAAAAGAGTGAGGCTATGGTACTATGCATGGCGCATAATGGTCCGTATTATGGATCATTATATCTATTTTCTAAGTCCAAACAACCGATATAAACTGTCCAACATGTTCATCACATAAAAATGAACTTGTGGATCAAATTTTACATTTCTTACAATTGTTTTTACTATTTATTTAGATAAGTACAAAATCACTTGATCTAAAAATTCTAGACCATTCAAAAGTAGTGATTTTTTACCTTTCTAAAAAAATAGTAAAAAATTATAAAAAAAAAGAAGTAAAATTTAGCCTGCTAGTGCATTTTAATATGGAGATCACATTGAATGATTCAGATTGACTATTTGGACTTCAAAAACAAAAATATTAATCTATAGTATGGATCAATTTGTGCTATGCATAGTACCATAGCCTCGCTAAAAAGAAAATGTTCATACAGTGAATCCTTCATTTTGTGAATTTTTGGATTGATTAATGTAGGCAAGATAATTTTAGAAGCAGCAATCCTGACATCAGCCGTGGTGGTGGGCCTTACGCTTTACACATTCTGGGCTGCTAAACGGGGCTATGACTTCAACTTCCTCGGCCCCTTCCTTTTTGCTGCTGTCATAGTTCTATTGGTTTTCAGCTTCATCCAGGTAAACCAAAAATAATGCACTTATTTTGCCACTTGCCCAGTAATTTTAATTCTAAATTTTATGATTTTGTATATATACTACATTTTTTATTTTATTTTACTATATAGAGGGTAAAATGGGTAATTTATTAATTTAACATAAATTTTTATAGAAAAGATAATTAAATGGGTAAATTTGTAATTTTTTGAAATATAGAAGGGTGTATATGATATTATGAATTTTATAGAGGAAATACGTAATTTTGAAGTTTTTTTAGGGTTGTACATGAAATTCCCCCAATCCAGGGGGGAATTTAAATGGATCACCTCAGTTCATGAGTTTTTTTACTCCAGCAGGTAGGATACCGATCAATCCAATTATCAAGGTGGGTTGTATGACCCATCCTTGTTTTCAATTTGTATTTGTGATACCATCTTTTTTTTACTCATATAGATAATATTCCCCCTGGGCAAGATCTCTGTCATGATATATGGCGGTCTAGGCGCACTAGTTTTCTCTGGCTACATAATTTATGATACCGACAACATCATCAAGCGCCACACGTACGACGAATACATCTGGGCTGCAGTGTCACTCTATCTCGACATTATAAATCTATTCCTTCAGCTTCTCTCACTGCTCAGGGCGGCTGATAGTTGAAAACTTGCATGAATTTAGAGACGGGTTTGAATTGGAAGCACGTTCAATTCTTTGGAATGATTACCTCTTCTTCTTCTTTTTTCAAAAGATGTGTAAATATGTTATTCTACTATATGCTAGTTGCTTGATTTGAGAATATTTAAGCTGTTATGAAGTATTATTAGAGATGAATAACTATCCACATCTGAACTTTGCTTAAACTTGGAAAGGTATTCTCCAAATTGTTGAAAATGTGTAAATTGACGCTAGGATGTGCAAGGAAGTATATTTCCATCAATGCTGGTCGTAAGTATAGATTTGAAAACTATTGTATTAAACTATGTACAAATTTCATGTATGATAATTCCAGCAATTAAAATTATTAACTTCTAATCAATGTTAAAAAATGCAGTTTTACAATATATTTGTGGTTGATTACCGTATAGACCATAAGCAGTATGCGATGCAGATAGTATAGGCGGATGTGTATTCAGAAAAAAAAAGAAAATCAAAACTGGCGTATTGAATTTTTTATTAAATAACAATCATATAATATTAGTACATTTACCATACTCTCACACATAAATTTGTATTGTATAATTAATGCCCTGTATATGTAGTGCATGCAGCCGTATTTAAAAAAATAAAAAAGAATAAATGCAGTGGATAGCTAACGAGTAACGACGTCAAACGTAATCGCTTTAGACTTTTGAGGGATGAGATTTTGCCAAAACAAGGCAGGGAACTAGGGAAGCCGATTCTCTGTCGCATGTAGTAGTAGTAGTACAGTAGAGCGTAATTATACCATTCGATCCTATACTATTTATTACGTCTGAGTCTGACTGACTATTAGTCTATTACCTCCTTCCTTTCCTTGTGCGAATTCATATCATCATCCGTTGTATAACGGATATACAAGTTTTACAAAACTGTCAACATTTCGATAGCATATGGCAGCATCCAATCACATGTCATATATACTATATAGTTTTGGAATCCTTGTTAATAATTATTAAGATTTCTAGAGTAATGTATACTATAAGATTTCTAGAGTAATTATTAAGATATACTATATATACTATATAGTTTTGAAATTCATTGTTGCTATACTTGGCAAATCGTACATGTTGAAATGTATTTTTAGTCAAAACACATTCAGATTCAGAATTTCAGATAGATGATTGGAGTTGTTTCCGATCAGTTGATTTCGAAATAGGTGTACTTTCAAGTTATAGAACTCGGATCATGCAAGTTTACAGTTTTCTGAGTTTATAATTCTGTATCATTGGAACTATATGCAAATACTATATATATAGTGTATATTTTGAGCTCTATGTCAAATTTTCTTCGCAAATGCATTCTTCTTTAATACAAAAAAAAAAAAATCATTATCCAATTTTCACTGAGATCAACATGATATCCCTATATAAAAAAATGGATAATTTAATTAATTACACAAATAAATTTCTACGGAATGTTCTTACATGATATTTATTTAGGTGTCAACCAACAAAATATAAAAAATTAAGCTTAACACCTATGCAAAGGCCTCCACCACCTAAACATGATTATCAAATGTATTTTATATTGGATTCAGTCGGTTCAGCATAATTCATATTCTGATCATTATCAGCTTGAGTCATGTAATTTGGAGTCGCTTCAAATTCGGATTTTGTTTCAGGTAATGGGTCACTTAGATTCTCCAAGTTCTTATTTAGATACTAATTAATGATTTGGAAGTTTACTCAGGTTCTTTTTTTTTTTTCCAATTTCCGTTAATTAATGCTTCAGATTAATTTTTTTTTTTTTTTCAATTTTAGTACTGTCAGTCTGATTTATCGGGTCAAATTTCTGCACAAATTTTGGATTAAAGAATTGACTTCAGACAGCACACGAGTCCTATATTTTTTTTTTATTTAACTTTATTATATATGAGCTGCATGAAATAAAAACAGCACCGTCAATATAATTACTCGATTTTTCGGATGATTTACATGGCTTGATATACAACGCCCGTGGTTCTTACACTGCTTTGACATTAAAATTGACCAAAACCAACCTATAAATAGCAATCCAACTCAAACATTAAAGAAAAAAGATCATTTTGGTCACCAATAGAAAACCCGTTATCTCCACCACCTCACCACCTTGCACACTTTCTCTCTCTAGAATTCCCTTACTGAATCACCCGGGTTCCCTTGATCCCTCAGGGAAAATGGGCAAGTCGTCAAACCATTATGGCAATGACATTGAATCAGGCGGAGGTAATTTGGGCGGCGGGTTGTACCCGGACATGGTAGAAGACCCGCAACTGCGATGGGCCTTCATTCGCAAAGTGTATTCCATCCTGACATTTCAACTCCTTATCACTGTTATAGTTGCAGCTGTGTTTGTTTTCGTGCCAGCTATCCAGGCTTACTTTCGTGCAAATCGAATGGCCACTATGGGTTTTTTGATTGGAGCTTGTGTTGCGGAATTTATCGGTAAAGTTCTCCTTCTATCAACTAAAAGTTCTTGTGCGGTTGTACTTTAGGATGTATATGAATTAGGTATTAAATTGACAAAATAGTTAATTGATGGAATTTCATGGATTGTATGATTATCCTTGAAATTTATAGTTACAAAAAGATGCATATAGCAGATGGATTGATTGAAAAGCCTGGTTAAATGGTGGAAAACGACTTCATGATGAACTCTCTTTTTTTGTGCTATGAAAAAATATTGCACTGGATACATAGAAAATATTTAGAAATCTCCATAATTGTGGATACTAATTTGTTTGCTTCTTATGCTGATCATTTGTTAATTGTGCAGTTTTACTGGCAATGTATTTCCTCAAAGATCGACACCCGTTAAATATTTTTCTGCTGCTGCTGTTCACTATCTGCACCAGCATTATGATTGGTCTAGTATGCATGTTTGCTAGTGGTTAGTTTATTGAGTAGAAATTTAATTTGATAATCTTAACATATATCATGAAGGTGAGTGCAAACCTGTAAACCTACCATGTCGGAATGTGGTATAGATGCATATTATTTAATGATATTTGGAAATATATTGGAGTTCAGATAAAATCTTTTAATGATCTATAAAATGGTAGTTCAGATTGAAGCTAGTAGGATTTTATATATGTTGTTTAGTTTTGTTTAGTTTTAAGAGAGAAAATAAAGTTATTTATATGACAGGGAGGCTGGTATTGCAAGCAGCTGGGGTGACAGTGGTGGTATTTCTGTCACTTACTATGTACACATTCTGGGCAGCTAAGAAAGGCAAAGATTTCAATTTCCTCGGTCCTTTCCTCTTTGCAGCAATCATTACTTTGTCGATATTTAGCATTATTCAGGTAAACACATGTTTTGCATTAGAGTTTTGTTTCACTTGCTAGTAATTTTCTTAACAATTTTTTGCATCCAAAACTACAAGCTCAATTATAGAGAGATTTTGCACCTCATAAATTTTAAACTAAAATGAAGGAATTTATGGTATTTTCCTGCTTTTGGTGCAGTTGTTCTTTCCATTGGGGAAAACAGTCGCAACATTTATAGCTGGCATTGCGGTACTTATATTCTGTGCCTTCATCATTTATGACACTGATAACATTATAAAGAGGTTTGACTACGATGATTACGTCATTGCCTCTGTCGACTTATATCTAGACATCATTAATCTTTTCTTGTATCTCCTCCAAATATTTAGCAATCTTGAATGAAGAGCTAGTTACCTCCATGTAGCACCTTTGTTCATGAGTAATTTGTTTTCGAGTACAACTCAATGCAAGCTCCTACTGCTAGATATTTTGGGTTGTCAGTGTTTATATGTACCTAATATGCAAGTTATTATATTATTATGTTCGGACTATTTTGCTTTGATCTTATGCTATCAAATTTTAGACTTGAAGTTTTATGTTTATTCTTCAATTTCCATGTTGAAATTAAAGGCCACAACAATAACCGAAGGAAAATATATTAATCATACTGCACTTCTCTATGAAAGAAGGAAAATGAATACGTAAACAAATAATAAACCATGCAACCTTGTAATCACAGTTCATATTCTGATATGTAGTGCTAGCAACTACTTTACCTTATAAAAATGACGATAATTACTGGTATATCAAACCAAAGGGCAGGGAAAGTATCTCATAAACATCCTCAAGTCTCATAAATTGGATTTCATGGCCAGGGCAAAATGCTTCTAAGTGCTAACTGTTAAAAGCAAAAGCTACATCCAGAACTGTAAATTCAAGGGGGGAAAAATAGCAATTTGACAATGACACATGAATTTGTTGACTAATTGCAAAATGCCATGAACCAAATTGCAGTTTCATCTGATAGAGATATGAAGCTGGGTTCTTTTGTAAATTCATTGATATGATATAGTTAATCAATGCTCCTCTATCTTCTTCAAGTCTTTCATGTTTGTTGTATCCACTCTGCAAATATACCACACAATCCACCTCAGCATCGATAAAAACATGGAAAAGAAATGCCATAACACCCTAGAAAAATTACAAAATAATGACGACTTCCATTCCTCTTTGACCCTCACCAATGCATCACATGAAGTTTAGTATGGGCGTAATCTTTAAAAATAGGGAATATGAATAATATACAAAGACAACTTCTGTAGTTTTGCAGGGGTTCAGAAGAAACTTATGTTTACATCAACTCATCCATCATCTATTCAAGGAACTTTACCTTTTCTGTATGAAAGATGATGGATTCAATTTTGCAAGTAACCTTTGGTATAAAATTGACTACTGGTACTATCACAACCTGCGTATGTTATTAATTTGTCATTCAGTGATTGGTGTTTTGTTGGTGTTACCCAAAAACTTGATTGCTAGAATGCAGCTTGCTTCTGTACCTTTCAGTACAAGATATATGCTTGGAACAAGTCAACAATAGTGCAGGCTGCCATCGCAATACTTGGAACAAAAAATGAAGTACCAGATACATGGAAATGTATAACTATACTTGATTTTTCATATCATTTTTTCAAGAGCAATGGAATACTTACGTGGTTCCAAATAAAGCGATCTTATGAACTATAGAGACATCACCACCACCTTGATTGTCTTCAACAAAGATAGTCAAACTGCAGCATAGTTCATCTTCAATTAAATAAAGAAGGTATAGTATAATAAAATGGTCTATAAAATCACATGCATTTTAGGTAGTTGCTATTTCCAAATAACAAAAAGTTTTATCATACGATCTTTTTTTCTTTTTTTTTTAAATCTTCGCAGAAGCTGCAAAGTCGTAAAGGGGAATCGAACTCTCGACCTTCGGATAAACAACAATCCTAGGACTTCTCTCCTAGCCAACTGTGCTACCTCCCCTTTTTTAATCATATGATCTAAAATTCTAACACCCAACATTCTTTGGGCTATTGGTAGATGACACGCATCTATGCAAAAAAAAAAAAAAGGATGCCTACCTGAACATTCCATGTAAATTCAAACAAAGTGGTTCACTTAAAATGTAAATATTTCACAATTTAGCTTAATTAGTGAATCAGGGAAGTGGATGATAGCTCATTTAAGCTTAAGTAAATTTACAAGATGAAGAATATCTTTGCATCTTATCTCAAGTAGGTCCTGTTCCATAAACAGTATGCATAGATTATTTCAGCACTGCACAAACTGAGTCCTAGACATTTCTTGCAAATAGCACCAAATATACAGTTTGTTTTATACGAACTTCAATAAAAAGGAAACAAGCCGAATAAAATTTACAATACCTTCGAACATTCTGAAACTTGACATACTTTAAGATAACAGGCTTCCCCTACAAAATGGCAATTAAATATGCACTGTTATTTCTAAATAAATCATTAGACCGCAATAGTAACCATATCAATATAACACGTACTATCTACTATCAACTATCTACAAGGTAAGAAAAAGGAAAACAGCAGACATCGATAGAGGTTTACCTTTAGTTCTTCATCAGACAAGACAACAGTGTCACTAGGCGGATAATCATTAACATTACTGAATTATACCATAAAACAAAAAACTTCGAATTATTCACTATAATTGTTGAATATATCATAAAAAAATAAAAATTCAAGTTATATTCAAAACAAATAAAAAGAGGGCAACAAGAAACTGCAAATATATAAAAAGGATAATTCATTGATCAAAACAAGAAAAGGAAGGTACCTAAAGCCCATATGTTCTTTGTTTGAGAAGAGTTTTACTGTTTTTGGGCCTGATACATAATGTAATAATGTAACAAATAAGATAGCTGCTCCATTAAAAATTTAGTGAATAGTGACAATATATGAGTCAATCCATGGTCTATGCATCAACAATACAAAACAGACAACATAAACTTTCTCCTTTTTATCAGGTCACAAAAGAAAATTGTCAATTTTTATTAAATCAAAACCCTAAAAATGTGCTAAGCAGATTGGCCATTACAAGTACATAGAATAAATAGCAGATGCACAAAAATATAATGTGCATTTGCAAGTAAAATTATACGGTAAATGTTATATCATATTGTCCTTTCCCCACCAATGCAATACTTTCAAATTGGCAAATGTCTACCATCTAAAATCCCTACAATGGCACGAATCTGGTCCTGAGTTTCAAATTACAGCAGATTATACAGTTTGACTTGCAATGGAAGTCATAGAAAAGAAATCAGACTATTAACCTTCTTCTTCTGGTCCTGTAATTACGATGGAATGAAGCTTGATCATTTGCGTGAAGGGGATATAAATTAAAAGCTGCTCGTCAGCATCACTAGCCAGATGCAACCCATCGTCGTCTCTGTAACCCTAATTTTAAAGAAGAAATCAAATTAACTGATATTAAATAAAAGGGATGATTTATCAAACGATCGAGGAATTACCTGCTTCAATGCGTTGGCAATCGAGTGGCCACCACTCTGATTGAGGCACTCTACGCTACTCCACTCAACGAAGTCAACCAAATCAACCTAAATTGCAAAAGAACAACAAAAATTGTCGACTACAAATGGTTGAAGGGGGGGATTAGGGTTTGAGAGACATTAGTGCGAAAGCTTACCTGGCCGCGTTGGCTTGTGGAAGAAGTCGCGGATGCCATGTAAGAGAAAAACGAGGAAAGGAAAGTTTGAGAGAGAGAGAGAGAGAGAGATGGCAGCGAAGAACGGGTTAGCTTGTCCAGAACGCAAATATTTTAACAAGTGTGTTTACCCTTTTCGTCTTTGAATCCTTTTCGTAGACCATTTACCAGTTTTGTCTGTTAAATTTGGTCTCACGAACAGGTACAAGGCGAGGATCCGGGCCGTCCGATCAGAATCGGGTCAAAACTATTAAAAATAAAAATAGCATTAGATGACATCTTTAATATCCGTGCAGATTTTAATCGGACGGTCAATTGTACATTAGTGTCCAACTGTCGTTATTTCGTAGCGAAACCATTTGGAATCATATTTGTTACAAATATTTATTCTTGCGGTAATACCAAGGTTATATTTATTTGGGTCCAACGGTCCAACCCCAATTATTTATAAATAGTCTCGGTTAAACCTCTCAAAGTTAACCTTAATCTTGCACTAAACATGGTTTAGAGTTTAGGTAGGATTCGAATTTAATATAAAAATACTAATACCAAAACTTTATTTATAATATAATCGAGACTATTTTGAAGCTTTATATATAACTCCTTTGAGTGGTTATCCATATGTTCAATCAAACAATTCTTTATCAAATCTTACCATTTCAAATCGGGCAGTATTCCATATTTCCATTACGAATGGGTTTCGGTCTGGTAAAAGATTAGGATTCACATCCTGATACAACACCAGTACCGCCGCTGTCACGACATTCGTTTGCTTCTTTTATTTTGTCATCTCAAAACATTTTTTTCCTTTTCTCCTCTCCTTTAAAGGCTCAATTAGGTTGAGCCGTATTAATCTGTTTGGTTGTTACAAAATCCTTTTAACTATTATAATTAAATGAAATTAAATGAGGGCGAGAACCCATTTTTACTCAAAAAATAATACCGGGGAGTATATGAAAAAATGAATAAAGATATAATAGAGTTATTTAGCTTTACGCAAGACATTAGTTATATAATTTTTTATTTTATCACAATTATCGTATGTTACGTAAACAAAATAGCTTTGTCAATATTTGTCACCGAAAATACATGGATTGATATCACTTGTCCTACGATAATAATTCAATGGGTGACAGGGTGAGTATTCCTTCTGGTACTGACGATGGAGAATAATATTTAGCTGAGTCAGAATCATTCAAGTGCTTATCTCTATTCTTATATTCTTATATTAAGTATGTAGATCTCTTGATTTGTTAATACTTGTGATTAAAATATAAAATTTCAAATTGAATATCAGTCTCTCAATTATATAGTATGTCTTTTTTTGATTTAATGAATCTTTTTTTTTTTTTTCTACGTGTTGAAGTCAAAATTTATTTAGACACGTACTTGTGAATTTTTTTAAAAAATCATAAATAAAAAATAATATTTTACCAAACCAACTTGATTACTTTGGTTTTTACAAAAATCATAAGAACTGAAATGCCATTTCGGTCTGAATTTTTTTTTGAGACCAAAATGTCATTTCGGTCCGACTCATTTTCAAATATTTCGATAAAAAAATGATGGTAAAACTTGTGAAAACACCTCAAACTGAAATGACATTTCGGTTCTTATGATTTCTGTAAAAACTAAAGCAATCAAGTTGGTTCTGTAAAATATTATTTTTATTTATAATTTAAAAAAAATCATAAATATGTCATATTAAAACGGATGATACTGATCTAATCAGTATACCGCACTGGATCAGAATCCCATCCGATGACCTAAGTTTCCAAAAAAAAAAAAAAAAAAATTTGTGCACCATCATATTCATTGAGATTCGCATAAAGAGTCTCAATCAATGATTTAAATAGCGTTTATCGCGAAATAGCGTACGGGTTAAAAAAATTGCGCTATGTTCAAATAGCGGCGCTATAACGCGAAATAGCGCGCTATTTGGACATAGCGTCATAGTTTTTTTAGTCGAAAAACGCTATAGCGGCGCTATAGCGCTATTTAAAACACTGGTCTCAATAAAGTCCGGACGGGACGGAACCCATATCGTATTTATTAAAGTATATCTAGTTAGATTTTCGTTTGGTTGCTAGAGTAAAGATATAGACAAGGAAATATCAAAATTAGCTGCTATGATAAGAGATGAGTTAGAACTATTTGATATTTATTTAATTATTTAATTGTATGATGTTTATAACTACGTAAAAATTGATTTATATAATATTATTTAATTTGTAACTTCTATCATATGAAAATAGCTAGACTATAGAATATATATTTCTCAATATATAAATTATATATATTATGTTGAATGTTTAATTAATACTTTTACTTATCCAGTATTTATATAAATTATCTGAGTGACGCTATGATAATATGCATATTACATATTGTCTTGTGCTATGAATTCATATATCTATTTTCAAATTGTTGTTACAAACCGGGGTTTTTCTTGTTTTTTTTTTAATCTCAGTGATAACTTTGTTTCTCTCTCTAATTTCTATCTGGAAAAATTGAAATTCCGGCCTCCTATTTCAGAATAAATTTAGGTTTAATTTAAAAACGCATCTCAGATAAAGAAATTCGGTTATTTTAACTCAGTTGCAATAATCGTATGAAAAAGTTGCGATTAAAAAACAGAGGATCCGAATTCCATTCTACGTTTATCTCCCTCCTCTCAATTCTCAACAAACCGGATTAATATCACCTAAGGTAACAGAATAATTATATTTAAATTCTAACCGTGCGATCATAATCAGCACGAATATTAAGGGCCATGCATTTGACCTCGGACCGGCTTGGTTCGGATTCTGATCAAACGGTCCGTATCTAACAGAAATATTCTGTTACCTCAGATGAAATGGACTTCGTTTGTCTCCCTCTTCTCAACAAACCTACCCCGTAAGCTCTCTTTCTCACATCTCTGATCTCTCACCCAAACCCACACCACCCATCTCCAATCCACCGCTCTAATGGCTTCCGTCTCTCTCCACCTCTCATCCCGCCTCCACGTGTCTCCTCCCCGATTCTCCTCCCTGCGGCGCCCCCGCTTGGTGCAGATCAAAGCCCTCTCCGTCCCCTCCACCGCTCTAACCCAAGACGACCTGAAGAAACTCGCGGCGATCAAGGCGGTGGAGTATGTATCGAGCGGCATGGTTCTCGGCCTTGGCACTGGCTCTACGGCGGCTTTCGTTGTGGCCGAAATTGGGTCTCTTTTGTCGTCTGGTAAGCTCACTGGGATCGTCGGAGTGCCTACTTCGAAGAGAACTTTTGAACAGGCGCAGTCTCTAGGGATCCCGCTTTCTACATTGGATGAGCATCCGAGACTCGATCTTGCTATCGATGGAGCTGATGAGGTGTGTGTGTGTGTGTGTGTGTTTTTTTTTTTTTTTTTTTTTTTTCGCAAAGCTGTCATGCTAAGAAGCTTAGAGAATGATGTCTCAGCTTTTCCATAAATAGAATGCATATAAATTTGGTACCTTGGTCTTCCTTTTTAAGCAAATGCTTCTGATCAATTACCTCAGGAACTTATTCTGGGTTTCAGTTTTGAAGGGGGATCCCTAAATTTTTTGTGGCAACAAAAGAGAGAGAAAGGAAATAACTTGAGTTGGCATGTGAAAATTGTGGGTTTTTTGCATAATCCCTACTAGTTATTTCTGAAATTATTTTTTGGAAAAAAAGGCTTGACGCTCATTTCATTAAACTGAAACGGTTAGATTACAAAATGTATTACTGAAATTATCACAACATAGATGGAGAAAACAACTAAAAATGTCTAGAAAAGGAGGCTCATCATCAATTACTAAATGCAGCCTCCCAAAGAATTTCCCTTTTTTTTATACTTTTAGCAATTTTCATTTGTTCTATTGGAACTTCTTTCTATAACACATGTAGTGGCAAACAAAATACCAAAAATGGTATTTATTTCATTAAATTAATTCATGGTTTGGACAGGTTGATCCGAACCTTGACTTGGTAAAGGGACGAGGTGGAGCCCTCCTGCGTGAGAAAATGGTGGAGGCCGCCTCTGACAAATTCGTAGTTGTAGTTGATGATACCAAGCTAGTAACAGGCCTCGGCGGCAGTGGCCTTGCCATGCCGGTTGAAGTCGTGCAATTCTGCTGGAAGTACAACCTAACTAGACTCCAAGAACTCTTCAAGGATGAGGGGGTTGATGCAAAGCTCAGACTAGATGCTGATAGAACACCATATGTGACTGATAATTCAAATTACATCGTGGATTTGTATTTCAAGACACCGATAAAAGATGCGGGGGCCGCTGGTAAGGAGATATCAGATCTCGAAGGTGTTGTCGAGCACGGGTTGTTCTTGGACATGACAAGTGCCGTGATTATTGCAGGAAAAGAGGGAGTCTCTGTGAAGAGTAAGTAAATCGCATGTTTGTTTTCATTATCGAAGATGTATGTTGGCATTTTTCACTTAAGGTGTATATTTGTGTTGTAATTCATGTGTTGACGAGAAGCACAATATGAGGTTCTTCTTCCGTCATTCTTTAATAATTAATAAATTATGTTCTACTCTCTCAAATATGGATTTAGGACTTTGTTAGAATTTTATAATAAAGCTATAAGCTGACAAGACCATTGATGCTACAACTGATTAGATCCAATTTTGCAATCAAATCTGAATGTATAATAATTGATTATGCAACTAATAGGATTTTTTTTTGTCTGTCTTCCATTGTACAATTTGCTCACTTTAACTCATCTACTATTGAGCGATTTAACATGAACCAAACCTATAAGAAACAAAATAGGTGACGCAGTAAAAAGTAGTTCAATCATTGGGTACCTGGAAGTGCTTAACCTAAGCACTGTTGTTTAAATATATAGTTTTGGATACTGACCAGTCAATTTCTTCAATGAGCTACCTTTCATTTATTGTTGATTTGTTAGATTGTTTATATCTTGCATTTTGGCTTTTTTTGGGTACTGATAAGTGGTAATAGATAAGTTTTTGCTTTTTTTACTGGTAAATGTCATATAATATGTTCTTTCTCAATCTCTACATATTAATTGGAATCTAAAAACTCCTGCAACATCATACATACAAAAATTTGGTTCTGAACAGGAAGGCACTTTTCTCATCCAAATTTTTGTTTCTTTTTTAATATTTGGATAGACTTTGTACAAAAAGGTTGAACTTCTATAAATACATGATTTGCTGTTGCAATACCACAAGAAGTATAATCCATGTATAGATCCATTGCAGGCTTAACTTGGTTGTAATAGCTGATGAAAAATGAAACTCTATAGATTAGAATTTGACCTTTACATAAAAGCGACAAAAATTGAAAGACAAATGACTTTTCCTATGCAAATCTGGACCGTTCTTGGATTTCAGGACCATACTGGTAAATCAAGATATATTTTGTAGCCCCATTTATCAATTCATAACTAAATAATGTAATATTCATAATGTTTTAATTGTTGAAAAAAGATTCCACAATTGCTTCTACCGATTCAAGAGGTGCTTGTTTGGAGTTTTTGCTACTAGAAAGGACAATTCTGTATCAAAGAACTAAAAATAACAGAGGGACAAGGAATGACACTCACCACTACCACTTTGCTCAAGATGACTGGGAGGCGAAGACGTGGTAGTATTTGAAATGGTAAACCCCAGTAGCGGGCAATCGGCTTTCACTTTACCTGAAATTAGCATCACACATGAATCCTTTTTAAATATTCTGGTACACTCTTCATATATATAGTTTCAGCAGTAAGTCAGTAACTGCCCTTGATGTGTTATCAACCTTAGATAAGCCCCGTTTGAGCGATGAGACAAAAGGGTAATCACAAAAGAGGTGGGTTAAAAAAAGGGGAAAGAAACAGCAAGTAAAAAAAATGTGGCAAGATTGTAACAAAGTGCGCTCTTACATTCTTTGAAGCATGGTAAGTTAGGCATGTTCAAGAAGTTTGTGTATCCCTCTTTGCACTCACAGTGGTGTTCAAAATCTGACATTTTGATGCATGACCCTTCGCCGCAAAATGACCACAAGCATGCTAATAACACCACAAAAAAGTGTAAATGACATGGGGGCATTACTATGACAATGATTAATGAATAGGACATTTGTTGCAAAGATAATTCAAACCAAGAAAGTAAATACCAGTGCTGGACTTAACTAGAATGGCGCCATAGGTATGTAACTAGATTAACTGATTAAGCTTAAACGGGTAAAGACATTGACAGAGTAGTATTTGCTTCATGCAGCGCACATGGTAGCGTTGTTTTGACTGTATTGTCTGTGCACGAAGCAAAAACTAGTCTGTTAATATTTTACACGCTTAAAACTGGCAGTCAAGTTCAAAGTAGAGTTTTTCAATAGAACAATATATATAAGCCAACGGAGGAAAGGTATTAATTAAAGAATAAGAAAGAAATTTTGTCTAATATCCTACTTTCTTTTTGGTTTTGTTGGCCCGAAAAAAAAAGAAAAAAAAAAGTAAAAACCATGCAATCGTTCAGGAAGTTAACAAAAAGGCCGAAGTGTAATTACGTACGGTCAAAAAGAGAAGTATGAGGAATAGCTGGAAAAGGAGCACTTGTCTGAGCAATTGAATCATTATAACAAACTGAATCATAGACACCTGAGAAAAACAAACAGAAGTTGAGTTAAATGAGTTTTTGTTTCATATAATTTGCTTGAGAAGCAAAACAAGTCATATACAGATGGTGTGTTAAAGACTTCTAGCAAAACAAATACCGGGTTATACAAGCTTTCATTGTAGAACTATTGTTGCTACTACTTAACTGGGCTTTATATATCCAATTAAAGCAGGATTTTATGGATGAATTACTGCATTAATTTTAAAGCCATGTCAGCCTTTTTTTTTGGGCTACTAACAAATTAACCTTCTAGGCTTTTGTTTAGTATGTTGACTATGAACAGCACCTTGCATGCTTCATAACATTTTAGAAAAATAACACTGGAGAAACAAAGTCCTTTTTGGATTTGATGTTGTTGGTTCCATGTAATTTCTCTTTATTAGGGAAGATTAAATGAAAGAGGCATGATATTGGCTACATAAATTAAAAGGCCTAAATTTCTCCGTAAGCATCAAGTTTTTCTCTCCTTCATTTCTTCATTCTTTTATTTATTTATTTATTTATTTTATTGCTGATCTTTGAGTTAATTAAAAGAGTGTTTTTTTTTTTTTTTTTAGAATGAGATGAGAGTTAAAGCCTTCACATCAAGTTCCTGGTTAAAATCGTCTATCAGGTTTCTAATTTATGTCCTAATTTCACGCGGAGAACATTACGTAGCTAAAAGCTGCTAGACATGATTTTCGACATGATGATTTTAGGTTAAAATTAAAAAAAAAAAAAGTACAATCTTGCATTGTATATAGAAATGGTTATATATACCAAAGAGAAATACTAATTCCAATTAGCGTTAATGGCAGATTTGTATTTTAACTCTTAAGGCTATGAAAAGGTTCCTTCAAAAGAAAAAAAAAAAGGAAAAAAAGGAAAAGAAGAAAGTAAAAAAGAAAACTGTAGTTATCCACATCCATCCATCTCAAGTGCAAGTCAATTTTGTGTAGGCCAGTATAGTTCAACAACCTTATCAAATATTTTTAAGCTTTTTACAAAGAAGATTTTAAATCAAATTTGCCATCATTTTCTTTTTTTAGTTGTAGCCCCTGAAAATGTCGCATTCTTTGCTAGCTACAGGGTACATATCAACCTAGTTACTCAACCTCCCATTGCACAGAATCGGAAGCGGTTCAATGAGTATCGGAACAAATTCGGTTTGATGTTTGATCGGAACTGTTCGATCGTATTAAGATTTATGCATATAAATTTTAAATTCGTGTAAATCACGTATGTGCAAATCTTAATGCGGATCGAACAATTCAGACCATATGCATCGGAACATTGGTCTGACAAGAAAACGTATATGCATTAAGATTTGTGCGTATAAATTTTAGATTTGTGTGGATCATATCCATAGAAATCTTGACGCGTATCGAACAGCTCCAACCGGACATTGGACCACCATATTATATAGTCTGATACCATTTGGATCGCCCCTTTCCAACCCGTTGCACTAGTTTTCTAGAAAAAAAAAAAACTACTAAATGCTAATTTCAATTGCAAGTGTTGAAAACATTCATAATTATTTCATCCAGGTTAATATTTTTTTCGATAAAAAAAAGGTGTTCTAATTTACTTATGTATCATGCACAGTTCTGAAATCTTTAACTTATATTTAAAACAGATTGTACACTCAAGGGAATTAATCAAGTACATGAAAACAAAAGGACCAAGTGTATAACTTACATTGTGGAATTAAACAAGGAAGAAAAGCAAATTGATCGCCGGGCCAAAACCGATTCCAACCGGGATCGCACTCACACTCGAACCCGAATCTTGAACTTTGATCAACCTTACATGTGCCTTTCCCGCATATCATGCTGTCACATACGCCACCTCAAAACAAAACATATCATCATAATTAGTTTTCATGTGTGCATGTGATTATATATATGCATGAGAAACAGGGAAAGAAAGGGGGTTACCAAGAACAGGAGATAATAGGTCTCCTTTTACACCTTGCATTTTCCATGAAAAACTTGCTCCTTGGAGTAGTATCACAAGATAAACTACAAACAAGCGCATCTGTTGGTCCAGTCAGAGAGAGAGGTATAGAGATGGAGTGTGATTTCTGAAAATAACAGAGAGAGGGGGGAAAAGGTGGATTGTTAGTTTGCTACTATATTAGCGTGGGAAGAGATAATTAGTTGGATTGTTTTGTAGAAGTAGCCTAATTTTGCTTTATAATTTTTAAGTTAAATTATTTTATTCTTGACCAGCCAGAGCACCCAACAATCCGTGGGCTGTGGCCAACCTACCTACTGTTTTTTTTATAAGAGATTTTATGAAATTCAAGTGGGTGAATTGATTTCACTGGACTTTTGCTATTGCAACACATTTATTGTACTTTACCCAAGATAACTTCTATTGTATAGATAAAATTTATTGAAGATAATTTATCTCATGATCTTGACGATAAATATTTATAAATATATAAGTAATAAAAACACAGATGTTTTTTTTCTATGATTTAAATACCATAATAAAATTTGGTACAATTTTGAAAATCAATTGATTATCCATTAAGGTTTTAGAAAATTATTTTATTAATTTTATTGACACATAATTGTTGATCAAATAATTTTGAATTATATTAAATTAATACACAACATATTTGAACTATAAATTTCATATCTATATATAGTTTATAAGTTCCTAATCTATTCATCTGGCACTGTACAAAAGTCGTGAGATTAATAAATCATTAGAGTCAAATATCATGATTTCATAACCAATGATAAGTACAAGCTAAAGATGCAACAAACCGCAACAAATTTGAACTACGTGTAGTCTCATAAAATGAAATTGTTGCGAGGTCGGTATGGCAGTTGACTGGTAAAAATTGACTGGTTACTGGTTTAGTTTGAATGAAAACAGAGCTCCACTGTATGTAACACTGATAGAGGCTTAAAATATGAAATTTCCTTTCTCTACGTTGTATTTGAATATTGTCAGAATTTATGATATTACATAATTTTGCGTATGAAATTTATGCCATTACATGTTTTTTTGGGTACCACAAGTAATCACAATTTTCGTACATTAATATTCTAAATACAAGGTCCAAAAAAAATCTGAATTATTTATCTAATTTTATTGGAAGAGATTTATGCACATTAATATTTTATAAATAAAAAATTGAACGTATAAACTTGGTTATATATATGGACAGATCTCAATGTCGTCATCAAAATGTTTTTACAAAATTTACAGCATTTTTTACTTGCAAAATTTGCTAGATATGTAAACGAAAATCCGTGGTTCTTATTAGTTACATGGATTTTAGTATCAATTTTGAAATAGTAAAGCAAAAATAGTTTAAATAACTCGTGAGATCTGTGAAGTCGCTTGGTCATATTAATTAATACTTACTTTATACTAAATAAATTCAAAATTTTGTAATTTTTGTATATAAACACATCACTAGTGAAGCAAATCAATTTTACTGGTTTGAATTTATCATTTGAAACCTATATAATAAATTATATCAATAGTACAGAACTGCTTATATTATATACAACACACTAGCTAATTTACTCTAATAATCAAATTGTGCAAGACATGTTGGATTAAGTCTAGAGATAAAGTGAAACTTTAAAGTCATTTTTTTTTAACACTAGACGGTCAATGTACATTGAAACAAGTCGGAAGTGGTGTTTGATTTGACCTATATTTTCATATTATTCTTCAGTTAATTGCTGCTATGTCTAGTTAGCAAATTAGTTGACAACACAAGCAGCTAACATTCCTCTTGGTGGATTCAAGAAATACAGGCTCTGAATAAAAGTATTGTTATTTGTGTTCAATCCATTTTCATTTAAATTCAACCGATATGGCCCAAAAAACAGACAGATTAGGCCTTGAAGCTTAGTTGGGGTGATGCTCTAATTTAGACCCAAAACAATCTAATTATCGGAAACAAGATTTAATTGATGCTGCAACTTAAAACATACTATATTATACAAAAACAATTGCTAAACGAACTTATCAAGCTCTCAAAGTAAAATCAAATGACAGGGGAAAAAAAAAACTACTGTTAATATTGAATTAGTTTTCGTACTGTTGACAATTTCATCGCAATGAACAAATTGTGGATGATTTGCTGGAAATAGCTTGTCTAAAGTTGGATTTCCCTTGCTTGACCCAAAATCCAATGCAATACATCTATCATTTGTTTTTCTAATATGTTTGGATACCCACTAAAAGTAGAAAAACTTATATTTGGGCATCCATTCTTTATTATTTTTTTAGTTTTTTCTGTTGACCTTTCTTTTTTGTTTTGGCTTTGAAATTATGCAGACTACTCACCACAAAGTTGTCAGGTTCAACAAAAGCCTAGTTAGTCGTTAACAAGTTAATTAAAATTATTTTTTGTTTCAAACTTTCATTAAAGCAAATAAAATTCTAATGTTGTAGTACAACTGTAGCAAAGCATATAAAAATTGATTAAATTGACATATTGAACAGTCAAAGGCAATTTAAACACCTTGTGCTCTGCAATTAATACTAAAATATATACAGACAGGTGTCTCTAATACTTTTCTGTGGAACATTCCTATGTAAATGTGATAAACATAGGTGCTAGTGTGCTATTTTCAGAGAAACAGGATATTGGGAAAAGAAAAAGAAAAGAAGAAGGCAACCCACATAATTAATAAATATTAGAGTTTTAATTACAAGACACGACTTTGCAAAACCAATCCATCAATTGCTGAAAAAAAGTAGGTCAAAGCAGTTTAGCAAATTATAAATTAAGAATCTTGTTAATTTAAACCATTTACGTAACCAAGACAACTAAACCAAACTCTCACAGGTCAAACTTCAAGAGGACAGTACTATCATTAGAACTCAAATTGCTGCACCAAATTACTGTTTCTTTCCTTGAAGCTCTTTGCTAGCCAAATTGCGGTTTCTCTCGGAGAGACCTTCCGGGGCCCGAAAGGCCTCAACAAAACACCCAATTCCTCATACTTCTCCTGATCCAAGAGCTGAGCACTGAATTCAAGCAGGCCCTCCAAGGCCTCAGCTCTCTGCTGATACGATGACGGATCAAATCTCCTTACATGTGTGAAATCTGATAAGCTTGGGTTTGGATCTGAAAACACACTAAAATCCTCTCTTTCTTCTGAACAGAATACCTGGAGATGGAACCCGATACCATTAGTCTGATGACTCACTGAATTTGAATTGTGTTCCTTCAAATGTAATAGGGACTAGACATTGTCATTATTCTAAACTGAATATGTATATAATAAGATGAGTAAGGATACGGGTACTATGCATAGCACGGAATAGTACTACTAATCAACATTTTCGTTTTCAAAGTCAAAATGGTTGATATGAACTGTTCAACATGATTTTTATGAAAATATATTTGCAGACTAAAGTTTACATTTTTTAGAAATTTTTTTACTATTTTTCTAGATAAGTTGAAAATCACTTGATCTAAAGATTCTAGACCATTCAAAAGTAGTGATTTCTACTTATCTATAAAAATAGTTCCAAAAAAATCTAAAAAACATTAAATTTGATCTACAAGTATATTATCATATGGAGATCATGTTGAACGGTTGATTGTTTGGACTTTGAAAATGAAGATATTAATCCATAGTACAGATCAATATGCGCTATGCATAATACAGTACAAGAAAGACAATATGATCCTTAAAATCAGGTTTAAGTATGCTACCATTACCGGAATGTTGGGTAAATTTGTTGTACCCGTAGATCCATTATGTTTCCAATTAAGGCAGAAACGTGAATAATCTGATGTAATTTAATATAAAAGCAAGAAAAATAAAAACTAAGTGATAAGCATGCCATGACAAGTACAAAATAAAATATCAGTGTTAAGTTCCTTGGAATACCTGCACAGTGCACCTGTCCTTTGTAATGGAGCAGTCATTAAGGCCGGAATCAGAACCTGAACCTGATACGGACAACTTAGTGCGGCCTTTGAAGGAAAGAACTGGATCTACTTCGTAGGAAGGAAGATCAAACTCAGCCATGCGATCCATGATAGGTGAATTAACTGACACATCAGGGGATTTAATGCGGTGCAGGATTGCAGCCGTTCGCATTGTTAGTGGTTGGCGAGGAATAGATGTTTCAACAGGGAGAGAAGCTCTTCGAACAGGATTGGCATTTTGTCGAACAGGAGTCGTGCTCCTTTGAGTGGGTGTACTTGGATTACGTACAGGTGTTGTGCTCCTTTGAATGGGCATACTAGCTCTACGTACAGGTGTTGTGTTCCTTGGAGTTGTACTAGGATTATGTACAGGTGTTGTGCTCCTTTGAGTGGGTGTACTAGCTCTAGGTACAGGTGTTGTGCTCTTTTTAATGGGTGTACTAGCTCTATGTACTGGAGTGGGGGTTCTTGCTGCTGGTGGTGGCAGTGGTTCAACCTATAATTATAGAAAAAATATGAATTTATCTCTTATATACTTGACCTGGTAAGTTTGCACCCAAGAAGGGTTTATAGCTTCATGTAAATTACACCTAGCTTTTACATAAATATGCTGGGTTGTTTAATATTAAATCCTTATCTTGGAACAAAAGGGAAGTCAAGTAACTTCCACACCAGTTTTTGTGCAAGTGCCACCTGCAATTATTTTGTTTATTTTCAATTTTTCATTTATTCTATAGTTCAAGTTGTGTTGTGACTGAAAAAATTACAAAAAAACAATCATTTTAAAGCAGACTGCATTGAATATTTGGTAACAAATTTTAGTTAAATATACAGTTACCATCACCTAATTTAATCTAACCCTTGGCTATTGTTGGCAAATTCAAAATTCATGAACTATGGCAAGTTTCAGATACTGCAAATGTTTTATATCTTCCTGCGAGTACTACTAACATCGGGTGCTATCTGCAAAGAGTAAATAAATAAAGGACCTGGTAAAGAAAATAACCTCTTTAGAAGCAGTCCTTCCATGGAAGGTTCTAGAAGGCTGAAGGCGCCTTTTCGGGGAAGTGAAGCTCTTTGCACGAGTGTACATAGGGGTTACCATATTTGTGCTACTTAGAGGCATCTCATTGGCCGATTTTCCCCCTTCGGCTCGGTTTCTTCCTACTGATGATACTTCTTTTACCTCAACCTCAGAAAAATCAACACAATTATCCTTATCAATTTCCGCATAGGGTTCTATAATTCTTTCACTGCCGTCAATCTTTCTTCTTGGTTTATCATAAACTAAATGCTCTTCATCGTACGGATCGGTATCGTCTGTGCTGATACTGATCGGGGAAGTTTTGAGGCACACTTGGAGCAGGTACGGCTGGAGCTGAGGATGCCTGAGTAATTGGCCAGCCTGAAAAAAAAGGACAGGAACTTTATATCAGTCACTTCCAGTCTTCTTCGTACTTAAGTATCTTAACCCTTGTCAATGCAGAAGTATCTTATAGTCCTCTAGAGAATGAAAAGATATCATAGATACCCCTCTATCAATTTCTTTGTTTGAGTACACAAAATACCCCCTACAAAATCAGTCGCATAGATCTGGATAGGGGAGGATTGATCTGCATAACTTTGAAATAATTGAACTAGAATGGGATCATTGGAAAACAATTAATGCTTTATAGGGGTCTGAAAGGTACATTTCAATGTAATCAAAAGTTAGGCATTACCCTTGTGATCCTCGTATTTGGAAGGATTGAATGTAAATCACCCCTATAATATTTTTTTTAGGACTGATTGGAAAGCAAGAAAAAATTAATATTAGTATGATAAGAGAAAAAGAAGGGCCATACACTTGGTCTTTGATCAGGGTTCTTACGGAGCATGCTTTTAATGAGCCCCCGGCTACCATGAAAAAAAATATATAGGCAGTTAAAATATTAATAAAAAAAATAAAGTGAGTATATGTGATATGGCAGTGAAATTTAAAGGAACTAGTGGAAAGGGCTTTTACAATGCACCGGAGTATGTGGATGGCAGAGGTGCAATTATCGATCTGTTAATTTTGTTTATCAGTGCCCCCATATCCTGCTCACAAAAATTCAAGAAGCAGATAGACCAAAATTTTCATGTCAAGCACAAGTAAATCTATGATTTTAAATGATTGCACCTTGCAAGAGCATTCGTATAACCACCCAATTTGGGTGCTTTAGGGTTGTTCTAAAGTGCCATTGGTTGGATAAGTTTGATGAAATAGATTACATTACAACTCTGATCAATTTCTCCTTCTAGGAACCAGCAATTTTACTTGTTTATAAGATTCAGGTAATTCAACTAATATGAAAGCTCGGTTATTTGAAATACATGAAAATTGAAACTATCAAAAATTGTCATTTTTTATTTCTAACTAATTTAAACAATTAACTGATTTGCAGGATGAGACAGAAATTTTAGAATACTAATTTTTCCAACTTACGAATGCTTTGAATGCATGCCTCTGAGCAGTCATTTCATATATACAGCAACCTAAATTTAATAGAAAACAAATACAATATTGCGATTCATAACAACTATAATAATAAAAAAGATCAGTCAACTAACACTCATCAAAAAATATATTAACTTACCTAGAGACCATATGTCAGATTTGCTTCCATAAGGAATATCAGCTAGAAGTTCAGGGCACATATAGCTTGGGGTGCCCACAACCTAAATAGGGAAAAACAGTGACTATATTAGCAAAAATGAAATATTTAGATAACATTATTTCAACTAGTGTTTAAAAGGCAATTTGAATGCATGCGGAAGGACACTGCATATTGCATATGCAGATTTGTATACGGATTATTCTTTTAATATTACTATCATACAAGTAAAAATATTATAGAAATACAAATTGTCTACTAAGAAACTAAACAATATTATCAGAGTTTTGAATACTGATATTAATTAATTAGAACTAAACCACACTGTGAAACAAAGTTATGCAACTTAGTATTACTAATAGTAGTATTACTAATAGTAATAGATGATTAATCCGCAGGAGAATTTCATGTATAGTTTATACCCCTCAACATCTTGGAAATTACGTATTTCCCCCCTCTAAACTTCAAAAACTCACAAATTTACCCATTTAAATATCTTTTCTACTAAAACTCTTAAATTTAAAGTACCCATTTTACCCTTCATTAAAAATAAAAACTAGTAGCAAATTTTAGAAAAATGTTAGGCTTCAAATTGGTCGGTTTTCGAGGGCAACTGGGTCATTTCTCTTCTTCTGATGTTTACACAAGCATATACCTAAGCGTCAAAAGTACAAAAATGACACATTTGCCCTCAGAAACCATCCAATTAGATGACTTGACATTTTTCTAAAACATGTTACGTATTTTTTAATGAAGGGTAAAATGGGTACTTCATAAATTTAAAATGAGTTTTAATAGAAAAGACATTAAAATGGGTAAATTTGTGATTTTTGAAGTTTAGAAGGGAAAATGTGATATTATGTATTTTAGAGGGGGAAATATGTAACTTCCATGTTTTTGAGGGGTATACATGAAATTCCCCCATTATCCACATACTGCATAGACGGCCGTGTAACTAATATGCATTCTGCATATTCAAATTAGCATACTGTCAACCACATTATTTTTCAGTACATGTTATTGACTGCATACATATATGTGGCCGCATATGCGGTCCATGTGACTGCATTTTAAAACAATGGTTGGTATAATTTTCAATATATGTTATAATTGTAGAAAGAACTTTTGCAATTTACACCCAATATATTGCAAGATTTGAGTTGTGGCCAGTACATTTAAAAGTATTATGAAAAACTAGATGTCATCTAAGCATTAATTATTAACTACATTGCACAATGATTTATTTAAAATTGACTGTTTACATTTGGTTTATTAGACAAATTCATCACTACATGATGGAATATAGCTGTCCTATCCTCTTCAAGATGAATTTAAATAATAATATGTATACAGAACTTTCTAAACAGTTTAGGGCACCTTTGCAACAAATCATATATTTAGTTGATTTTTATTTCCACAAGACAAATTATAAGTATTGAATATGAAAATTATATGATCTTGATAAACTCACCGAACAAGCCAAATCATCTGATGTGAGCACCTTAGCAAGACCAAAATCACCTGAAGGTTATTCCAAATTAAAAATAAAATAAAATAATTAACATCTAAGTCTCTGATTGCAGCATTCAAGGAACATAATAAGCTGATTTGAAAAGAAAAATTGACATACCGAGCCTAATATTTTGGTCTTTCGTAAGAAATATATTTGAGCACTGAAAGATTATTGCAAGGATCACGATAAATACTGTGAAATATTTTTTGTACAATTATAAAGAGAAAAGCAGGGACTTAATTCCAAACCTTCACATCTCGATGGAGAATATGGTTGGAATGCAAATAGTCAAGCGCCATTAGGAGTTGTACTAGCCATTTGCACAGCTTCTGCATAAACCAAAATAAAAACAAGCATGATGAAATTATAAAGATACATTAAAATGTTATAAGGAACAAAAACGAAATCTTATACAGAAATAAAAAGAAATTGCTATACGAAATTTCAGTACAATTTCAATAATTTAGTTGATATTAAATCTTTGTGTTCTTTCTACTAATTACTCAATTAAGCAATTGCCAAAAATCAATACATTGTACCAATCAATACGCCAAATAAGGCAATTTTTTTAAGAAGAAAAAAACTGAGATAATAAATAAAGCAATTAAAATTAAAACCTCTTCAGGAAACAAGATTCCATTTGCCTTTTTAATAGCCTCTGACCTGTTCAATGAAGAAGAAAAAAATGAATTGGGGATTTCCTATTTTTCATTTGCTCATTATCAAGTAAAGAATAAATATTTAAAAAATAATACATGTCTCCCCCCTCGCAATAGCCTATTACAATGCACACATAGCAACCCTGAAAAAAATAACCATATATTGGTATGAAATGATATACATCTAACATCTTACAATTTCAAACAAGTTAAGGACTTAAGTGCTACATTTACCTTTTCTACCCATGCTTCTTTATACTCCACAATAAATGGGCATCTGACTTTGGCAATAAGCTCCATCTATAAAGCAAACAACATGTCACGGAATGAAGGTCAAATTAGGTACACATTAAATCATGTAATCTCGTCATTAAATGATGCAAAATTTACAAAACAAAACAGATTAAAGCACAGAAAAATTGAAAAGCAACTTCATTTAAGAACGGCCATTAATGAGAGTAATATCACTTCTCACTTCTAAGCCCTCTAAACCCTTTCACATTTTGACTTTTTCTCTTGCTTTTAGTTGCCCTCGTTTAAAACAAAAAAAGGGGGGAATTTCATTTGTACCTCTCAAAAACCTTGAAATTAGGTATTTACCCTCTAAAATTCGAGACTGAATCCTCTGCCCCCCGGGGGGCAGGAAATTCCTGCCCCCAGAGTCTCTGCGGGTGGGGCCCATTTAAAAACAGTAACAAAAAGTTAAACCCTAAACAGTAATCGGTCCCACCCCGGTCCCACTCGACAGAGACTCTGGGGGCAGGAATTTCCTGCCCCCCGGGGGGCAGAGGATTTTGTTTCCTAAAATTCATAATATCATATTTAGCCTTCTAAATTTCAAAGACTCACAAATTTACTCAGTCTATTGACTTTTCTATTAAAAGTCATTTTAAATTTATAAAACAAAAAAAAAAAATTGGTTAAAAAGGCAAGACTGCCCAGTTTCATTAAGCCAACGAAACAAGTGTTAAGTACACACAAAAGGGTTTTATGACTTTTATCCCTGCAAAGAGAGTGTAAAAGGGCTCTCTTTTCATCTACCATGACTATCTAACATCACTAAAATATGAGAGTCTCTCAGAGTTAATATAAAATACATATTTTTACTTTTTCTCTTGTTGTTAGTTTCCATTGTTTAAAACAAAAACGAAACTCATTAGGCACAAATAAGTAGCAAAATTAAAGAGAAAAAATGTACCTCCTGGTGAGCCGAACGCCTACACCGATCAGTTTGCCGAGCAAGACGAATCTTTTTCAAGACATACCTGCCAGCGATTACAAAAATGTCATTGATAATTTTCTAAACTAAACCAATTTTCAAATAATGGCATCAACACTTTAATATTGAGGCTATTTCTGATCTCTTAACCTCTTCCTTTCGAGTCTGTGCCTCACAAGAAGAGCTGCGCCAAATGCCCCTTTTCCTATCTGCTCCAAAACCTCATATCGTTCCATGATTTCTTAACTATACTGTAATACAAAGTAATTAGTCAATCGAAAAGGATTTCTTATCATATAAACATAATTATTTTAGTTTACTACAGAGCAAATGAAACAGTAAAAATACAATTAGAAATCCTCATGCAAAGAAGGAAACTCATTTCCAATTGGGACCTAACATTTTGCTAATCATAACAGAAAGAAGTTTGCCCACAATCAATCGCACTTATGTGATTAACGATTTCTTTTAAGTTTAGATTGTGCATGTGTCAGTATCTGAATTTTTCTGTCAAAAAAAAGAAGAAAGCAAACACATGCTTGAAGAGGAAATTTGTTAATTGCAATGATACCAGAGAACAAAGAATAAAATCCATAATGAAAGGCAGGCTTACAGCTTACTGGTGTTTATTTCTAAAACTTGTTAGAATTTATTTTGGAGATGCCATAGCTCGTGAAGGATATCAAATTTCAAATATGATCGCTTCTCTTTTTCACATTTCTGTATGGAGAGAGAAGGAGAGAAGGAGAGAAGGAGAAGGCGCCAAAACAGACAAATAAAGCGGCGACAGAGTCTGTATTTCAAAATGGAAAAGAGTACAAAATTGAGAAAAAGAATACAAATAAAATGGTGGAGTCGGAATCGTGGGGGGATGCGCAGTAAAGAAGTGGGAAGGGGATATGAAACGAAACAGATGGTGGGGTAGAGAGGTGGGGATTGTTTGTGGTAAAACATGTACATCAAATTATGTGGTTGGGTCATCTTGGATAACTCTTTACTCTTTAGGTGGTTAATAGTTTGAGAGATGTCCATGTCAATCAATGAATTAGCAGATAAACTGTATCATCATTGTTAATAAATAACATTTATTTATTCAATTTTGCGAAAGGTGTGAAAAATGTTAAGATATCAAATGTCAATAGTTTGTCAAATAAGATATAATTTGTTGGAATGCTCCGGTTCATATACATAAAAGGAAAAGTAATCGTTTATATAAATGAAATAAGCAACTCTATAAAAAAAAAAGTAAATGATATAAGTCGTCAAAAATATAAATAATTTTGTGACACAACGGTGTGCTTCTTTTCAGAAAAAAATGTACACCCACTTTCTTTCTTTTAATATTTTCTATAACTTGATAGAAAAAAAAACTTAACTGCAAAATACTATAATTTCAAGTTATTTTGGAAATTAATAATAAAACATAAATATTACGAATAATTTATAACTGATAAAAAACATCAATGTTTATATATAGAGTAATTTTGTTACTCAAAGAAAATAAAAAACTAGTATTTTCATATTACTATCATAGGCATTAAATTGTTACATTTTTTTATAACTTTTATATGTATTCAGTATTTGATGCGCGCAAAAGCGTATGCACAAAGTTTCAGTACAATAAGATGTATCTTTTAAACCTTTAACACGCGTTTGAGTTAAATTGCAAGTGCACAATTCTATCAAAGTAGTATTTTAGGTATTGATCCACAGGGAGTACGATAAAAACTTAGTTCAAACTTTAGTAATAAATTTCAGAAAATAAAATAAAGTAAAGTGCAATAAAAGTAAATTGGGGGTTTGTTTTAACAATTCCTAAGGTTGGGTTCAATACCCAAAAGAAAGGAGTTTGAAACAATAATTGTAAATAAAAGTAAAGAAGGAAATTGGTTTGTTTTCCAGATTTAGAGATCTAGGGGTCTTTGGTCTACAATTCCTTGCTAACTCTATTAATTCGGTATTTGTTTGAATTCATGTATGATTTGATGAGGTTTCTAACCTAATATGTTATTAAGGGTTACTTTCGTAAATTAATAACGTGCCTAGGTAACTCGAACTTCTCAATGAAGTTCCCCACCCTAGCTACCTAGACCTATAAGCTCTTGTTAGTCTCTCCTCTCCTCAAATATTAGTACTTCGCAATTAAGTCCATCATACCAATACCCGATTTGAATTGAGATGTCCTAATTAGGGTTTGACTTCACGATTAGGTTCTTTACCAAATTCCTAACCTTAATTTTTATAGTTCCGGCTTAGATTAAATTGGTTACAATCTTAACCTAAACCTAAGGTATTTGCATTCATAGTTTGGTACTATCCTATTGATCACAGTCAATTTTGGTTCTTTCGAATCCAAAACGGGATACTACAATTCAAGTACTAACTATGTAATTAATACAAATGATTAAATCACAGAAATTAACAATCAAATCCCATAAAACAATCATAATAAAAACAAATAACTGAAAAAATAGAATTAAACAAGTTCATGCATTGACCTAAACCCCTAGAGAGAGAACTACTCCCTCATGGAGAGATCCATTACAAAAATTGGCAAAAGTAAGAAGAAATGAAATAAAGAAATGATTACACCCTTTATTTGATCAAAGTCCTCAATCTTGCCGAATCTTGCTCAGGAAACCCTTTTTCTCCTTGCTTGAAAGCTTTCCTTTTCTCTAGAATTTATCGCTAAGAATTGTGTGTGTGTGTGTGTGTGTAAAGAGAGAATGAAAGAATGAGGGAAGAGATGATGGATGGGATGAGATGAGATGAGTGTGGATGATGATCTTTGCGAAGAGATGTCTTGAATGAATAATGAATCCCCTTTTTTATAGCCAAGGACCATGCTCAATTAAGAGCCTAGAAAGTGGAGTTAGTGGGTGTTATATTTGGATTATTTTCCAGGATTTCCTTGTCCACATTCGGATGTAAAAACGTGTCATTGGTGCGCCAAAAATAGAAACCGTGTTGAAAACGTATATTTCTGACTGTCTGCGAGTTTAGTGCGTCCGACCGACTCCAAAGTTCCTTTTTTAGTTTATCATGTTCTAGATCTTCTTGCTAGCTTTCCAAAAAGTGGTCGCAATCCTAAATCGGAGTTACGAGTCAAAAGTTATGATCGTTTTAAGTTCAGACTCTATTTTTAGCTGACTGCTACAGTGCGTCCGCACTGCAATCCGCATTACTACAGTACCATCCGCACTGGGATCTGCACTGCATCCTCACAATCCACACTGCTACAGTACCATCCGCGCTGAGATCCGCACTGTGTCCTCACAATTCGCACTGGGATCCGCACTGTGTCTTCACTATCCGCACTGTGGATGCATTGAGATCCGCACTAGGCTCAGATTTTTCCTGTGCGACCAGAGTGTGGATGCATCGAGATCCGCACTAGGCTCAGATTTTTCCTGTGCGACCAGAGTGCGGCTGCATCGAGATCCGTGCATCCGCACGGATTTTGATGTATAACTTATTATACCTTTTTAAAATTGGCGCGCGTCCAGAAATCCATCTAAGTACTTATTCTGGCCATACTCCAAACCGTGTTCGCAGTGGGCATTTTCTTTGGTTTTCTTCATTTCCTGTAAGTTAAAACTAAGCAAATGCAGTAACTTGATCCTAGGTGTAATCTATTCATTTTATATTCAAAATACAAGATATTTGGTGTTATTTTGTGATAAAAATCAGACCAAATATATATATAATTTAGACCTATCAGTATTTATGTAAAAGAAATTAATCACTATCATTATATGTAAAGTAGATTTGATCATAATTTTAAAAAACTATCTACATTCACCTTAGGAAGCAAAAGATCATGATGTTATTATTATTTATTTATTTTCACAAATTAATATGTAACAAATTTGTCAATGATTTTTTTTTAAAAACATGAAGCAGAGAAATTATTCATGAAATAGAATTCTGATGTCTCAATTCTTAGTATCTCCATTATTCCTCTATGTTTTTAAATCGTTAATAACAAAAAATTTAGATTGATAATAATTAAATATTATCTGTATCTTTTTGCCACGTGATAAATCAAAGTAAGACATTTCAATTTTGTTTATATAAAAACCAAGATGAAAAATTAGTGCTCAAAAGTCACGATTCAAAAACTAAAAATAGAAACATCAGAATCCTCCTCCTCGTGATGAATAAGAAATATATATATTTATACAAATATTAGGATCCGTTACATCCTGTACGTAATTAGATTACCACAGAAGATCCTCAAGAAGAAATCAAATTTAAGGTGAGCTGAAGACAGCTGCATTTCTTTTGCTTTTGTTCTAAGAGAAAAGCAGATAACACCAAATGACAATCTTTGCTTACCTTGTTATTATATATTTTTTATTATTATTATTTGCTTACCTTGTTAGCTTTTAGTTAATTTTATAACCATGTACTTCTTAAGATATTATTACATAGTCAAACAAATGTTTCTGCTCCAACTAAAAGTGCTGAGCTTGAGCTTGATGTATAATAAAGTTTGATTGGATGTCAAATAAATAAATTAATGTGTGGATGGCATGTTATGTTATTTACAATAGCCATTTTGTAATGACTTTATTTCTTATTTATTTGATTTTTCATATCGTTAGGTTACACCCGTTTATATATTAAATTATGAATTTTAATTCGAAGGTGTCTTCTGCCTATATTTTGTGATTGGTTATATTTAGGATAATTTTTTTTAAGAACAGGTTGGGGTCAAATATTCATAAATGATTTTCATTTGAATTTTAAATTTGCGATCACTCACAAAAAAATATTATTATTTTTCACTACTGAATTAAAGACTGATTTTCGCCATACTTAAATACTGCAACTGAAAATATTAATGAAGAACAATTTTTAGCAGATACTGCTCACATGAGAATGCTTAGATTGGGAAGACGGTAAGTGAATGAAAGATCAAATTTATTTTGATTTATAGTTGTATTCTTATTCATCAAGCGCTAAAACAAATTAAACCTTTTTATCGATCACAGATTTTTACCAAGTTGCACCTGTAATGGAATCAGCTTTTTAACCAAGAAAAATGAGGTAATTTCACCCTTTTCCTATTATATTTTTTATAAAACCTTCTTTCGATTATATATTGCAAGTAAATATATAGTTGTTTTAGATTGGTCCTTAGGCTACCCAACAACCACGGCAAATTGCTCAGTCCTAACGCAACTAATCACTAGTGAAAACATAAATTATAAATAAATAAATAAATAAGAATAAAATAAGAGAGAAATAAATGTTTCGTAAATTATATGGTAGTGTGTGTGTTTAAAAGGAGCCATCAAATTTTATAACGGGCATGAGTTCAGTAAACAATTCAAAAGATTAGTTGAGATTTCTATTGTCAACAAGTCTATATGTATACCAAAGAATATCTTATTTCTTAAATGCAATGTATCTTCTGTCCAAAAAAAGAACAGTATTTTGACGATTAATATTGGATTTTTTTTTTTTTCTTTTTTGTTCCTCACAATTGAGAAGATGGTTTCATCAGAAACTCAATATAAGCCACATGCTTGATTGACCATAGAAAGGATCATTACATCTTCTAACCAATTAACACATAAGCGAGCATATATTGATATAAAATGAAATATACAATAATGTTGCTTATCGAGTAGGAAACTAATCAGGAACTCATTCTTTAATGTTCTCCCTACATCAGTGTCTAACATGTGATACAGTAGCCTAATATTTAGAAGCAATTATGAAGATTTTCTCTATGATTTGTTCTCCAATAATCAAATTATGAAGATATTCCCTATGATTTAAGTAAATTATGTATCAAATTCTATGATTCGTTTAGTTAGATACCAGAGTTACCAAAAATATATATATATATATATATATATATATATATATAGGAATATGCTAGCATGCTATGCATAGCATAGAACCCCTCCATGCAACGGCTTAGATTTCGAGTTTTCAAAATCCTAATGATCGATCCGAACCGTTCATCTTGTTCTCTATATTAATATGTATTTGGAGACCAAATTTTATATTTTTGAGAATTTTTTTACTATTTCTTTTGATTTATTGAAAATCGCTGTTTTCAACAAATCTGTACCATAAAAAAACAGCGATTTTCAATAAATCTAAAGAAATAGTAAAAAAATTCCAAAAAATGTAAAATTTGGTCTCCAAACACATATTAATATGGAGAACAAGATGAACGGTTCGGATCGACCATTAGGATTTTGAAAACTCAAAATCCAAGCCGTTGCATGAAGAGGTTCTATGCTATGCATAGCACGCTAGCATGTTCCTATATATATATATATATATATATATATATATTTATAACCTTTCTCTCTTTTTTCTGAAATATTGTTTTTACGTCCATCCATTTCACCCTTCCTTCCAAATTCCAATCACACAAGCAATAAGAAACAAATCTAACGCCCAAAAAAGTAAAAATGTTTGGACGGGGAGGTTTTTTGAAAATTGAAAAGTAAAGTGGCTTCGGTGGGCTTTATTGGGCCCTGAAAAATAGATTTAAGGCCTGAAATGGGCTGATAATAATAAGTAAGTTTGGTAATATCAGTTAAAGAGTAGGGTAGGCAAATGAGAAATCGGGAGCGGTCCGATGGGTATTATGCTCGGTAGGAGCCGTTTGATCCGTTTAAAAAAATTCATATGAGATTCGGACATATCAAATATGCACAAATAATGACACAAATTGAATAACTCAATTGAACATGAGACTGATTTGATTTGATCCGACGCCCATCAGATCGCCTCCCACGCCAATCGAGAAGAGTTCAAATCCAGTGAAGTAACTCAATTTTTGGGGTTTAAATCAGAACCGTTTGATTTGAATCTGTGATAATTTATCGGAAGTGAAAATTCAAATTGCGAAGCAATCTCGAGCGACGAATTGTAATTGGACGGTCTCAATCCAATACCCAAAGATTGAGTTAATTCACGGGATCCGGACCTAGTCGAGAAGGGCTGGACAATTAAAAAAAAGCCTGATTTTGGACTTTAATGGCGTATTCTAGTATTTACTTTGAAAAAATAAAGCTATAATTTCATGCAGCCAGCTTGTGTTTAGTAGAATCTATCGGATTAAAACATCTAATGACTATTACTATAATATATGTTGGTTGTTTCTCCCCTTGAGATTCTTTGTCAGTATTAATAATTTTAGGATCTTAATAAGGCTCAAATTCAATAGAAACTTGACCGCACACTCAAAAAGCGTTAGTAAATTCAATTTAACATAATTTCAAGTATTTTGTTTGATTTTATACAAGTGATTTATGCACTTGTAAGTTGTAAACGACAAATGTTATAATCTATTGAGAGGATTAAAATGCGCTGATGTTTTCAGGCCCAAATCTACCTCAATATCCAAACCATTTAATATATATTTTTCAGGTTCGCGCTGCATGTCTCTATTAGCGAGATCGATCAAGGAAGAACTCTAAGAAAGGTGCTAAATGAGACCAACTTTTAGACTCAATATTTGTCATTAAGAATTTTAAATTTTAACAAAATTAATTAAACTTATGAACCAACCTTTAATTAAGAACGAACTGGATTTACATTCTAACATAATTTTGTACATATATATATATATATATTTTGTATATATCTGACTGATTCCAAATAAGTAACTATATCACGTGGATCTTGACAAGAAGACCCGAATTTTTATTTGCGCCACTTGATCGAAGACTATTTTTTGTTCCTTTATAATTTACATTTTTTTATTATTATTGTTTAATGCCACCTTTTACTTCTTGTTTAATTGTTCAACCATTACCCAAGAGAACTCATAATGTTGGTCTAATTTTATTTTAAAATATTGTGCATACGCGTAAAGAAAAGAGAATAAACAAATTAATTTCAAACTCTCAAGTCTCAACCAAGCATTCGTTGCTTCGGATTCTCTCAACACAATTGTTCCCCAAATAATGCATTTCAATTTTTATTATTTTGAAACCGTTGTTCTGGCTCAATCATGCAACTATAATCCTAACCACATGCATGATTTGCTTTTCCCTAAAACCGCGCAACTAATCAGATAAATCAAATATATGTATCTTGATGGCCATGCATATTGATTGGCGCATTTATGTTCAAAATGGTTCAACGACACAGGGCATTGCTTGACCAAATTTAGAATAAAATTTTGATCAATTTTCATATATACCCCCTGAGAACTCAAGTAATTTTTAAATAACACCTACAAAATTTCAAATCAAAACTTTGTGCATTAATTGAACGTTTTGATTGCTAACTCACTTTTACATCATTAGAATCAGTGCTCTAAATAGTGATGATATAGCGTTTTCGGATCTTAAACGCTACGCTATAGAATAAATGTGCGTTATTTCAACTACGACCGCTATAGCGGTCCCCTATCTGCGCTACACACTATGCGCTATAGCGCATGCTATACTACATAGGCTTTTATATAAATGCCCAAACTGAAAATTTATTTTAAAGATCAATTTTTTCAAGATCCAAATCAATTTTGTTTTTAAATAGAAAATGATAGATAGTTTATTCCATGAAACCTATTTTTTTTAATAAAAAATATATAATTTATGCCATAATGCTTACGTTATTTGAATGAAAAAAAAGAAGATAAATAGTTTATGATATTATTAGTGATATTTTGAATAGTAATTTGGACTTTATACTACTTCAATATGAATATTTTAATTCCTTAATAAATATTGTGTTACTTATTGCTCTATAAGACTTATAGATAATGTTGATAATTAGTAAAAATATAAAAAAAAAAAATTTAAACAAAAAACGCTATATATGATAGCTTTCGTTATAGCTACGCTATTCGCAATAATTTTTTTTTTAGCCTTTCCGCTATGACGGAGATAATCTCTATTTAAAACCTTGGTTAGAATTTAATTTAGCTATAAGATTCTCACACTTCATGATTTACAAAGCAATCTTTCCTTATTTCAGTACAGCAAAAATGAAAACAAATAAAACAAATTATCATTATGGGTCCATGTGTAATTTGTAACAAACTTTCCTTGTGAACTTGCTACATTTGATAACATAAATTTGTCAAGTAATGAAAATTTGAGAAATTGTAGGCTACTTAAATAAAAGTAGACAAGGTTGTATGTGCATTATTTATAAAAAGTAGACGACTCTAAATATAGTCATGATTTTAATACTTCTTATTTTATTATTAACACAATATTATCTAAATATTCAAATATATATAGACAAATTGACCCTTCATTTTTTTTCCATTGAAAATTTATTATTTGTATTTTGTCACATTTTTAAAAAAATTTAAAGATATATACGAGTGAAAGAGTTTACTATATTATGAAAATCTATCAACATTGTCTATATCGAAAAAAAAAGTTGATTGTTTTCATTTGAATCATTCGAAACAATATTTTTCATCCATCTATTCACTTAGGAAATATAAATTAACTGCAACAAAAAAAAAATTTGTCCTAACAAATTTAATTAAAATGGACATATAGACTATAAATATTAAAATTAAGAGAAAAAAATATAAAAATTAAACAATTTGGTTCATATTACATATTAAAGCATGTGTATCATATAATCGAATATCTTCTTTAACTACATCACTTTTAATTTATATAAGAAAATAAGACAAATATATATTTTGACCTAGACTGCTTTAAACTTCAACTGAATTAATGTCCTCTCTTTTGTAATTATTTAGTTATATTTTTATGAGTTTTAAACTTTTAATACATAGTTTAAAATGAATGGGAATCCGGTAAGTAAAATCAACCTTTTATTATCGTTTCTTGTGAATTATGATGCTGAATACTAAGTTGGTTCAACAAAACTTATACACAGTCAATGCAAAATCAGAAGAAAAAAAAAATGAATATCTAGCAATTAGGATAATTAAATAATCAATAAATAATCACTACATTAATTACATTTCGAAAATAAATTATTTTTGAAAACATATTTCAAGATGATTAAAATGCTCCATACATTTAAATTTTTTTTAAAATATTGTGTTAATAAAAATAAACGAGTAGCGCTAATACGAAGCCGGTTAGTTTCTTGTGTTTTTAAATCGTGAATCTTACACTGTTACAACTTACACATTAATTATTTGTCGGTTAGCTTTCTACTTTTTGAGGAATTAATACATGATTTCAGCTGTTGGCTAATATCTCGAAACGGAACAATCTTAAAGTTGGTCTGTTATCCAATGATTGAAAACAAAATATGGATGGGGATATTAATTGCAAGTGTTCAAAAGTTGCTTTATGTTTCCTTTTTTCAAGTGTTGAAAATAATTGGATGGGGATTTCTTTTTCTTTTTTTCCAAAAAGTAAACTTTCTGATTGATGTTAAAATTTACACAGTATAGATTTAGGGAACTGTTTAAATTTATTAAACTGTAAAAAGTTCGTATGAATTGTAACGCATGCATGCAGATCGGACGGTTTAGATATAATTTTGGATATATTTTGTCCGAAGTTTTTTGGACAAAACCCAAAAGGACCGTAATGAGAATTACATCTGAAGTTTTTCCAAGGGCCAAAATGAAATTTTCCCAAGAGGCAAAAATAGAGAGAAGAGATTAGTTGAAAGGACTCGATCAAAGGGATGTACATGGAGTAGGCAAGGGGTTTCTTTCTTTCCTGTTTGCCTTTTGACTATGTCATGTACTTCGAATAAAATATTCGCATATTAAAGCATGACAATATAATCATAAAAAATAAGTGGATGACGAATCATCAATACAGTACTTTAAAAACGGTCATTTAGGTCAATTATTTTTTATTATCCTCAATTAATTGTTTGGCAGTATCTTCTGACGAACAAATACCGTTATTTACAACACTAATCAATACATGTAACACCCGGTAATATAAGTTTTTAAATTTATTTTGGACTTGTTTGTAATACTACAAAACTTAAAGGTTCATATATAAAAGTTCAAAATTAAATGGAAAAAAAAAAAAAAAATGCCAACGTGGCATGAAGTTCATGCGGCTCACCCTGCTTGTCTCTCAATTTTTGCGTGGCTCAAGGCCTATGATCACTTAAACTCATTTGGAGCCACATTTTAACTTTGAATCATCATGAAAATAAAAACAGAGAGATAAAAACAGAAAAATAAATAAGATAAATAAGAGAAATATTATGGTAAAATTTTGATATCGGATATTATTTTACATCAATTTCGATTGAAATTCTGAACAAGTGTTGTATCTCGAATTGAATTTTTGAATCGATCGTTTATCAGGTAACTAGACTTCTCTATAATCTGAGTTTTCGATTGTATAGTTGATTGGGTACCGTATTGGATAATCAAATTATGATAGTATATTTAACTGGAATATGAGATCTAGATACTGAAATTATTTTTAATAGAGTTGAATACTAGAAATCGCTTGTTTCAGAAATTTCAACTGAAATGGAACTATTGCTATTGGAAATAAATACCCAATTGATATTATCAATTAAATATACATACGTAATTTGATATTTAATTGTGTGGATCAATTCAATCCTATTGAAATTGTTGTTTATTGTTATTAGTTCAATTATAGAGAAGTTGTGTCGTTAAATAACTAGTTCATCAGTTTTGTAGCTGACTCCGCATTACTTATGTTTCTTCCTGTTGCGATGTAAATTGATAGAACGGTGGATGAATGTGAGGATGCTATTATGTCGTGTCGCATATCTAGCCTGGCCGCCGGGGCGTGACAATAGATAGTATAACAAAACGTGAACTTTGAAAGTTTAAAAAATAAGTAGATACATTTGATTTTTAAATTTTCAAATCTGCAATTAGTTTGTATAGTTGCAAATCTGTGCCATTAATCATTTGATCCGTATCATCGATAATTTGCAATGATTTTTTTTTTCTCTTTGGCATATTTTAGTTATACCCAACATAAATTGTCTATTTCATAATTATCATCTAAGTATTAATTTCCTATAAAGAAAACATTGATTTCTAGAAAGTTTAACAATCTCTGGTAATAATTGGAAAAGGGTACAAATAGTTTTAAGCTTCTCTCATTGGTCATTTAGATTTTCAGTTTTGACTTTTAACCAAAGACTTCTTCTTTTTCTATCATTTTTTAACTCTCTATTGAGAAAAAAAATAGAAAATGCGACCAATTTTGACTTTCGACCAAATTTGAATTACACATTATGCATCTAATTTTCTGTGCACCTCAAAATAAAGAAGTTCTGATGTGTGTATCAAAATTAAGATTTTTTTTTTTTATTGTAAGGCATCTTCGGTCACTTTTGATGCAAGTCGGAAAATTACATTACAAAAATAGAACAGTATTTGTGAAGGTAAAAAAATACTATTGTTGAAAGTACACTGATAAAAACGTAATATTTTTGAACGTATCGGTATTACTGATAGGAGTATCCGCGACGATATCATCGACAAAAAACACTTTTATCCTCACGAATAATGTTCTATTGTTAAAATTTAATATTTAATAATTTAATATAATATAATTTAACTAACAAAATTTTAAAAATTCAACTTAATTTTCCTCATTTTCTTCTGTCACTTTAAGGACACAAGTATTCAACACAATATTTTATAAATTAAAAATTTAACAACTAATGGAAGATACATATTTTTGTTTCTAGCGTTCATCAAGCAAAGCTTGCTCCAGCTATTTGTTTATGTCATTTGTTATCCAAGTAATGTTACTGATTCCAGTTATGCATTCTATCGATTTTTTATAGGTGACCTTATAATTATATTAAGTGCAATTTTTACAATATCAAGGACTTGCTAGATATTTTTGTCTAAATACCCATTCTGCCCTTTAAATTTATCTTTAATAAAATCTGTCGTGATAAATAATTAACAAAAATGGTTTTCACAGCTATGACATAATTAATAGTTAATAAACATGGCGAGAATGGAATCATCAGAATTCATTGAAGGAAAATAATTTAATTGTGAGATTTTACTTTACTCTCTTCTTGATGCAAAGCCGTCTAAATTTTCAAATTTTTTGAGGGAAACGAATCATCTGCCTTCAGAGTCACTGCGAAATGGGCCTTCATTTTAAAAAATAACAATAACTAGCTTCTTTAACAATAATGGGGGTCCATCCACAGTAATTTTGGGGGGGAAGACGATTCGATTTCCTTTTTGAGAGCACGACAAAAATGGATGATCCAAATCAAGCTCTTTTGTTGCTCATATAATCTCTCCACCAAAGCTCAAACGGTAAACATAAATTTAAATTTGTACAAGTTTTTGTAGAAGATGAGGTCGGTTTTGTTTAGTTTGTAGTTCTTTTTTATTTTAATGTTAAAAAAATTATTATCAAAAGTAGTATTATGTATAATAATTTGGTTTTTATTTATTCGGGTGGTCGATACTAATATAAAATTATACTATTAATTGAGTGCATATTTGGTGGTTGGTGTCATTTTTTTTTTTTTTTGCCTATATTAGTATTTTTCATAGGCGAATAAGAAAGACAACAAGATAAATCATTTATTTTGAATCTATTTTTATAGTTACCCTGTTTAAAGACGTAACTATTTCAAACCATATATACAATAGCATTAAATAGAGGTAAATTGAGCATTAAAGATAAAAGAAGTTTCCGGCTCCCAATAATAACATTATAGCTCTCAATATAGTAGTACTGCCTTTTCTTTATGCATCCACATTCTTTCTTTCTTTTTTCTTTTTTCTTTTTTCTTTTTTCTTTTTTTCTTCTTTTCTTGTTTTCTTTTTTTCTTTTTTTCTTTTCTCTTTTTCTTTTTTTCTTTTTGAAAAATTTGACAGTGATTTTTAAGAGGGATTGATACAGATCAGTGTCTATATATATATATATATATCACAAATTGACAAGGAACCTAATTACCTAAATAATAAGGTTTTCGTCAGTAGGGCAAAAAAATATCGAATCAGGTTTAAATAGCTTATCGGATTTAAACTCATTAACTAATTGGGTACTCGATAAAAAATATAATATATTCACTTATATTTTCCAATACACTGACTTATAATTTATGATCATATAAATTATAATTAATATTACCAATCATTATTCAAAAAAATTATTTTGATTTTAACACTAAATTTAACTCCGAATTACAAATATTCAAAGAGGGGCAAAAAAAATTTCAAAAAGAGATAAAATCGATCGGTACTAATAGATCACCACTAAAACTCGAAATCCAAAAAAAACAACTACCCCTGTACTAGAGTAGACCTACCCTTCATTACCCCGTCAAAGAACGATTTGCTATCTAAAGAAATTAAGGTCACCAACTCGAATTTTTTTCATAAACCATAATTAATAAATTGAATTTTACGAAACCAATATGATTGGTTTTTTTTTTTCAAAAACCACAAGGACTGTGGGGTTCCCACAGTCTCAATTTTTTTTTTAAACAAATTTTTTTTTTCAGAGCGTGGGTTCCCACGGTCTCATTTTTTTTTTAATAACACAGAAATTTTTTTAATTTTTTAATTTTTTGTATTAAAATTATTAGAAATGTTGAATATATTTCTTTGAAAATAGATGAAATACAATATAATTTGATTTATTAGAAAGACTGCAATAAATAACCCCGATCAATATTTTTCAGGTTTTATTTTTCGCGGCTGTAAGAAAAATTAATATATTTCTTTATGTGTTATTAGAAAAAAAATAAAAATGCTTAGATTCTGAGTTATTGATCCTAATTCGAAAGTCACTTCTAGGTAATCCAGAAAATATTGTGATCCTTCTAGTACATTTAATTTATGAAAAGTTGTATCTATTTTTGAAAAAAATAAAAAATTTAAAGTTATTTAATTATTGTTATTCAAAAAGAATTCTCAAAATATATATAATTTTTTTATAAATTAAATGTCCTAGAAGGATCACAATATTTTCTGAATTACCTAGAAGTGACTTTTGAACCGGGATCAATAACTCAGAATCTAAGCATTTTTATTTTTTTCTAATAACACAAAAGAAAAATATTAATTTTTCTTACAGCTGCGAAAAAAAATATTGATCCGGCATTTTTATTGCAGTCTTTCTAATAAATCAAATTATATTGTATTTTTTCAAAGAAATATATTCAACATTTCTAATATTTTAATACAAAAAATTAAAAAAAATTAAAAAATTCTGTTTTATTAAAAAAAAAATGAGACTGTGGAAACTCTACGGTCTAGAAAATAAAATTTGTTAAAAAAAAATTGAGACCATAGAAATTTCACAGTTCTTATAATTTTTGAAAAAAAAAAAAAAAACAATCAATTGGTTCCATAAAATTTGTTTTATTAATTATGATTTATGAAAAAATTCCACCAACTCCACTCAGGCCTCGTGGCAGGCATGCAAACCTTAATTCTACGCAACAATTTACGATGGTGAAATGTTTGAAATTATTTAGTTATTATTTCTTCGTATTCACCAGAATGTTTCGAAAAACTACCTTTTTTTTTTGTATTTTTATTGAGAGGCAAATTTCGAATAAATATCAGTAACAACACAGGTAGTAAGGATCGATGAAAAAATTAGTCACGATGAGATAGGAAACATTATGATCCGGCACAATTTTGTTTTGATACAGCATAACACGGTACGATTACGTGACGTGATTTATGTGTTATGTATTATTTATATACTATGATTATTTTTAGAAAAATTAACACAATACGACATGAGACATAACAAAGAATTAGATGGATCACAGCACGTTATGTGATCAAATTAACATAACTATAAGTGACTAAAAACAAGATAAAATATATGCCATTTATTTATTTTAACAACAATATTCAAACAGTGAATATATTTTTTACACATAAATATTTTTTTTAATTATTTCTTCATTTATAATTGTTAACACAAGGCGTGACTATTTGCATGCCATGATCGCTCCGCAATTTTGATTAGAGTACAACACAACACGTGAAAACTTAACTTGATCACGACACAAAATGTGACTCAAGTCACAACACAATACAATACATAGTTACAACTCTAATTGGCAATTTAAATTATTAGGATAATTTCATATAAGTCCCCTCAAAAATCTTAAAATTATGTATTTCTCATTCTAAATTCATAATGTCATATTTACCCTTCTAAATTTTAAATACTCACAAATTTACTCAATATACGATTTTTCTAATTAAACTCATTTATCCAAATAAAAGAAAGAAATATTTAGTTTTCTTATTTTTCAGAAAGAAAATTGTTCATTTTCTTACTTACAATGCACACAAAAATATATGTTTAAATACATGTCACTGTATGTGCATGACAACTAAATAAAGAATAAAATAAGTAATTTATAAATGTAAAATGAGTTTTTGCTTGTACCAAATATTTTATACTAACATGTACCGCATTGATTATTTTAGAACCCAGTACTATATGTTTTCTGCCTCCGCTTTATTATTATTTTCTTTGAAAATTCAAGATTTAAAGTTAAATTTGCAAAAATAACAAGTCTGAAAATTATTAGATGGACATAACATTCTATAACGCACGATACTTTAATATTGATCCGACAGCCTTCTATATAATATAATATAATATAATGTAATGTAATGTAATATCGTCAATAATTCGATTAAGCTATGGCTTTTGTTTAAAGGTCAGTCAATAAATGATTAGTTAAAAGCTACCAATAACCAATGAGATTAAAATCTCAATGATTGCCGAGAATGTCATCCGAGGCCGAGCCCATAGCCTTTTGTTTTGTTTTGTTTTCTTTGTTTTTTTTTTGTCTTTCGCTTTGAATTGAAAAGTTGGACAAGTTGGAGGCAACAAGGGATTGGTCGCAATTCGCAAGTGGCAACTGCTCTTGAGTCTTGAGTCTTGAGTGAACAAATGAAAAGAACTGTTCAAACAAATATTTGGGTTTGGGACAAGCAATCATATACGCAAATCCACACGGGGTAAATAAATAAATACTAAAAAGCAGCCGACAAAGAACAAAGCAACAAAGGCATGGGGTCCACTAGCACCAACTGTTTTTTTTCTTATAGAAATTACAAAATCAAATTAGTAAAAAACAAGATGATTTTTTTCATAATGTTATAGATGGGACCGAATCTATAATTTACTCTCGTCAGGATATTTTCTTGCTGTCTGAACCAATGGTGAATTCATATTTTTTGCATCAACGCACCATTTTGAGTTTAGATTTGATTTGTTCGTTACATATAAACACCAATTTTAAATAGGCCTCTGTATTAAAGGTGTTATTCGAATTGGTCCATATTCTGATAACCCGAAACTAAATTCAAACATTGTGTAGCGGATGCAGTCTTAATAATTTTCATAAATTATAACATGCCTTTGTCACATAAAATTTAAAAACTACTGAGATCAAATTATTGTTTTATTGCCTTTGTCGTATAAGAAGTCGTTGGTTCAAAATTCAAATAGAGAGTTCTTTATAGACAATTAAAAAAAAAAATTGACAAGTTAGACTTTCACTTTTCAAATTAAAAAAAAATAAAATAAAATACAAAGACACACACCCCTAATTGACTCTCATTTTTAACATGAAATTTTTTATATAATTAAACTCCATAATTTGATATTCTAGCTCCGGTCATACTCTAATGATTATAGTATCATATATCCTCATTTACTTATTTTCTATTAGGAGTCCACAATATAATCATGATTGAAATGAACAATTTTAGAATTCAATTCATTTCTGTGGAAAAGATTTCAATGGAGATAATTAAAAAATATTTTTGTTTTGATAGGAATGAAGAATGAGGTAAAATCATTTCATTCTAACAGAAATTCCAAAAAACAATATTATATACTGCTAGGTAATTATTATTTCACTGCTGCATATTTATGCTTAGTTGGACCTCTTAAAAAATAGTTACGAATATATTAAAATCTAAAAATCTAAAATAAATGGTGACATTTAAGATTTTTTTTAAATATGTATATATATTTGTGAAATAAATGCGTTTCAATATATTATTTACTAAATAATAAAAAATATTATAATAACATTACCAATTATTTATTTGTTACCGTTCCGTTATCTGATAACAATAATGAATAAGAATAGGATATGGATAAAGCAATTTGTAGCAAATAAAGATAAAATACGGATAAAGACAATTTGTTACGGATACAAATATGAAAATATTTCTATCAAATCCTTATCTTATCTGTTGACACCCCCCAATTGAGTAGAACGATTAAAAAAAAAAAAACTCTTAACTAATTTCGTGGCACAACTTTTGTTTCCGTTGGAGTGCACCATTAATGTACAACTAATGTAGAATTATAAATGTCAGATAGTACGTCTCAATTAATGTAGTATTTTTTTTTATTATTCCGACATATTTTTTGGATGCATCCTTTTTACCTACGATATCTTATTCTTTATTACTAAATAGGCATTATACATCTAAAATATTGTGTGCAGTAATCACTAATCAGTAATTCTCTTACATAAGCATTTTAGACTAGACTAGTCAGGGGAGCAAAACTTAATTATGAATATTGGATTAGTTGGTCTATTTTTCTCTAAAAAAACAGTGCATTGTTTTGAAATCATTATTATTGTGCGCAATATATAAATTTACACTCACTAATTTAAATTACTCTTCCATCGCCCTTAACTAGTTTGTTGTTTGTTTCACCATGTATTGAGGGATTTTTTTTTAAATAGAACATATTTTATATATTTTAACAGAACAAGCACCATTAATTTAGTTTTTACAAAAAAAAAAAAACAGTAGGATTAGAGGAGGCATAAACATGTTTGCTCCATCGATTCGCAAGATCGATGGAGGTATTTACTATTAATTATGTGGTCAGATTATATAAATGAGTCATAAAATGGCTCCATCTCACCTATCCAGCGGATCAGTAGAACAAACGTCTTTGTGCCTCCAGTTGTTTTCTGTAGAATCCAAATCAATAGTGAATTAGTTTTCTGTAGAATTTAAATTAATAGTGCTTGTTTCGTTAATATTATTAAATTCAGTTCTATTTTTAAAAAAAATATCCATATTGAGCGATGCTATAATATATATTTAGTCCATGTTTGATTGCAACTTAAGTTGTGGAATAACAAATTTATTTCTCACTTAAGTTGAACTTATATTAGCTTAACTTAATTAAATAATTTAATTATTCTTAACTTTAACTTTAAATAACAATCAAATATCATTTGCACGCCATAAATTTAATTTTTAAGTCACAGTGCAATAGCCAACAACCTTCTGCTCCTATTGTTTGCAACATCCAATCAAGTATAAAATAAAATATGAAAAAAAAAATAGAGGACCAAATCTTACTTTTTGTAGACCTCATGCCTCGTGACATCTAGAAGATTCTAAATGTTGGAGCTACGTTGAATAGTTGCTAAGCTACTCCAAAAGCAGATTTTTTTTTTTAATTATGAAAATTATTTAAAAATAATATAAAAAATTAAACAGAGTGTAGGAAATTAAGATTCATAGAAGAAACTAAATTAATAATTTTATAACAATGATTTATATATTTATATAAAGTTAAGGGTCTGTTTTAATTGAAAAATATGCTAAGAGAGGAGAAGGAAGAAATACTGTGTGAAAGAAAATATCGTTTTAGATTATATCTAACTAACGATTTCACTTGCTTCAAAAGAAGAAACAAAGAGGAAGTGGAGGTGAACGAATACTATGTGAAGGGGATGCAAGGTTAGCATTATGCTAATTTCTGATAAAAACATTCACTTTCAAATTGGAATGTAAGATCATTGTGCAGAAATGAACAAATTCTCATCTCTTTTCCTTCATCTTTCATTAATATTGTTCACCTCTTAGTTGTAGAGCATGACTTAAAAAGTTTAAGAGTCCAATTTCTTGTATAATTTTTTTTATAGTCGTGTAGCGTGATGTAACAACTAAAGAAATTGAATCAATGACTTCTATGGATCAAAATATCCATCCAATTCATCTATTTCTCTATATTATTTTTAAATAATATCTATAAATAAAAAAAATTCTCCAATTGCAATCCATGTCAAAGAAAGCAGAGAAGGAAACTTCCGACGAAACAACGAACTTGCTTTTTGAGCAACCACATACTTTTATCCCAAAAAGTGAGAAGGGTTTTTTTGTTTTTTTTACGTGAACGGGTGCTAAACCTGGATTAACAAATTAATCAATGGGATTATATTATATCATAAATAGGTTAACAGTTGAATTAAATTGTGGTGAGACAACTTTGTGAAAGAAAGAGCCACTAACCATCAAAAAAAAAAACTTTGTGAAAGAAAGAAAGAGTCTCACCAACCAATGTATGACGTCATTATTCTTTTTGGTAAAACATATTTTGAATTTTTAATCGAGTTGACAAAATATATGTAAACATCCGAACTCTCAAGTTAGAAAATTAAATTGTCAAAGTTACCTAAGACTTAATTTATTAGTTTAGATATTTTTGCCACGTACTTTATTTTCTTTTCTTTTTTAGTTTTTTGAAGTTATAATCACATCTATTTTTGTACACCTGATAGTAAATACCTGGATAAAAAAAAAAAGATATTTCTACTACATACGCTTATTTTCTGAATCATTTTTCAATTATAATTTATCCTTATAAGAGTTCCTAACATAGGGCAAAATTGATTTTTTTTTATTTTGCTATTATTTTGAACTATGTGTATATTTTATAATTTATTTCAAATATTATAGTAAATGAGGCCTATTTAAAAAATAAATAGATTGGAAGATACTTAATGCCCTCCAGTAGGCAATAACCCCATATTTGGTTGTGGTCTAAAGTTAAGGAAGCCTAAATTGGTTATTCCAACTTAGGCTGGTCTAAATTATTCATGTTTGGTTGAGGCCTAAAGTTAAATCATAGCTTAAACTATTTCTTGTTTGGTTAGAGTTGGCGGAGGGCTAAAGTTTTGAAAGCCTAAATTGGTTAATTATTTATAATAAGATACTAATGATATAATATTATTATATTAATAATAATTGTAATATATTATATATTATTATAAAATTTATTTAATATATTAACAATATAAATATTAATTAAATATTAATAATAATTATTAATTGTATAATTATAAATTAATAATAATTACTAATTATATAATATATTAAATCTTATTAAAATAATAATTTAATATATTAACAATATAAAATATTAATTATATATTAATAATAATTATTAATAATAAGATGCTAATTATATAATATTAATATATCAATAACAGCTATAATATATTATAATATTATTATAATAATGATTTACTATATTAAGAATATTAATTATTAATTATTAATAATAAGATACTAATTATATGATATTAATATATTAATAACAACTATAATATATTGTAATATTATTATAATAATTATTTAATATATTAACAATATAACATATTAATTATATAATTACATATTAATAATAATTATGAATAAAAAATATTAAATATATAATATTAATATATTATTATATTATTATAATAATTATTTAATATATTAACAATATAGGGTATTAATTATATATTAATTATAAGATACTAATTATATAATATTAATATATTAATAATAACTATAAAATATTATAATAATTATTTAATATATTTAATAATATAACGTATTAATTATATAGTTATATATTGTTAATAAGATACTAATTACACAATATTAATATATTAACAATATAACATAATAATTATATAATTATTTATTGATAATAATTATTAATAAAAGGATATTAATTATATAATATTATTATAATAATTATTTAATATATTAATATTATAAGATATTAATTATATAATTATATACTAATAATAATTATTAACAATAATATACTAATTATATACAAATAAAATATTATTATAATCATTCAAGTTAGGCCACGAGGTGGAATAAAAATTAAACCACCATGTGAGGTGGCTTAATTTAGGCCGGCCTAAAAATCGGCTTATGCCATATTGGGCCGGCTCATTTAAGGCACATTTGATGGAATAAAGAGGCCTAAATTTTTTATTCCACCATTAAGGCCATAACCAAACATGGTGTAAGCCAGTAACATAAAAAAATATGGAAAGAGGGGGCACAAAAAAGAGAATTAGGCTTTTTTTTCAATTTTGTTTAGATGGTATAGTAAGTCCTTAGGTCCTACGTTTTACAAAAATTTACTAAACCAGTAAAAAGTAAAATATACAAGAGTTTGCCTCGCCTTAAAAAGGGTCAATCCCTCAATTACTTATGATTTATGTCATGATCCTGTAAAAGCTCATGTATACTGAATACTGATACTTTCTTTGCTGACAATATTTTCTGTTCACAATCTCACATGCATCAACAATTTTTGGGCCAACATGTACAGCCTTCTTTTACTGAGAAAGGATAACTATTTTGTTGAAGCAGATGCATCGAAGAAAAATTAGGCCTGGGAGTGCATTACGTATTTTCCGATCTATTATTTTTTCCTCTTTCCATAATATAGAAAAATAAGACACGACTGGCGTGATGTGACTAGTGCATTCTAATTTGATCACTGCATGTGATTAATACTTTATTTTATGTAAAGTGAGTGTATCTTCATTTTTAAAATTTAAATAATCTATTTAAATTTTCAACACAATTTTTATATAAAAATATACATGTATAACAAATTTTACATTTTTCAATTTTTTTACTATTTTTTTAGATAGATAAAAAAAATTACTTGATCAAAAGATTTTAGACCATACAAAAATAAAATAGTGATTTTCTATCTATTCATAAAAATAATAACAATATTCTTAAAACATATAAAATTTAATCTGTAAGTATATTTTCATATAAAATCACATTAAACGGTTTATATCGACCATTTGAACTTTCAAACAAAAATTGATGCGTAGTATGAACCAATCTGCGCTTTCCATATTACCATGTCTCACTAGTCTTTTTTTACTATTATTAAAATTAATATCTTGATAGAGTAAGTCTGGGGGTGTCAATGAGTACGGTACGGGTCGGGTGGAGGCCTACATTATTGGCAGCAAAAGCACTAGAAGAAGGATCTTTATGGTTGAAATTTTGTAGAGGTACCATCAAGAAAATGGGGATAGGCTAATTGAATTGTAATTTAGCAGTGGTGTTGCCTCTGATGATATGAAACACAGATGTAACAGATGTAAACATGGTACCTAATATATCCAATACTTAGTAGTTTCTACTAAGATTTTCAAAAAAAAAAGGGGGGAGGGGGGTCGGGTGAAGACATTTTCATATCCATACTCATTAAAATTGACTTTACTCATACCTTATTCATACCCATTAAAAATTAATCTTATCCTTCCCTACTCTTATCTATGAATATTATCAGGTAACCGATCAAGCTAATTTTATTAGTAAATTACGTAGGGTTTTGGCTTAAGTTTTACCTTGTTTTTGCACCATATCAGATAACTTGGAGCGCCCCCTCACTCCTATAAAAGACCACTAGACTGAAGAGAACTCATCTTATATCATTTTTATATTTTATATTTGATAGATTAGTAGAGGGGAGTGTGTAGAGACTAAGTAGGAGAGTACTTCGTGTATGGTTGTATCTTTCTCCTATCTCTTGTAAACATGCCGTTCAGCAGCTAAGCATAGTTCTTAGGGTTGGCGGTAGACATTGTTACTCATGATGCTTTAATATATATATTTTGTTTGATCATTGTATAGTATTTTGTTGTTCGATTGCTTTTGCATTTTATGTTCGTTCTTGCTTGATTTTGTTTATTAGTCTAGACTGTCACTGTGATGACCACACATGGAAGTTAGTCGCTAGTAGGCTAATCAGATCGGAATAAGGGAGAATAAAAATACAAGATTAGTGGTGGAGACCTTAGCTGGGATATCATTAATTGGATCAACAAGAGTATACAAGGGAGTCTCGATATTGGCTGACAAATATTGCATTGTCGTGCCTTACCATGGGGACACCCAATAAGAGCAGGCGAGGGCCTTGATTAAGTGAATTCTGAGATCTTTGGGCTAGTCATAGATCTCCTTGCACCAATTGAGTCAAGCCTTAACGGAAAGTCTCGATTGGTAGGGTGATTGCTTGGCGAAAGCGGTAGTCACTAAATTAGATTAGAAACCCTCATACAATAACTGAAGACCAACATCAAATAAAGAAAGAGTCAAAGCGGATTGAAATAATAACGGTATGCCAAAACCCTAGGAATTTACATCTCCAATTTATCTATTTATTTACTTTTAATTTTCGCCAAATATAAATTTGATCTGTGACCCAACAACAACTCTTTGATTTCAAATTTTGTCTAGCCTTTTGAAGGATTGTGATTTAATTGCTCAAGACCTTAAATTTTATTCCTTGCGGATTGACACTCGTATACACTACTCGATAGGATTATGCGCTTGTAATCTAATCAAGTACAACCGAGTTATAAATTTAAAAGCACTGATCATGTTTACGCCCATCAATAACGAAAATAATAGCGGATAATTAACGGATAATACTAATATAATAATTAGTTTTATTATATTTTAAAAATTAAACATCAAAAACTCATTCATTTCACACATATGTAATTGCATTTCTAATAAAAAATAAAAATAAATGTGCAATTAATTCCAACTAAATTATTTTTTATAAAAAAAGAAAATACAAATATATATATTTAGGTGGGTTGGAAATTGAATTGAATATATATTTAGATTTTATAATTATTCTATAATTAACGGGTACGAAATAGTCATTACTCATATTTTTACTCATTTGATTAACGAAAGAAAATCCTTACTCTTACTCATATCCAATTATAAGCTAATGAAAAAAAAATTATAGATATCTGGCTTAGCAAATACGATATGGACCGGATAAACGGTTAAAAAAATATCATTAACACCCCTAAGATAAGTCTCTGCACCTACACGGAGGAAAAAAAAAAAAAGCGGGGTAGTTTTGGAAACTTAAAGTGTCAGTAAAGAAATGTATAGATATGAACAAAATATGAGTGGGGTTAAAATGCACCCTCCTTTTTGTGCTCCAAACGTGCACCCTCTCCTCGTTTCTTCATTTTTAAAATTCAAATAGTTGATTTGAATCTACCAATGTGTTCTACATATCAAAATGTGCTTGGAGACCAAATTTTACATTTTTTGGAAAATTTTTACTATTTTTTCAGAATGTTTTATTAAACTAAACAATACATTATATTTTCAATAATACGCCCTATTGCCATTAAGTTAACTTAGAAATTGAATTTCCTTTATTTTCTTAATCATAAGGTGGGAATTAAGCGATGCTAATTAATCAACTTTGGTTAGAAAGCTCAAAATGAGACGAATAAAAAGTGATGATAGGTGCACCTCCTCTGATGATAAGTGGTTTATCGATCAGAAAGACTGAAAACCAAACTGGTAGCCGCCTCTATTAAATATAAATAAGAAAATGAAATAAATTTGTGAGAAAATTAAAGAAAAGGAGCAGAGAGGGATTTTGTGCAAGTTCAACAGCTCTTTTGAAGCTCAACGCGAAATCGTGTTTCAGTTGCGTCACTCCCAGCTAATACAGACTTCCTCTCCATTTGGATGACTAATGGAGACCTCCTTTCTTTTAGTTGGATTTACCTTATTATTCGCAAATCTCAATTAGTTTATTTAGAACAAAAGTGCAATCTGCTGCAGTAACATAGAACCAGATAGTGTATTTTACTCTAATGAGATTTGTCAATAAACCAATAATTTGTTATACTTTTTTTTTATGTAAATTTTTTTAGATTATTACTATATGAGCAGTGAGTTACACCATTCATTCAAGTGATTACATACATTAGAAAGAAGAATTGTAGGAGAAAAAGCATTCTCTTCAGTTTTAATTGCTTTTATGGTCATCATAAGTATTTCAACATAATGTGTTATAGTTATGTAATACTTGATTTTAGACTACCAAAGTATGTTTATAAAAAAAAAAAAAAAAAAAAAAAAAAAAAAAAAAAAAGAAGCATTCATATGATAGGTATATTGTTTATACTTTATTAAATGTAATATTCAACAAAATTAAACTCCTCAATTAAAAATAAAGAAAAGATGATATCAGTCCTGACTCCTGAAAATGATAGAATACAAAAATGATGAAAATGGAGTGGACCAGGTAATAACCCAATTTAGTTTCCTCTACTCTAACTACTGGCATTAACCTATTTAAGCCCTTCATGCCCCTCATTACTCTCAAACCCCACCATTTCTCCTCAAAGAAAAACAAAAAAGAACCAAAACCACAAAAGAAACACACATACATTGCCCCCACTTATGCTACAATGACCCTTTCCTCATCCCCTCTGTTCTTCCTCCTCTGCCTTCTCTCCCTCCCCTTTCTATCCTTCTCCCAGAACCAAACAGCATTGAACAACAATAGGCTTCAAAAAGCTTACACAGCTCTTCAGGCCTTGAAGCATTCCATCACCTCCGACCCAAAAGGCTTCACGGCAAATTGGTGCGGTCCCGATGTGTGCAGCTACAAAGGCGTGTTTTGCGCACCCGCACCAGATGAGCCGTGTCACCAAACCGTGGCGGGACTTGACCTAAACCATGCCCGCTTGGCCGGAACATTGCCGGAGGATTTGGGTCTCTTATCCGACCTCGCTTTGTTCCATCTTAACTCAAACAAATTCAACGGTTGCCTCCCGAGTTCCTTTTCAAACTTCAAACTCCTCCATGAGCTCGATGTGAGCAACAACAAGCTAACCGGGCCATTCCCTTCGCATGTCCTATGCCTACCAAATCTCAAGTATCTTGACATTAGGTACAACAAGTTTAAAGGCGAGGTACCGAATGAGATTTTTGATCGGGATTTCGACGCGGTTTTCATAAACAACAATAAGTTCAAATTCACCTTGCCAGAAAACATTGGCAACTCAAAAGCATCCGTGCTAGTTCTCGCCAACAACAAACTCAATGGTTGCATTCCAAAGAGCATAATGAACATGCGGCATACACTAAACGAGCTAGTACTCTTAAATGCCAATATCACCTCCTGTATACCACCCGAAATTGGGAACCTCGATCAATTGACAGTGTTCGACATAAGCTTCAACAACATAGAAGGCACGGTGCCGGAGAGCATTGGCAAAATGAAGAAGTTAGAACAGTTGGATATAGCACACAACAACCTTGCAGGAGAGATACCGGAAGTCATATGCGAGTTGCCGAACTTGAAGAATTTCACATTTTCGTACAACTACTTTTGCGGCGAACCCGGACGGTGCCTCGACATCAAGAGAATTGACGATAGAGAGAATTGTATTGCAGGTCGTCCCGACCAACGACCACATGACGAGTGCATGGCGTTTTTGCACCGGCCGCCAGTTTATTGTGATTCTGATGGGTGCATCGCGCCGCCACCACCACCGTCACCACCGCCTCCGTATCACTATTAATTAGGTGATTTGTGTGAGCTGTAATTTATTGTTTCAATTTTTTTTTATTTTCTAATGTGAACAAACTTATATATAATTATATACCGGGACATAGTATATAATTTTACTGTGTGTGTGTGGAACATGTTTGGTATAAGATTTGAGTTCATTAATTTGCTGTGAAATTTTTTTTTTTTTTTTTATATCTTTTTTGGACATGCATGAACGTCTCCTGTCCTTTGTCAAGGTCTAGATCTGTCCCTTTCAACTTTTTGAGAAATATTGATATTTTTATAATTTTATCTCAGCAAAATTTCTTAATATACAATCTAATTCCTCTTGTCCAACAACTATTTTCACAATTACTCTCATAAAAAAAATTTATTTCAGTGGCTCGTCATCTGGTGGTTCATTTTGTATATTTTTTTGGATAGTGGAAGCACATATGATTGTTTGTTCAATTTATTTAAAATTGTATTCTGTTACCAACCACTCCCTTAATTATTCTCAGAGAACTAACCAGATATTTCTTATTTCTCTAGCAATATATAACATAAATTTGTGTTTTTACAAGGGTCACAAAAATTAATGTCACATTAACTGGTTTTGATAGTGATAAAAAATAATTGTAGATTTGAGGTGCATGTCCCTCCAAAACAGCGATCTTGACGGTGATTAAACAAATAAAGAGTTCAAACTAATAAATATTTGGGAGAAAATAGAAAGATGTATTTTCAGTTCAGATGATCTTATCCATATATTCTGTTATCTATACATCTTGACTTTACTATATATTTTTTTTAAAATACTTTTTTCTTGACGCTGCTTGTTTTGCATAAAAAAAAGTAATGTCTTCATAATACTTTATGGACTAATTTGTCAAATAACGCTGAAAATCAAAGGTCTAGCTAGGTAGGAGAGAGCACACAATTTCTAGTTTTCTACAACATGGTATAAATAAATTCCCTATTTAACAAATATTACACAATGTCTTATGCTATAATATTACCGTAACCAAGTTTATAGAAGTATTATTACACTGCAAAAGATTGCTTATCCCTTTTATACTGTTGTTCTTCAACCTTTTCAACTTCTATTCTGTTATTAATTATTCAACATGGAAAAAAGTTAGATAATAACAAAGGATTGGTTTTTGGCCAATCAAAGAAGAATGATTTATAAGAAAAGTGAATGTAGATGTGACATCGTGTACCCCAAAACAAAGAAATATGACGGTGACTTAATAGGAAAAGGTCAAATATAAAGTAAAATAAAATTACTCTATTCTCCTTGCTTATTTTCTTTCAATCTCATCCGTTAAGTAAGAACGATTTAATTTAATTAATAAAATTTAGAGGTGATATATTCAACTATTTAATATGTATATAAATATTTGAATTTGAATTTGAATTTTGATCATACGGCCTCTTATGTAAAAGTTATTATTATTACAGTAAAATCTTCATCCTTTTTGCGTGAATTATTTTTTTTTTATCCTAGCTATAAAGTATGGAGCGCTATAGTTGGTATAAATTGGTTGAAACATTTATTTACCCTTCGTAGGGCATTTAATTTCTAATTTTTGTCCGTGAAAATGCCAACCAATAGGAAAGAACAACTATTCAAACTTTCATGTATCATAATGTTATCTTTCGTTTTATTTATTTTTATTTATACAAGTAGTGAAAATTTTCCACATAATTAATTAAATCAAAATTAAATAGAATGGATATGTGCCTCTATCCATGTTAGTTGGATGCTCGTTTTTTAGTTAGGTGATCAATATGCGAATATTTCCTTACGACCAAAAATTAAAAATTGTGAAGTAATAAGAAATCAAAAGGAATTTCTAAAAGATTAAAAAGGCAGCATGCACTATTGCACGGGGACCAGAAATCTATATTTTACCAGAATGTGAATAGAAGCACCCGACACAATATCTAAGCTGTTAACCAATATGTTTCAAAAAGGGAATTGGGTGCGTTTTGTGACTTTTTTCCAAAGGCTATTGGAAAAAAACTTATCTAAATTGGGTTCAAACAGTACGATCTGTATTGATATTTGTATGAATAATTTAAAATTTAATAAATTTAATAAATTCAAAACAGTCCGTACATCTAAGTTGTTTGTGTGATTTTGATACTGATCGGATGATTTAAACCCGGTTTTAAATATAATTAATTTGTTCAAAGTTTTTTTAAATGGATTGTGTATGTACTAATTAAGTGGTCTATAGTTTTTAAATCATTTTGTATTGACTATATACATTAATTATGTTTATGTTTGTAGTTCATCATTTCCGCACATTAAATTTTATACAATTAATTAGATAACAGTTTTTTTTTTCATATATTAGATTTTGCGCTTACATCATGTGTGAGCACTGGACTAGCTAGCAGTGTAAAGATATTGAGCGTTACGTTCTTCATGCAGCACATGAGTCATATGCTTTATTATTTTGACTCCAATATCCATGTGCTGCATGAAGTGAAAACAGTGTTTTTAATATCTTAATTTATCCATATTAGCATTCTCATTTTACGTTAATCTATATAGTTATTAGTTATCATAAATAGACTTACTACTTGATGATGATGTGATACATGTCTATTATTTGACAAATTAACCAAACACTTATCTATTAGAGAAAACAAATGAAAGAGAGAGAGTATTAAATGAAGAAATACACACATTGACGTGTTCAACAAATTTTATATCTCCAGCTTGAAACAGCTACTTTGTTTTCACATGACCAACGTACTCTGAAGAAGCTTCCTATCTAGCGTTGATTTGCAAGAAAGGCCGGCTGGTGATTGGTTGGTTCGCTTCTTTCTTTTCTTTTCTTTTCTTTCTTTTTTTTTTTTTTTGCCATCCTTACCAATTCTCTGTTTTATTTTCTTTTTAAATTAGAAGACGCGTTTGTCGATAAAGTCCTCCCAGAAAAGAAAAGAAAAAAAAAACCCAAATTTTCGGTTCAACTTTATTTTAGAGTGCTAACTTAAAGAAAACACTTATTTAGAGAAAGAAATGTTCCTTCCTCTCATGCTTAAAGAAATGTTCTGCGGTTGATATTTGTTTACTACTGCATTCAAAAATTTCAGGTAATAGAAATATCATCTGGCATATTTGTCGTCACATATTATTTACAATGCAACATGATTAACTTTTTTGCATAAAATGTTATAAAAGCACACATATAATAAAGTCAAAAATTAAAATATAATTTGTATGTTGCTTGTAATCAGTACAGTCATTCTTTCCTCGTAATCTCCCATGACACGTTTAAATACGAACAAAAGATTTGAATAACGAGTTCAGAAAAAATATATATGTATATATAATCAAGAAGTCAAGCGGAGGATTGGCTTCGCCAAGAGTCAAAAAACAGCCTGGCAACAGTGGAGAGTAAAAAAAAAAACAGTGTGCTCAAATTCTCAAATTTTGTTTCAGGAGAGAAGGAAAAATGGGAGTCGTCGTAATTGAGAAGTCGCATGCATGCCAACTTGCCAGTAACACGAGCTGTCTGAAAACGACTTACGTGCAGGTATAACGCAACCTAACAGCGACCTACCTGGAGTAATTCGCCAAGCCTCCACATAAATTTAAATGATACTTAATTTTCAATTGAAAGGCGTCTCAGGAAATTTTGGTTTCTAGTTTGGGTCAATTTATATGACAGCTAGTACGACAGTACTCTTCCAGTGAAATTCCATTATCAACGTTTGTCAAATCGTAGGATGCCACGTGGACTCTCATCTCAACGAACAAATAGAGCAGCATGCTTATTCCACAAGCCTACATCAGGCAACAGGCCAACAGCATCCTTACTTGATTCCAAATTTTCTCAAAATTTATAAAAAAAAAAATCAAAATAACTCAATTGTGTTCTCCGAACATCGCATTCTTCGTTATCATTATTTGATAACATGAGTACATGACATGTAAGCATATAGCTAATTGTTATTAACAATACAATTTTCTTACTCGTATATTTCTAAAGTAATATTTTTATAATGTTACATTTATTAACGTATTTGCTTGTCCATTTAACAATTAATTAACCCAGCTTAAACATAAAACTAATTATGATTAAAGTTTAGTGAGGTATTACAAACTACTGGAGACGTCAATGGGTTGACAGTGAAATAGACGACTCGTATTTTCCAAAATTTATCAGTATTTCTTGATGGGCTTAGAACCCGCTGACAGACAAGAGGGAGGGAATCATATTTCATATTGTCTGAGTGCTACAGAGGTTTTGTTTTGTAGAGTTAGTATATCCGAACTGTTCTTTTAACCTGGCACAAATCCTATTGATTAAAGAAACATCCTTCATTTTTTTTTTTTTTTTTTTTTTTTAATATATGAGATCAATGAAGTTAAAAGAGGTCTCCAAGTCACATTCTTCTTCTTGGACCCGTATCCTCTGTAGTACCACAACACAGTGGGATCCATAACTTTACGGTCTAAATTTACTCCCAACTAGATCAAATTCAATCCGATACCTATTTAGACTGTAGGAGTCCCAAGGTTATCCTCCATCTTAAGCTGAAGGTTATCCCAAGAGAATCAAAGGCGATCTGATATCATACTAGAACTATCGGTTCCAGATCAAGATTTGTACGAATCAATTGCACACGAATTTTGATGTAAATCGAATAACTTTTACCGAGCATTGAACTGAATTTGGCCCAGTACCCATTAGACCACCCATCGAACGGGGACCCGAATCCTCTATAGTGCCACGGTGGGACTCACAACTTTACGGCCCAAATTTGTTCTCAGTCGAGCCAAACTCAATCCGGTGCCTATTTAGACTATAGGAGTCTCTTTTAAAATCCATGCGAGATTAAAAAAACAGTCGGTGGATCACTCATAGAGGATATGATTCCCATCTGATGGTTGGTTATGGACTATACTCATCATATGATATGAACATATATGGACTGTAGATTTAAATCTTACAGTTCAAAACAAATTGGGGATAGCGCAAACAAGTAGCAAACATCTATTTGGTTCAAATTGTTGTTAATTGTCCCAATAAAAATAAGCACTCTAGATACACGCCAGACTTGTGCTTGTTTTTACGAATTCTCTAATATCTGTACTTCATAAAAAGAATTAATTTTCAATATTTTTTACCTTGTCAAAATCATCAACAGTTTCATCCATCGAATTATATGCTCAATATTTGAGTTTTTAAAATGCTAACAGTCGATCCGAACCTTTCAACATGATCTCCATATGAATATGTACTTCCAAACCAAATTTTACATTTTTTTTAAATTATTTTTACTATTTTTAATTTTTTTAGATGGGTAGAAAATCACTTGATTTGAATTTACCGTAGCCAACTCCATACCATATATATCCTTAATTATACGATCAGAAGGGTTGTAACTTGTAAGTAGTAATTTCTCAAACTCTTTTGCCTCATGTAGAACAGTAGAAGAGAATATATATTTGTTTCTACGTAGGAACTTTCATACGATTGACCTAACTTTTATTATATAAAATTTTAGATTTATAAATTATCATTTTGTATTTAAAATTCTATTTGACTGTGAGATTCTTTTTATAAAGATTATTATTGCAAACACTTCATTTATTCTGAAATAAATATATATATTTTTAAAACGAAGTTCCAGGGATAATTTCAAGATAGACATCAGGCAAGTCGAACATAAAATTTCGTTCGATGTCCGAATGATTAAATCAACATATATATTTTTTTTCCTATTTTGCTTCCTTTCCTCTTTTTGTTCATATTATTTTTTTCAGATAAGATTCAGTAAGCATACTAGATTCGATAGTTTTGAATTAGATATTTAAAGCCAATAATCTTAAAAAAAAATGGATCTTGGTAGAGAGTAGTTTCTACTGAAGCTTTGTCAGCCCAAGACATTTTCTCAAAGTAGCAAAAGTTAGCTAACTAATTTTGCGATATTCGTTTCTTCTGTGCCGCTATTTGTTTTCACGCGCTAAAATCGATATCATTGAAAGAGAAAATGTATGCAATAATCTATCTATTAAAGCAGATGGAATAAGTTAACAATCAGTGTCCTAGTCTTAGCCGCATAAAAAAAAAAAAAAAAAAAAAAAAAATCTATGTTTGTGGTTTTTTTGCTTTGACAAAAGATATTCACTCATCCACCAAAGCGGGACCCTGAATTTAAAAATATAAAAGAGAAATGATTCATTATTGCCAGGAGGAAAAAAAAGATAGTATAAAGTTTCAAACCATTGTTTTTTAATACGCCTTGGCCATACTTACATCATTATTGCGTAGCTTGTACCAGCTCTCCTTTATAACAAAATTCACACCAAATTGTTCTCTCACAGATTCGTTACGAGCTAACTATCATGTTAAAGTATCTCAATCATTGCTAGTTTAAAAAAAAATATATGTGATTTTACACGTTCAGGAAAAATCGCTCAGATTTCATACAGTACAAGATTACTTGTTTCTTTTTCTTTATTCTTTTGCTTGAAAGTTGACAAATCATGCAAATTGAGGTGTGAATTCTGTTGTATGAATTATAAATCGAAAAAGAAAAAAGCCCTGTACTATACAAGAGACAGACAAAATTTCTTAGGCGATATTAGTACTCTTAAATCCTTTAGGAATAGACAACATGAAGAAAGCATATACTAACTAGCCCAATAGGCCAATAGTGCCCAAGGTACTTTTGGAAACCTCCACTAAAGATTGCTTAGCAGAGGTCAGTTCGTTACTAAAACAGATGATTCCTTGTAAGAAATACAAAAGGAAACAGCCGTCTAACTTTTTACCCAAATTTGTCAAGTAAACCTACAATAGTACAACAATATTCTACACAAACTGCTTATGGTTTTGACTGGTATATGTGGATTTGTTTGTATCAAGCTTCTAAATAGTGTTTATCACGTTATAGCGGGAAGCCGAAAAAAAAAACTATAGCGAATAGCGTCGTTATAGCGAAAGCTATGCCACATAGCGTTTTTTTTATTTTTATAAAAATTATATCATATATTTGTACTAAATTTCAACATTATCTAAGTCTCATAGAATAATAAATAACATCAAATTAATTAAAAAATTATAGTATTTATATTGAACCAATACAAAGTCCAAATTACAACTCAAAATATCCATAGTATTACTAATATCATAAACTATCGATCTTTTTCTATTCAAAATATATTCAGCATCGTGGCATAATCTATCTTTTTTCTATTTAAATTTCAAAATAACATAGAAATCATGGCATAATTAATTATCTTAATCTATTCAAAATATTCAAACTACCATATAGTAAATACCATTTTGTTACTTCAAGAAATATCTTAATATATTTAATTTGAGCATTTATTTAAAATCCATATAAATTAAAAAAAAAAAATAGCTCATGTTGCATAACGCACTGTAACTTTCTTATTTAATCTCATTTAATAATTAATAATTTTTTTATCAAAATAATAATTAATAATTTAATATAAAGCTTAGTATGTCAATTATAAAAAAAATCACAGTTAAAATCCAATCTGAGCCTTTATTTAAAGCCCATATAAATTGAAAAAAAAAAAAAAACATGTTACATAACGGACACTATTTGCACTATAGCGTCTGTAGCTCAAATAGCATGTTTTAATTGTATAGCTTAGCGTTTAGGGTTCAAAAATACTATAGTGCGCTATTTAGAACACTGGTTTGTATTTGTACAAAAAATGTCATTTCAATAAGAATGGAGCAGGTAATACACTGGACAGCTTTGATCACGAAAAAACACAATTGTAGACTTTTGCATCTCAACTTTCGTTGATGATGAATAATACTTAAATTAATATCACTATGACAAGATGCTTTTCGCTTATATTAAAAAAGGACACCAGAAGGACACATAGAAAATAGCTCACTATAAAGCTTATTTTAACTAGTCACTAAAGAGAGGCAACAGGGTTTAGACAAATGTATAACATAGATCTACCTATTATTAAACAAGATCTGCACATACTAATCTTAAAAATAAAAACCTAGCTTCACTGCAGGAGCAGGTTATCAAACTTACCCTGAGGTAACTAGAAAGCATGAAAAAATGGTGCAAGGGAGTTGTTTACTCTGATAGCCAACCATCACATATTGCATTACATATATAAGGTGCCCACCTTTCCAACTATAGCAAACCCCAGCTTCTGGTCCATATCAAAAAAGATTTCCTAAGGTCCTGAAAATAAAATAAAAAAAGCATGTGTCAACTGTGTAACTGTTACAAAAATGGAAGAAGAAAAAAAGCAGAATCAAAAACCAAACACAGACACATCTGTATGTACAAAAAGAGGCAAGACCAATAGGCAGAGTAAAATCCATTCACAACAATAACTAAAACAAACTTGCCACCATCCTACTACCAACTAAATTCAGCATGAAATCTCAACACGACTTGGTCATTGGTCCAGTACCAAATTGTATGATGACAAAACTACATTCAATACTACATTGAACAAGGGGTAACAAATTAAGACACTACCACATTTGAGAGAATCAACACACCTCTGGTAATTGAAGTTGAACCAAAAGAACTGCCCTTCTGAGTATTGCCAAAACAGTCACTGAACCCATCACCAGCAAGAGAAGGAAATGAAGGGATCGATTTTAGAATCAGCTTCCTGCCTCCTTTACGGTTCGGGGAGGCACCCGCACCAGAGTGAGGCGGCGAAACTCTCTTCCCATTGGGGGAAGATGTTTTGGTAACGCCACCATGGGGAGAGTCTTTATTTATCAGGTACCTGTCAGGTGTGTCTTCATTTTCACCGCAGGGGGCAGGGTTGGTAATGTTTTTGAGATTTATAAGAGTGCGGCATGTATATAGGCCAGAGGATATTACTGTGGGGAGGGTGTATGTAGGTTTTGGTGGTTTCGCACTTGAATAGCACGGTAGCTTCAACGATGTTCTGTTTAACAAGTTGAGTTTTTTTATTAACTTATAATTATAATTTAGCTGTGTTGATGAGCAAGTGTAAAACCTAGCCTACCAATAAGTTACTATTGTAGAGTTTATTTCTGTTATTATGAAATAGAAGCTCCACAGAGCTTGCAACTTTTGTTGCTACTGATGGACACAAATAAAACATACGTTGGGAATTTTTTGAGAAAAGAAACACACAGATATGTTGCGCCAAAAAAGCAAACCAACAGCACAAGTGATAAGGCAACAAGACCTTTTCACTGAGACTAACTTATAGTAAAATAATGATAAGTGTAAATGGTAGAGATAAACACTAGGGGAGAATTGAAGTGACTGACCCACAAGTCTCGAAAGGAGGGGTTATTGGGATAAGGTCATGAGGATCAAAATTATGAACGCCAGCCTTTTCTTGGCTATCTTCAAGTCCTTCCTCTACATTGTCTTCGACATTTCCTTCTTCGCCTTCTTGCACAAACTCTTCAGATTTAAATATAGATTCAAAAGGAACCAACTATATTAGCAAGGAAAAGATAAAGAATATGGATAATGAAATAACAGCAAAATTTCAGCATTTTGTAATATAACACAACAGTAGGGCTCAGTACTTGCATTACTCTAAAGCCTTTTTTTTGTATTTTGAGAAAGGGCAGGGCCAATTCGCAGTTTGCTGGGAGAGGGGGGGAGGGAATGGGAGTAAGTTAGGTTAAACACATTTGTTTATTGTGTTCATATAGCACATGCACCAAGGATTTAGCTAAGAAGGTATAGTTGCACCAAGAAAATGAATTTCTCCTCCATAATAGTAATACAACATATGAAGATCATCCAACCAAGTATTGCTACAAACAAAATGAAAAATTCAAAATACTCTAGACCTATGTTATTAGATTGCCTTTTCTTTTCTTAATAATATATTGCAGCTTGTAAATCAGTCAAGGTTGTAAAAACACTAAAATTCAATTGCAATGCAGCAGAAAGCAACAAATAAATAGAAGAAACATGAATTTACCCTCTCTTCTTCCAAAAGTGTTCTTACAACTCTCACACCTACAGTTAACGGAACAACCAACTCCTCCCTGAAAACAAGAATTACATATTAAATACAATTAAGAATAAAATATTGCTCCAATGCAAATCAAAAGTCAATAAAACTTCGATGTAAAAAAAGGAGAAAGAAAGAACCTGAAAACATTCGCAATACTTCTTCAAACAGTTAGACTTTTTACAATTACATCCTCTCTTGTGACGGGCCGAAGCAGGGGTGTTATTTGAATCCTCCTACAATGCCAGTACCACAAGCTCTCATATTTAGAGATAAAATAAAAACCAAAGTCCTGCACAGATTTAAGCACCACAGGCTCCACAGCACTATATATACCAGTTTTCATGGCATAATTGATAATTGAGGGTTAAAAATGCCTTGTGTTTTTCATGCCTCAACATGTCTAGCATCCTCAATTTGCGTTTTCAAAGTCCAAATAGTCGAGATCCAAAAGGCTCAACTTGATTTCCACATTAAAATGGGAGACCAAATTTTATATTTTCTGGATTTTTTTTACTATTTTTTTAGATAGGTACAAAATCACTGTTTCTAGTCCATCCAAAAACAATGATTTTGTACCTATCTAAAAAAATAGTAAAATATTTCCAAAAGATATAAAATTCAGTCTCCAAGCATGTTTTAATATGGAGACCTTATTGAGTGGTTCGGATTAACTGTTGGACATAGAAAACAGAGATAAAGGATGTGAGGCACCATGAGGCATTTGAACTTTCCTCTTGATAATTTTCATTTTAAGCCTCAATTGCAATGAATATTGTTCTTACCCCCAGTTCAAGACCAGTGTTAATGACTTTGGGCGCAAATGCAAGGGGATTACGGAACTCAATCTGCTTGCGAGTGGAAAGGACTGTTTCCTCATGAATGGGCTTGTTGAAGCACCCCTGGCATGCACATGGCTCAGAGCAGTACACCCCAGCTGCAAAGCATTCGCAATACCTGCACATGGCAATTAAATTGAAATATTTTCCCTTCAAATTGGAATAAGCAAACACAATAGCACAGAATATTTGGCTTCTGGTCCGAATCCAGTGTCAAGAAAGTTTTATAGTAAAGAACTACATCCTGGATCAGGAAAGGGATTGGAATTATGCCCAGAACTAGATTCTGGACAAGACCCAAACTAAATAAGGACAAAAACTCATACATATGAAGAAAAAAAAAAATTAAAAATGGTGTCTATCAATGTGCCATATCTCATTTCTTTATATAAAAGTGCAAAATGAAAAACTATAAATAAAACATACAGTTTCAGGCATTTTGATTTCTTGCAACTGCAACGCTTGCAGGCATCCCCATCACTGCTATCAGCCTTTTTCCTGTAACATAAAAGAGTTATTTTATCCAATTATATGATAATAAAATAGAGCAGTTCCGGTCACAAATGGGACATCAAATGTATCTTCTCATATACCTTCCCAAGTCAAGGGTAAAGAAGTGATTATTTTCTGTTCTCTAGGATAAGATTTAACAATTGCATGACAAAAATGGGCATTTTATGGTAAAAGGAAGATGGTGAGACATGTCATGTACCTCCTCTTCTTCGGGCTGTTATGGGTTACGACAGCATCAAGAGGTACAATTGCAAGAGACGACTCCTCTCCCAGTAAACTGTTCTCCTGGGATGCAGCAGTTGTACACTCCAAATTATCACAAGCAACCAGTAATTTTTTTTGGCCTTTGTGCACAGACATGTTGCCAACATTCTGTACTTAGAAATCAGAATCAGACAGAAAATTTTAACCAAATATGGGTACGCTAATTGGAAATTTCATAACACAGATTTCAACACAAGATGTAATTCCACCGCATTGTATTGACCATTTCCTTTCTAGCAGCTTTTCCAATCATTTTATGTTCGTGCATAGGAACTTTTATTTGTTTTTTTTTTCTCTTTTATAATAATATTAAAATCATGCCAAAAGTAGTTATCACACACAGAAAATTTATCACTTGATATTATCATTCGGGACCGAAATGAAATTATGTCAGTGACCATGTGAACATGCTAGAATTTACATAAAGATCATACAAGAGGATAATCTCAGAACTTACCAATACATCCTTTGATACTGCAGTGAGAGAATTCAAGTGCAGCCCAATACCAGGCAATGCAGGCATGGCAGGAGGTTTTCTAGGCTTGGGACCGTCACAGTTCATTTTGCCCCTGGAGGTTACAGATATTGATGGATCAAAAACCAAACAACGCCTTCTCATGCCTCGTTGTTGTGGGGTCTCTTCCTGAGAATAAGAACAAAGAATATATAGCTAGGTTACTATAATCCCTAGTACTTTATCATGTGAGAGTATTTGAGGAGAAATAAAAGAAAATAAATTATTGCACTGTATAATGATCAGGTCTGAAAAGTCCAGGGAATAATTATAAGATTTGATTTAATTAAAGAGGGTTTAAATGCCTCCATTTTGTGTGCCTACATCAGGCCTCCATTTTTAAACATTAACACCTTAAAATTTAAAATTCAAATGTCAAAAAAAAAAACCATTAGATATGATCTATATCATTTTCTCTATGCACATATAAAAACTTACAATATTTCAACTTTTATTGATTGGTATCAAGAGCTTGCAAAAATATATTGGCATGGATAAATTCTAGACGTTGATTCTTATTGATTCATATAGAAATAAAATAATCAAAAAGTGATAATTTTTTATGTGAATGTAAAGAAAATATTATAGATCACATCTAACGGTTTTATTTTGACATATAAGTTAAAAAAAATTGTTATTAGATAATTAAAAGTGAAGGCATGATGGAAGCACAAAAAATGGAAGCATTTGAACCGTGCTCTTTATTAAAATGATTACAATCCCAACCACTAAATTGGGGCAACTATTTTTTTTCTGTAATATAGACCGCCTTCATTTTGGGAATAAACTTATATCCCATGCATTAGTGCAGAACTTCAAATGAGACAACGTAAGACATCTAGTGCTAGCATAGCAATAACTAGTACACCATAATAGTGAATCTGATCAGCATTTACAAAAGACAGATTAAATTGCTTATTTACCAAAATAGGGCATGCAAGTAATTTCTAAGCAAACATGGGCCATTTTATAATCCTTGTTTTACCTAGAGTGTATGGTTTAAATTTCATATCCACCAAAATCTCAGCATTACCATACCTTATGGATCATGTTACTAGTATCTCCCCCTTGAGCCTTTTCGTGCATTTCCCCATTCAAGCCAGTGTCACTTGTAACACTCACAAACACATGCGGGCTTTGATTTGCATCACCAAGGAGCATGTGAGACTCCACACCACCTGGTTGGGTGTTATTCAATAAAAACGGATATGAAACTGTGCATCCATCATCTAACTTATCACTGCCTTCCTCCCCTTCAGTTGGTGGGCCACAAATTAAGAGGTCATCAGGATTACCAGACAGCAAATAGTCCCAATCACTATCCAGTACCTCATCCTTGCATTCTCCACTAGTCACAGATTCAGAGGCAAAAAGGTTCTTTCTTTGACTGGGCCCCTCATTGGTCTCAGGCCTGAAATTTGTATTGAAAGTCCGACATGTGGTGTTATGATCTGGGCTCCCTGCATCAAAGTCCGTGCATTTATCGGCTTCATTAAGTAAGCACTTTGTACTGCTTTCTGAATTAATGTCTGTTGGTTCAAAGACTGTGGGGGCAGTTTGGGTATTTGGTTGCGCACTATTCTCAGAACGGTCTTTGTTGGGACCAATTTCAGTTGCAGAAGCTTCGGTTACATCATCTCTGTGAAAAAGATAAAGAATCCAGAGGGTAGAGGAGAAATGTTAATCTGAGCAACATGACATGATAATTCTCATGACATAACCAAGCAGATAAGAAAAAACGAGAACCAAATAAAAAAGCAAAGGACTATCTCCCTGTTGACTGGAATTTGGATCTTTGAATCCAAAAACTTCAAGAACTAAAGTTAATTTCTCAAAGTATATTTGCAAAAACAAGCATTTGCAATTGCTAATGGAAAGAACTTACATAGCCTAGTTCTCCACCCCCACCCTCCTTTCACAACAAAATCAATGAAAATGAAAGATTCAAGCTGAGATCTACCTAAGTTGAGGTCTCGGTGCCTTCTGTAGGTTAGCATGCGGTGAAGTAAATATGGAGAAACTGAGGGGCTGATATGCTTGTACTGAACTTGTGGTGTATGTTGATTTCACAGGCTGGATCGGGGAGAGATTGTTGATAAAACTAAAAACGGGAGAATCCTGCACTTGAAAAAAAAAATGTAATTATCGAAAATCACGAGAATACATATTTCACAAACAGCTAGTTGTTAATGCTGGATTGATATTTCAACCAGCAGGCACATATGAGATCATTTAATGACGTACTGCTGGTCTTTTTTTTGTGTAAGAAATAGGGCCAATCTCACAGCATTGATGAGGGTTCATTGTTTATAAATTATATAGGTGTTGACAATTCAGTTTTTCCCAAATAATATGCACACAATTAGTGACTATTAAATTACTACAGAAACATAAGAATAAAGTAGAGATCTGGGTGATTCTATATATATATTTGATTTTGACGTAAGGTGGTTCTATAAATTTAGAACAAGAAACTATCAGATACTTATATCCCAACTAAAAGTGAACAACCATAAAATGAAAATCACTCTAAACAGTAGATCAAATTTCATTCTTTCGCCGTAAAATTAAAACAGCAATTTAATATAAATCAATTAATAACGCAACCAAGAAAAGTGCCACTTATTACGGACCCTTCAAATCAAGCAGTTTGCCTAATGGCAACAAATAAGAAAAAATTCATGTATTAAAATATTCCTGTATTAAAATAAAATTAATATACAATTTCTTTGTAGATCCATTCCAGAAATGCACCTTCTGATTACAAACTGCCAATAAAGCGAACAAGAATTTGACCAATTATCGACAGCATTTATTCTATAGAGTGCGAGCAAACAGTCAAACTAAGTAAAGAATGAAACGGAAACGTCTTACTATTAATCAGTAATTTATGCTTCCAGTTGATCAAGTAGAGTTAACCCTAATCAAGAAAAACAGGAGAACTGATACAAAATCAAGTCGGATTTACTAATTCCCGAAAGCTAAACACCAAAGAAAAGTTACCAGTAAATCCCTTATAACAGGCAACGCTAAAAGATAATCTTTCTTTAAGTTTTCCAAGAGATCTGTACAGATCCAGCAGCCGAAGCGTAAGCAACCATGAAAACCTAAATGCGCGCATAAGCGAACCCAATACCCCAAGTAAAACAAACAAAGCTCCGACAGTCGCAAAAAATTAAAGATCGACCAGCATTCCTATCGATTTCGGAGAGGGAAAGGAGAAAAACCTCGAATTTATTAGCGAGCGGTGCGCCGCCGACCTTGCTCCTCTCCGGCGTGTCCATCTCCATCAGCCGACGGAGGGCTAGCGCATTCCCCTCTTCTCCTCTCTCTTTCTGTCTCCGTCCCTCTCTCTCTCTCTCTCTCTCTCTAAAACCCTCGTTCCAATCGCTTTCTATAGTCTACACAGTGGATAGATTTCAAGAAGGCCAAAGGCGGGAACTCGGATTTTTGCCCCCCCTCCCCCTATTATTTACACGCTGGCCTTTTTCTTTAGTAGGTAATAATAAAAAAATAACGCTCAACGCTCCACGTAGCCAAAGACCCTAAAAAGAAACTCGAGATCCCATGTATCTTATCTCTGCATGTCATTTTGTACTCTAGATTAGTATCAGTGAAAGGTTAGACCCGCAGCACATATTTATATAAATGTGTGTTTATACGGGATAGTGCTAAGATAAAAGACAAAAGGCTCGAGGGAAGAGGGACATTAGGTGGAGCTGGCTAAATAGCTACTGTGGGTCCTTGTAACATTTATCACGTCCCTACACGTTTGGAAATTAACTCCGATTCGGTGGTTACAGGCTCCGATTGAAGAGAAGAGGCGCGGGTGTCTGATGAGACTTGCAAAGAAGTCCTTGAAATTAATTGAATTCAAACACACTTGCAAACTTCTAATGTTTTCGTCGGAGAAATATAACTGTAGACCGATTATTAAAAAAACTATATTTTATAAACAACATACACAAATAAAAATACAGAGGCTTTTTTTTTGGACAAAAGTGGAATTTTTCCACCTGTGCGAAGCAAATAGTTAATACAAGTCTAAACTCTAAACAATGCATAAAAGCATATGAACAAAACGCTACTAAAAAGCATAACTTAAAACCCTAAAAACAAAAGACCTGAACTAGCATAAAGTTTTGCAGAGAACGTAGAACATATTACAAAACATAAACGATCGATAGTCCCAACAACTAATGATCTCACTTGCACCAAGCATAACAATACTAGTAGAAGAAGAACCGATATCATCTGAAACTAAAGCAGTTGGCAGAAGACCTGCAACCTTATCAATGGCATCAATTTTCACTTAGTCCCTCAAATCATCTGACAGGTCCTACCTATCTAAACCAAGTCCAAAGTTGTCGTTTGATCTCAACAATATATCTCTTCCTGGGTATCTATATCCAATAGTACTATTAGAGAACCTGTCATTTACAGAAAAAAATTAAAGTTAATTGAATAAAAATTATCCATCTTAGATTTACATCAAAACTAATTAACACTATAATAGAAGTAGCTACAAAACTAACCGTAGATAAAGAGACATTTTGAAAACACATCTTATTACATGTAAGATACAAAGACTTTATGATGCCATAAGTCAAAATTTTAACTTTTCTTAAATCTCTAATTTTCAAGTATTAAATTTAGTTTTGGAAAATTATTGTTTTAATATCAGGCATCGAACGCATGTAATATTTTTAATTTATTTATAGGAACAGTATTCTAAAATATCATACAAATTATTCATCTGGATCATAGACTTTGTGTATTTATTTAGAATATTTTTAAGATGTTTTTCATAAATAGAAATATGGAGAACTTAAATATTGATTTAATATATTTTATGACATTATATTTATACATGTACTTAGACATTCTTACTTCACTATCCAACAATTAAATTGTATAGAAAGCTATAACATTTTCATGCCTAAAAATCTAAAATTCATCTTTAATTATGTATGCGGAATATTAAACCAAAACATTTAAATCTAAAATTGTATAAAAATTATTTAATTAAAAATTAAGTTTGAGGGGCATCACTTTCTACATTTTTTTGCATGTTCTGTCAACAAATAAAACTCATTCGAGTGTTGTTTTATGTCATTTCTTTCGGTCATTACTTCTTAAAATTTATTGAGATATGCACACAATGTTCAACAAATCTTCAAGCAATAATAATAAATTATGCAATACTTTATATCACCTGAAATTTAAGAAGTCTGAATTTATGCTTTAGTAAAAAAAAAAAATATTCAGTAAAGTAAACATAACAAATGAGATTTCATCTATTCGTAAATCTCTCCCTTTCTCTGCATGTTTTCTGATTGAATGGGAAACAAACTGAAGAAGTTAAAAGTTTTCGACAAACTCCAAATATAACTAAAAAATACACACAGGTATTATGCCTCCGGGCTAATTTCCAGAAGAAGAATAAGATAGAAATAAACTAGTTTAATTGGGTAATTTCATACATTAGTCGCTGCCAAATTAACTTGAGGGCCCCTGAATCTATTACAATTTGCATTTAATAGGCCAGCAAATAATTTTAAGGTATATCTGCAAACAAAGAAGCTAGCTACGGTAAAGTCAACTTCAACTGGAGATGGGTCCCCCCGGTCTCGGAAATACCGTACACTCTACCGGACCCTCCAGTAAAACGCAAAAGGGCTCCTTGAATTTTGTGGATTTAGCTCCTATAGTCTATAGAGGCCCAGCATGTCAGTGATATGCCGCACAGCGTGATGCATTTCTCCGTTCGCAGAATTCAGACATGTCAGGTGCAGATCGCATTGCCACGCTAATTAATTAACCTGTGATTGCTGATTGGTATTTGATTAATTGCGACATCTCTTCCTAATAATGAGATATAATGGAGAGATTTTCTGTTATGCGCGCCTCTGGGCTTTTACGGTCGGGCATTCAATTCGAGGTATCTTAATTTCTCCAGTCTTTATGTAATCATGTTCATATCAACCGCGAATATTTTCTTCTTGTGAGATTGTCAGTACATCACATCCAATTTATATCTCGGATTGGCACTTTTATTCGACATATCAAACGACCCCAGTCCGCATCGTCTGCATAAACTCAAATGAGCATCTTTTGAATTAATACACATCGGTCATCCGATTTTAAACGGAGTCCATTCAATTTCTGTCAAAAACATAGGGATCTTTAACATTAGTGCAGATTTATTTTGCATGAATCTTAAAGCTAATCGGATGATTCATATGTATTAACTCAAAAGAATTTTTTTTGAATTAATGCAGAAGATATGAATAATTTCTAGACGTTGATTTTTCAACTTGTTGATTCATATAAAAGCAAAATCAAAATGTGATAATTTTTTATGGGCACATAGAGAAAATAATATAGATTACATCTAACGGTTTTATTGAATAATTTATAGACGTTGATTTTTCAACTTATTGATTCATATAAAAGCAAAATCAAAATGTGATAATTTTTTATGAACACTTACATTGACAAATTGAAGTTTTCATTCCCATATTAAAAATTCACATTCTCACAAAATTCCTATGCTGCTGAACAGGTCCTTAATAGTATGAATAAGACTAATTTTATGCAAACATCTAAGTACGAAAATGTCTCCACTCAATATGTACCGTATTTATTAATGAACACTCCTAGTTAGCTTACATGACAAAACTAAAAAAAATAAAAAATAAGAGAGATGAAAAATCTTATTTTATTTTACAATAAAAAAACTAGTATTAATATATACAGCAACTATAAAATTCAATGCACAAAATAACGACCTTTTAATTTACATGAGAAATTAACTCCAATTACATTACACTATCACCCGCATGCCGCACGCGTTAGGGAGCGTTATAACAGAGGAATATACTTACTCTTTGTTGATCCATCAAATTCGTATATAATTTATTCTCTGTTAATTATATTGACATTGTTGAATATTAAATATTTTCTTCTATTATAAAAATAGTACATTGATTTAATAGAGGAATATACTTACTCTTTGTTGATCCATCAAATTCGTATACAATTTATTCTCTGTTAATTATATTGACATTGTTGAATATTAAATATTTTCTTCTATGATAAAAATAGTACATTGATTTAATTTATATCAACTCTCTCAATAACTTTTTAGTCTTATTTATACCTGTCATGAGATACTTCTAGAACATACATGCATCTCCTATATAAGCTAGCATATTATAGTGCACAATTCAAACATAATTGATTAATTTTGAAATCAATATCACTACAGTTATGTAGCTGAAATAACACTAATGACATAATAACCTTGCTAGCAAAAAAATTAACAAATGACACGAAGATAAATGCATTACCTCTAAATTTAAATGCTAGCATGGTACATTTTTTTAAGGGAAATTTTTTTTTACACCACTTCAAAACATGAAATTTAGAAATTTGTCACTCCATAACCTTAAATTAGCTAATTGTCACTCTAAAATCATTATATTTAGAAATTTGTCCTTCTCTCTCCACTGCCCCATTTTTCTCCCTTCCCGCCTCTTCTAATATCAAATCAATTTGAAGTGGCATAAAAAAAAAGTTTCCTTTTTTTAACTAGTGTGAATCTAAAATATTACTAATATCAAATCAATTCAAGCGACACGTCATAGATTTCAAATAGGTAGTATTCTTGGCGACTATCAAGTAATAATTTTACATAAGAAAATATAGACACAATCACGCATGCATGTATGAACTATTTTTTAATAGGTAAAACACCTAAAGACGGGTTTCAATATATCACATTTTTTACATCTCATCATACCTCATATTTTATATCTTTGTTTTTAAGTTTAAACTGTCGATTAGAACCACTTAACATGATATCTATACTAAAATATGCTTGGAGATGAAATTTAAAATTTTTTTAAATATTTTTACAATTTTTTAAAATAGGTACAAAATCACTATTTCTAGACCGTTCAAAAATAGTGATTTTTTGCCCTTCTTAAAAAAGAGTAAAAATAATTAAAAAAAAATTATAAAATTTCATATTCAAACATATTTTAATATAGATATCATGTTGAGCGGTTCAAATTGACAGTTTGAAATTTGAAAATGGAGATATGAAATATGAAATGCACGGGGTATTGAAACCCTCCACAAATATCTGATCAAATTATTGTTGTAGACGTTAATGGCTAAAACATTTTTAAAACAGGTTAATTGCCGATATATAAAATGCTCATACTAAAACTAAAAATACTGATCAGCACATTTTTAAAACAGTTTGATTTCAACTATATAAAACCATATAAAAACATTGTATGCGGGTTTGACGTGGTAAATTTTTTTAAGAGGATTCTCTTGCCAGCGAATCAAAGTAAATAGTCAACTTTATAACACATTCTTACGAATCAAGTAGCCAACGCTGTAAATTTTAAAGAATCTGATTCCATCCAAATTTTCTCAAAGTAAAATCATTATAAAATATAAATATTTTACATTTAAAATTTTCATACCTTGTTAGATTTTTAAATGTCTTTTAACATCTAGTTCTCCGCTGCAAATGATAATTTGTTAATACAAATATTTTACATTTAAAATTTATTTTAAGGTCATGTTTAACCTGACGGTCCTTTCTCAAATCCCTACCTTCGCATCTTGTTATTATATTTTGCAAGTTGGTCCTTTCACAAATTATTATATTTTACAAGACGGTCCTTTCACAAATCCTCACGAATCAATTTCTCTGTTTCATTTAAAGTGTTAGAATAAAAAAAATGGTCTTGAAATTGGCCGCACATCCATATTTTTCTTACTCTTAAACTATTTTACCTTTTCACCTTCCACCGGACACGGTAATGTGAAGTAAGAACATATTGCAAATTTTATTTTTTCTCCATCCTTTCACTATTTCGCCTATCATCCTGCATGCACAAATAGAACAGCCACATCAAATAGCAAGAACGAGAAGAAAAATGTTCTACAAGAACAACTTTTGTTTCTTTTCTTTTTTTTATCAGAAATATTTCTTAGTTCCAGTTGCTTTATACTCCAGAATATCATTTGCTTTTTGTTCAGCTATATGTTATATCACTGAGCGTTGGTGGCATTCTAACTTTATACTCCAGAAATAAAAAATAAAGAACAGTTTTCTGACTTTGAAAAATGAAAGCAAAAAAAAAAAAACATTGCAAACGTCCCCGGAGTGAAAAGTCTTAGCGTGGTAATTTAAAAAGTAATTAATTACTCTGTCCCAGACTAACCACACTCTTTGACAAAAATTCATTTTTTGCGGTTGGTCCCGATTCGGCGACTTTCCAGTTCCCGCCTCTTGAGGCAGGCCTCGGATTATCTGTGGCAGTTCAACTCGTGTCACACCATATGGCCTATGAATGGAAGAAATAAAACCTTATGGGTCCCGTGAGTTCCGACTCGCTACAGAAGCTATCAGTCTGTATGGACCCACAAAGAATTTAGATATTTCTTCCTCTCTGTTTTCTTTCCACCAGAAACGAGTCTTTCTAGATAAACAAGGTGCAGAGACCAGAGTTTATTCTTTTGATAAATTACACAAAAGCCAAGCAATCCTCTAGTTGCAATTTTTACTGCCAAAAATCATTCCTTCATTCTGCATTAAATGCGCGGTGGTACCGGTACTTTATGATTGGCACTTTAGTGCTGTATCACGTATTCACGTATCAGTTGGGGGTACATTCAAAACGGAGCTTGTGTTGTGCTTTTCTGCTTCTCTGTTCAGGTTCTTCGTTTCATGTTTTTTGTGTGATAATTTGTGTGTTAAATTAATATCAGTTCTAGGTGATATCTTGGAAGAGATACAAAATGCACGTACTAGAAATTAAATAAGAGAATATGTTATGCTATGAGTGGTGTATGAAAATCAAATTATCTAAAATACCAATGCGGCAATGTACTCATTCGCCTGACGTTCAGCTGGTCAGGTCAAACTCGATCTGTTGCTGAGTCAAATTGAATCCAGACATGAGTTTCGGTCCGTGCAATCTAAACATGCTCGTGAACTCATGAATTATACTTTCATAAAATCATCATCGAAAGATTCTACTTTTGACAAATCTCTTAAAAATTCGATAAACAAAACACTAACTATATATTAAGTATAGCGTAAGTATAAGCTTTCCCAACACTAATAACATACAACTTAAAAATATACATATAATACAGCCAATATTTTTCTTTAGCTCCATTTTTCTAGTAATTTATTTGCGAACAAGAGCGCGCGAAAAGCATGCATTCGATGAAATAAACATCAAACCTAACAATTGTTCTAGCTAGAACACGGCGCGGGAAACGGATCGCTTTGTCACGTGGCAAGGCACAATAATTGGAGACACCAAAGCGGACCCCTATGTCTACGTACAAGCCAATGTAATATAATTTATTATCGTTATTAAATAAGTGTCGTGGCACTTCATGCATAGGATTGGAATTATATTTTAAGAAGCTGGGTTTTTTTTGTTCAAATAGCCTTTGACAAAATTTTGAGTCCAAATTGTTCAATCGGTATTAAAATTCGCACGACCCTCTGGGCTTTTATGTCTATTTAAATTTATTAAATTATAAATTATTTGCATGAATTTTGACACAAATTAACTGGATTAGATTCCACTTTAGATAAAGTTTGTTCAGGTTTTGAGTCTAAATCGTCAGATTAGTGTCAAAATTCGCACAACAATTTATATCTACAAATTCGTTTAAATTTATTAAGTTTCAAATCATTATCACGAATCTTGATGAATATCGATCAGTTTATGTCCACCTTGGATAAAATTTGTTCAAGTTTCGGGTCTAAATCATCCAATCAGTGTCAAATTTGCGCAACGATGTAGATTTATGAATTATTTAAAAAAGGTTACCAAGTTTTATTATTCGTACGAGTCTTAATACAATAATACTTATCAGATCATTTAGATCCAGGTGTGAATAAAACTTGTCCAAACCACTTTGTAGTTTGTACAGAACCCAATTTCCTTTCATTCTTCCCTCGTTTATTTATTTCTCCCGCCTTTTTATTTTTGGCAAAAGACTGTGTTAACCCCTGTCCAATTTGTTTGAAGGGAGATGTAGATTAGAAGAAACTAATGCCAGATCCAATCACGTGCTTTGGAAAAGAAATGAGATGAGATCTCATGTATTATAGCCTGTACAGTGTACAGATCTCTTTTCCTTCCAATATTCCCTTGTGTCTTTCCATTGTTATTCTTACGAAAGAATATTTATGACATTTTTCTGGGGTAGATAGTTAATAATTAATTACTTGGATACCTATAAACTGTACCTTGTTTGTTTGTTGTTTTCTTTTGCAGAAGGCAACACCTCGTGTTGGATTTATTCTAAAATTTTAACGAAATCAGGGAGATAAATTAGAGGATATATTTTACCAAGCTTTGCATTTGTACTGTATTGCGTCCCAATTTTTTTACCATGGTTGAATTATTCAGCAGTCTGCATGAATCCACCTGCTAGATTTTAATCCAACGGTTATATTTTTTTATTTAGAGACCCCAAAAACAGTTATAAGCAATTTATTTTTTATTTTTTAATAGTTTAACGATACCAATAAAAAATGTTGGTAATAATGCGTGATGCGTCGGTCAACAAAATAGAGAAAGAAGGCTTGCTCAGTTGTTCTTGTCATTGCCAAGCAACCCTTTTTATTTTGTGGGCCCAGTGACTGACATGCTAGGTGGAGTTGACATGGCAGATTTTTGTGGTAAAAGGTTAAAGGGGTAGAATAGAAATCAACAAAAGATTGTGGTGCTTCTCTCTTTTTTGTTTTGCTTTATAGCGGTTAGGTGTCAGTCACATGGGTTGAGAGTTCTTTTACAGTGCCAAGTAGATCATTGCATTCTACACGGCGTGTAATTCCGTTTTAACCACGCGACAAAAGTAGGTCAATGATCTAAGTCTCTTTTCACATTTTTTATTTTTATTTTTAGTAATTCCAATTTTAAATTGTAAATAATGGATAATATTAAGAAGGAATCTTGGAATTGTTATCGTTATATTGGAGATTTCTAAAAAAATATTATGTCATGTAATATCTGAACAATTAAAGCAACTACAACATTGCCACATTTTACAGAATAATAGCAAAATATTATACATCCAGAGGGCGGAGTAATATATAATGAATGAGAGACTGAGATCAATTCACCTCCAATTTATTTTATTTTATTTATATATACATTTTTAAATAATCTAAAGTAAAATATTATGATAATATAAAATTGATTTCATTCTCTGCTGAAAATTTTTATACAATTGATCCAAATGTGTATTTAGTCTCTGTAGGGGCAGAACTAAAAAAATTGAATAGAGAGGCTAATCTATAAAATGTAATATGTGAAAAAGACAAAGATAGTGTGGTTAGATTGGAATTGAACTCATGACATTACGCATATCAATTGGAACTCAAACCACTAAACAATCAACAAACATTTGTTATTTTATGAGGGGGTTAGAGTATATAAAAGTTCAAAAAACTCAAAAGTTTAATTAAATTTTAACATACATAATTAAGAATTTTAAAATTATAGGGTAGCTAAACACCCTTGACATATACATAAATCCGCCTCCAAGTTTTCACAATGTGAAAGTCTAGCTCCGTGCATGAATGCACCGTAAAAAAAGAAAAAAAAAAAGATAACATTGAGACCGTTTCTTTAATTGTAAGATTAATGTTGAAGATTTAATCAATATAGGAAATTAAAAGAACATTATAATAACAATGTTTTCTAGGAGAATGTTAAAGAAATTACAACAATGTTACGATTCCCTCTAATGCATCGGAAAAAACATAAACTCATAGATGCTATTTGGAAAGGAACTTTTGAATCACCAAATATGAAAACAAAAACAAAAAAGGGTTCTTTTTTAACATAGAACAACTGACATGCTTAACAAATCACCATACCAAGTTTATCAACAAAAATAGGATGATGCAGTAACCCTGTCAGTTCCGAAGCATTTTATCAGCGAATTTATTTTTGAAAATAATAATATAATATTTGTGATACTATATTTGAACGCATTTGTTCACTTTCACGATAAAAGTTCTACACACGAAATGGAGGAGAAAAATCTAAATACATACATCTTTCAAACACACGCTCATGTATTTATAATTTATTTCGATTAAATGCTTTCAAGGTTACTCCTTTATCTCGTATTTGAAAATTTCTTTCCAGCACAATATATGTCGCACTAAAACAAATATAATTAATGTATCGGACACGATACAATGATACTATATTTTTCATAATTTAAAAATGCAATACGTTTTTACATTTTAGAGGCCTGAAAAGGCCCAAAGCCCATTAACAGGGGAGATACCTTTCATATTCACTAGCAAGAATTTTGTTGCGGCCTTTTAATTGGACACAAAAATTTTATCTTTCCAGAAATTAAATCCGTGAATTCTGTAAGGTCTCCTTTTATTGGGACAAACTTAAGTTCGCATCCTCCGAGGTAACAGTATAAATGAGTTTAGATCGTGACCGTCCGATTATAATCCGGACAATATAATCCGAGGTGGAATGCACGGGAATTTTTAATATTCGTGCCAAAGTAGATCAGACGGTTTAGATCTAAACTAAAAATTTGTGCCAAAAGCATGATTTGAATTCTACTCTTCCCCAGAATTTTTATCCGCTTGTCTCTTCGTCTCTAATCTGTGACAAACTGACAAGCTCAGCTCAGTGGCGATGCCTGTGAATCTGTTTCTGGGGAGAATTCACGGCCTTTGTTCATCTCTTCCCCTCAATCGGAACCCAGCAGCACTTGCCGCCTCCAACGCTCCCCCTCTAGCGTCACCCCCAAAACCCCACTTCGCAGTACAATACCTCGTTCAATCATGTGGTTTTTCTTTTGACGAGGCAGTCAAAGCTTCCAAATTTATCCAGCCGCTCAAATCGCCTGACAAGCCCGACGCGGTACTCCGGTTTTTGAGAGAGATTGGTGTAAACGAGTTAGACATAAAGAACGCCGTGTCTCGGGAAGCGCGCATCCTTTTGGCCGATGTGGAGAAGAATTGGAGTCCTAACATTGCCAAGCTACAAGAGCTCGGCTTCTCCATTGAAGACATTTCAGGTATCATTGCCCGCCATCCATATATTTTTCGGGGCAGATTCGTGCGAAAGATCAACTTGTTGATGGGGGTCGTTGGATCGGTAGAGAATTTTTCTTTGATTTTTAAATTACAGGGGAGTATGCTTTTCAGTAACGACTTCGAAAAGGTAATCATGCCAAACTTATCTTTCCTTCAGGAGAAATGCAGTTTATCTCCTCGTCGAATTATCCGGCTGATGATGTCAGGTCCTAAATTGATCTCATCCAGGCCTGATGTTTTAAAAATGGAAGTTGTGAGGGCTGAGGAATTAGGTGTTGCTCGTTCGTCAGAAACTTTTATCGATGCATTATTAACGGTCAGCTATCAGAATCAATGCACCATAGATGCAAAGATAAATAACTTGAGAAGTATTGGGTTTTCACAAGAGGAGGTAGCACTTATGATTAGTAAAGCACCTATGTTGTTGCGGGTACCAGAGAAGCTGGTACGCAGCAAAATGGAGTACCTGATAAAGGATACCGGTTGTGCTAAGATTGACGTGGTGCAATATCCCGTTTTGCTCATGCACAGCTTGGAGAACAGGCTGATTCCTCGAAACATTGTCAGAAAGATTCTGATGTGGAAAGGACTTCATGCGACAAACCAAAAATTTGCTAATTTGATTCAGCTAAGTGAGGAGAAGTTTGTGAAGAAGTTTGTTCTTCCATATGAACATGCTGCTCCTGGTCTCCATCGAGCATATACTGATGCTTTTACTGGGAAAATTGAAGGTGTTGAATCGTTTAAGAGTATCTCAAGTTGACTTTTGTGCAGGCTTAGATGCTGCATTTTAGATTTCACCGGGTTAGATTTTCCGATTACCCTTTTTTTTCTTTTTAGGAAAGTGTCATCACTTTGTAATGATTAGTAAAATAGTTATTAAAAATTATTTTTTATAGATTGAGTGCTTAAATGTCATTAGTCATGATTCCATTCATGTTGTGCTTCTATGAACTAAACTGTTGGACTTGGGGTATTGTTCATAAAACAATAAATATAACTTTTGGATTTTGATCTTGTGATCTTTCGTACAAAAAGTATTACTTTAATTACTAGACAAAAGACTAATTACTGTCAATTCAAAATAATTATTCATACATATCATGCCATCAGTACCCCCTTGTATCTGCTCATCTATTTTCACATTGAAACTAGGAGCAAGCAAAGTTTCACTTGAGATGCATTCTAAAGTAAATCAAAACGATCACTGAATCAATGGAAAATGTTCAAGACATATAAATAAGAAATAATTGTCTCAATAAAAAGCTTGGCTTACAAAATTCAACCATCTCTAAAATGAGAGCACTAATCAACAATAACTAAGAGGGATACCAAAATCAATTCTATACAACAAATGAAGATAAAGGGGAATAAGCAAAACTACACAAGTTCTAGCCTTTTGTTTTTTTATTTTAGCAGGCAATTACCAACAAATAACTTCAGCTGTTATATTAAAACACAAAAGGTCTTTTTTATATCCTGTGTTGAAAGAGGTGAAGTAGAAAAAGAAAAATAAGAGCGGCTTACAAGTTAAAAAATAGAAAAAAAATTGGAACCCCAGGTGAACTCCAGACCTGAAAAGAGTTCTTTTGAAAAATGATGAAATTGAATTAGTTGTTTTCTGTATTGAATATTTTTTCTTAGTTTATAACCTATACACAGATCTATTTATACAAATACATGGCCATATAGCCGTTACAGATGCATTTCTATATTTGCTTTCGTCGGAAGGGGAAGAGGCAAGGAAGCAAGGTTGTAATTGGTAAAAGATCCATTTGCAGTTATGCTATGCATCTCCAAGAACGGTGTCCCCATTATGTTCTATATGCTGTTTATTTTTTACATTTTTTCCCCTGTTGTTAGTCAATTATGAAATTAACTATTCTTTTGGAGGTAATGTGGAAAAGAAACAAGTTAGGGAAGGTGCGGGTTGAATTCGTGCCACAAACTTTCAAATTATACTTTGACAGATTTGACAAAAGTCTAACTCAAATATAGAAAAATACATTAATGCAACACAGTATTTTGAAGGCAAAAGTGTCTTTTTTTTTAAGTGGTTAAATTAAGAAATGGTGATATTAATAAAATAATTAGATAAGATGGAGAAATATCTAATTTTGAAATTCTGATTGGGAAATATCTAAATTTAAGAAGTTATGATGGGTAGTTGGGTATACATTTTGTATTTGTATAATTCTCTCTTGCTGGTAACACCCAGATTTGAATGAAAGAGTGGTAAAAGGAGTGGTGGTTTATCAAAAGATTACATGGTAACTAATCTCCTTCAACTTTGTTTCAAATTTTCAGATTTGCTCAAAAGTTTTTTGTTTTTTTGCTCCTCTCAGTGCGCTTTTGAAGGAAGTTACTATGCAATCTTATGATTTCGTTGTTTTCGTAGGGAGGTGGTATTGGGAGTTATTTAATCTTTATGGTAAGAATAAACAAAATTGTCTATTGCTCGTTTCTATGCTTTTAGGTAAGGGAAAAACAAATTTCTCTATTGCTTTTTTGTTTGGAAATAAAATAATTGTTGAAAATGTAAAAAATGCATAAATGTCAGAACTTTTTTAACTCCTTGAGGAAGATATTGAGAGAACATGGAAGAAGAGAAATCACATTGATTACGAATTAATGTACATCCTTGGAGGGCAATTTGCATCAAGAGTTTTGATTTTTTTTTTCTTGCCAGAATTTTTGTTATATAATTTATTAACTAACTTTGTAAAATTTTAAAACTTGATAAATAAGTTGTTATTATTTAGGTGTTGAAATAGGAGAAGCTCCTTAAAAAGAAAAACTTGAACACCTCGTCCTTTCCCCACTTTGCAAAAACCATGATTTTGTTTATGAAAATCATCTCATGATCATCAGATCTGTGAAGAATTCATGGAGGTAATTTAGCATGAATGGACTATGAAATATCGGATTGATTTTAACAACACTAAATTCTCAGGTATTCAATTTATTTCATACCTTTTATTTCAGTCAATATTTTTATTGGTAGAAGAAAATATCATTTTCTCTGGTAATTGATCCCTCGTGCCAACATACTAAATTGTTCAGTTGCTAAACTTGCTTTGTTCTAAATACAAATATGCATCAATAATTACAGAGCTAAGGTAACAATTTTCAGTTACTAATTAGACTCAGAATCAATAATGCATAGGAAATCCAATACAGAATTCACATCATCTAATTAAGCGTAACAAAATATTTCTGTTTAAATCTGGACCGTCTAACCATAATTCGCACGAGTATTAAAGAGGCTCCATGCATTCCATTTCGGATCAAACTGGCCCAAATTCTAATCAGAAGGTCCGGATCTAAACATAAATATTTTGTTACCTCAGAGGATATGGACTTATCCAACACAAAGGAAATTAATTATGAAGACAGAATCTTACATAGCTGAGCAACAAAATAATTGAAACAACAGTTAGTTATATGATGAACAACATTTTTAGTAAATCTGACAATCACTGATCCTTGGATTTCAATATAGGTGCTCCAGAGCTCCTTGTTTCCCATTGCAAGGCACGTCTCAGTTTCCTCTCTAGTCTATTAACAACTCAAGCATATAGGCTATGCTAGCATCAGTCATCTATTGACCAAAAGACGAATCAGAGGCGAAATTATGTGGGTTCCACTGGACAGGCCTCTGCTGTTGCATTGGTGCCAAAGGTGGTTGCATGTTCCTCAAATAAGTTGTGTCAGGATTTACTGCTATTTGAGGATTTGATGGGAGAGCAGGAGGTGGAGGTGGTGGCATAGTTGCATTGCCCCGATATTGGAGCGAGGAAGTAGGATCCCCACGAGTTATACCTGTTAAGAATTCCTGAGATATTATGCTTGACTCTTTGAGTTTTAGGAAAGCACATTTAACGATTTTAGGAAAGCTCTATGGTGCCAGTTCCAAATTATTTGGTGTATTCTACAGAGAGTTATGACCATTTTATAGAAGACAGTACATGTAGTGACTGCTTACAGTTTCTTAGTTTTCTGTTTTTTTTTTCTTTCTGCCTTATTGTACGAAATTTTATGGTTTAATGACAGCCAATATTTAGATCTGTATAAAGAGCTCTAATCGGATATTATGTAACAGAATATAAGAGTGCAAGATAAGTAAAGTTTAAGACAGATAGTATAAGTTTGAGAGTTTTTCCAATTATGCAATTCTAACACTACCATGTCGAAGGTAAAGTGTGAGGCCATGGTGCTATGCATAGCGCAAAATTTGTCCATAATATGGATCAATATCTTCGTTTTCAAAGTTCAAATAGTCGATTTGAACCGTTTAATATGATTTCCATATGAAAATGTACTTGCACACTATTTTGAATAATTTTTTAGATAGGACAAAAAACAATACTTTTGAATGGTTAGAATATTTAGATTAAGTGATTTTCTACCAATTTAAAAAAGAGTATAAAAAGAAAAAAAATTGATGTACATTTTCATATGGATATCATGTTTAATGGTTCATATCAATTGTTTAGACTATGAAAATTGAGATATTGATGCATAGTATGAACTAATTTGTGCTATGCATAGTGCTATAGCCTCAAAGGTAAATTACGTAAGTTTGATGTTTTTCCAATTATGCAATTTTAACACTGCCATGTTCAACAAAAGGCGTATAAAATTACCTTGATTAGGAGCAGTAATGTTGCCCTGCTGTTGCATTGGTAACTGCACTTGCTGAGAACGATTGGTCGCCACTGTGAAGCGAGAAAAGAAGAGAGAGAGGGCAGTGGAAGAATCTTCAAAACCGAGTTTTTGTAGTGCATTAATAATATCTTCCGATTGCAAGGCCTTGTGTCTAGCCAGCGATTGCTGCTGCTTGGCCTCTTTTGTGAGTACCCCCGTAAATTTTGCAACACATGCTTTGATCGCCTCATCGACATCAGCATCTATATGTGCATCTTTAGGGAGAGCCTTTCGCATGATTGATAATAAATTTCGCATCGGCAATGTATCAATTCGTTGTTGAGCTGCCGCTAATTCTTTCACCTCTATTGTTTTTTCGTCGTGCTGGCCCTCTTGAATTACCGGTTGATTTTGTGTTGGTGGTGCACTGCTTGCATCAGATACAAGTGAACCTGCATTGTTGGTATCACGAGGAGCAGCAGTCATTTCATGTTGTCGAGGTCAGATATTGTTCTTCACATGGAAAGTAGATTAATTTATACAACTAGAAAACTGAGGATGCAATTAAAATGTTCATTTTCTTGGTTATTTTATATGTTCTAAATATCAACACAAAGATTTCTTCTAATTCGCCTCCAATATTGCAATATTTACGGGACTTACTTACGATCATAAACATTTTTATCCAGAGCCATGAGCTTTTTTCATGATACAAGTCATATAACTGGAAAACCAAATTTGTAAGAACATTTCAAAAATAAAGAATCACAATGCAACGTTCTTTATAAGAACTCGAAAAGTTTAGGCATCGTGCACTTAATTTGTAGACAAAGACTGGACTTGAAAAACTATTTATGCATTATAATTGGTTTTGTAGTTATGATTTTAAAGCTCTATAGCGAGTCATTTGGTGTATTCTAGAGAGAATTATGACTTTTCTATAGAAGACTGCGCAGACTAAATGCTTTTGTTTCATATATACCTTTACTGTACCAAATTTTTTATTGTTTAAAGCACACATTTAGGTCTATGATAGGCCTAAATTATATACATATTCGATCTGATTTTTATCACAAAATAACACTAAATATCTTGTATTTTGAATATAAAGCAAATATAATACACATAGGATCAAGTTACTGTGTTTGTTTGGTTTTAATTTGCAGAAAATGAGGAAAAACGAGAAAAAACCGAAGAAAAATGCTCAATGCGAATGCACGGTTTATGATAAGGCTGTACTAAGTACTTAGATGGATTTCTAGACGCCCGCCAATTTTAAAAAGGTATAATAAGCTACACATCAAAATCCGTGCGAATGCACGATCTCGATGCAGCCGCACTCTGGTTGCACAGGAAAAGTCCGAGCCTAGTGCGGATCCCAGTGCGGATGGTACTGTAGCAATGCGGGTGGCCCGGCCGCACTGTAGCAGAACGCATAACTGCAGCCTGAACTTAAAATAACCATAACTTTTGACTCGTAACTCTGATTAAGGCTTGCGACCACTTTTTGGAAAGCTAGGAAGAAGATCTACAACATGAGAAACTAAAAAAAGAAAATTTGGAGTCATTCGGACGCACTAAATTCGCAGACAGCCAGAAATACACGTTTTCAACACGGTTTCTATTTTTGGCGCACCAATGACACGTTTTTACAGCTGAATGTGGACAAGAAAATCCTGAAAAATAATCCAAATATAGTACCTACTAACTCCACTTCCTAGCTTTTAAATTGGACATGGTCTTTAGTTATAAAAAAGGGGGTTCATTCTTCATTCATCGGATAACATCTCATCTCATCTCATAACGGCCCTCATTCTTTCATTCTCTCTCTACACACACACCATACTTACCGATAAATTCTGGAGAAAGGAAAGCTTTCAAGCAAGGAGAAGAAAGGTTTCCTGAGCAAGATAGAGATTTTTTATTTGTTAAAGGGTGTAATTACTTCCTTTATTTCATTTCTCCTTACTTTTTCAATTTTTGTAATGGATCGCTCTATGAGAGAGTAGTTATCTCTCTTGGGGTTTAGGTCAATGCATGAACTTGTTTAATTCTATTTTATTCGGTTATTTGTTTTTATTATGATTGTTTTATGAGATTTGATGTTAATTTCTATAATTTAATCATTTGTGTTAATTACATAATTAGTACTTGAATTGTAGTATCCCGTTTTAGATTCGAAAGAATCAAAATTGACTGTGATTAATAGGATAGTACCAAATTATGAATACAAATACCGTAGGTTTAGGTTAAGATTGTAACCAATTTAATCTAAGCCGGAACTATAGAAATTAAGGTTAGAAACTTGGTGAGGAACCTAATCGAGAAGCCAAACCCTAATTAGGAGCTCAATTCGAATCGGGTATTGGTATGATGGACTTAATTGCGAAGTATCAATATTTGAGGAGAAGAGAGACTACAAACACTCAATGGGTCTAAGTAGCTAGGGTGAGGAACCTAATCGAGAAGTTCGAATTACCTAGGCACGTTATTAATTTACGAAAGTAACTCCTAATAATATATTAGGTTAGAAATCTCGTCAAATCATACATGAATTCAAACAAATACCGAATTAATAGAGTTATCAAAGGATTGTAGACTGAATACCCTAGATCTTCTCATCTAGAAAGCAAACCAATCTTTCATTCATTCATTTACTTTTATTGTTTTAAACTCTCTATTCGGGTATTGAACCCAAATTTAGGAATTGTTGGAACAAACCTCCCCAATTTACTTTTATTGCACTTTACTTTATTTTATTTTTTGAAATTTATTACTAAAGTTTAAACTAAGTTTTTATCATTCTCCCTGTGGATCGATACCTCAAATACTACTTTGATAGAATTGTGCACTTGCAATTTAACTCAAACGTGTGTTCAAGGTTTAAAAAGTACATCATTGTACTGAAACTTTGCACCATATCCTTTGGACGCATCAGTCTATATAAAGAGTAATAATCAGATATTATGTAAAGAGTATAAGAGGATGTAAGAGAATAAAATAATAGGAAAGGTAAGTAGCTAGTACAAGTTTCAATGTTTTTTCAATTATGCAATTCTAACACTATCATGTAGAGAAAAATATAAAACAAAATTACCTTGATTAGGAACAGTAATTTTGTCCTGCTGTTGCACTGGTAACTGCACTTGCTGAGAACGATTGGTCGCCACTCTGAAGCGAGAAAAGAAGAGAGAGAGGGCAGTTGAAGAATCTTCAAAGCCAAGTTTTTGTAGTGCATTGATAATGTCTTCAGATTGCAAGGCCTTGTGCCTGGCCAGTGATTGCTGCTGCTTGGCCTCTTTTGTGAGAACCCCTGTAAATTTAGCAACACACGCTCTGATCGCCTCGTCAACTTCAGCATCTATATGTGCATCTCTAGGGAGAGCCCTTCGCATGATTGATAATAAATTTGGCATTGGCAATGCGTTGATTTGTTGTTGTGCCACCGCTAACTCTTTCTTCTCTGCTGCTTTTTCATTGTGTTGGTCCTCTTGAATTACCAGTTCATTTTCTGCTGGTGGTGCACTGCTTGCATCAGATAGAAGTGAGCCTGCATTGTTGGTTTGATGAGAAGTAGTTATTTCATGTTTTTGAGGATAGATATTGTTTTTTACATGAAAAGCAGATCAATTTATACAACTAGAAACCTGAGGATGCAATTAAAAATGTTCATTTTCTTGATTATTTCAGATGTGTTCTAAATATCAACTCAAAGATTTCTCGTAATTCACCTTCATCGCAGAAAATGTTCGCGGGACTTACAATCATAAATTTTATCCAGAGCCATGAGAGGTTTTTTTTATGATGTAACTGGAAAAACGAACTTTTAAGATCGAACATTTAAGAAATAAAGAATCACAATGCAACGTTCTTTTATAAACAAGTTTTCTTTATTCAGAAATGCAGGAATCTGTGTGACTGTGTGTTATTTGGTAGGATTGTAATTTACATTGATGATCTCTTTGGTAGGATTGTAAGTTTAGAAGAGACCTACATAATTCATTTTTCATAAGAAGAAACAAGATACAAAGCCTACAATTAAATGAAGTTCCACAAAAGAAAGTTGATAGATACTTTCAAATTTGGGTTATTTTTAAGAATCAAAACTTCAGATTATCTACCTCCTTTATATAATATTGTTGCACCTCAGATCCATCAATGCATGTAAAAGAGGCCAAATAAAAAATATATCAAGAAAAAGGGAACATATTTCAACTCACCAAATATATAGGACAGAGTAAAAAACTCCTAATATTCTTAACTAATTAGGAAATAAATATAAAATTTTAATTCTTACTTGAAGGGGCATCCATGCTTTCAATTCGCTTCACTGTTCAGTTCTTTGATTGAAAGAGACAATGCTGGCTTAGGCGGAATGATTGAGAAAGCCCCTTGTGTCATTTATATTTTATACTGTGCTAGGGTGACATTTCTTGTGCTTAGAGAAAAATGTGTCAGAGAAACGGTAGTTTGGTGATTTCAGTTACACTGGCATGTATACAAACAAAAACAGTAAGGCTGGAAAGGGAGATAAATTCAAATTTGTATGCATGTGAGGGAATTAAAAAGCAAAATAGATAACTCATAACAGTCGACATCTATATCTTTTGTTATCCCTAAGCATTTGCATATCCTTTCTATTCATCCTAATTTTGATAAAGCCATACAAAATGTGCAAACAGTATATCTCTACTGATAAGGTGATTAAAACAGCACAATGAATCTTTTTAAAAAAAAAAATAGACACAATGAATGTATATAGAGCAGTTTTCTAAATAGCGCGCTATAGTGTTTTCGGACCTTAAAAGCTATAGCGCTATCGGTCGCATCTGCGATGTAGTATTTTTTTAGCCTTTCCGCTATAACACGATAATTGTTATTTGAAACCTTGATACAGAGTGGAGAGTGCTTTCCTGCACAACAAGATTAGAGGTCCAATTGACAAATAGTTTGTTAGTGAACTTTTTTTTCAAAATTATAGTAATATTTCCTGATACTAATTTTGAACGCATCTGTTGATCAGTTTCACAATAAAAAATTTAAACACAAAATCGAGGAGATAAATCTAAATACATACAACTAGAACTGTATATTCTTTTTTTTTTATTGTTGTTGTTTTTAGTAAGAAACAAGAGTCAAACTTCTATATTATTTAACCGCGATTGGTTTACAAAAATTCAAGGGTTTTGAGAAACTTGACAGATGCTGTCAAGGTGTTGCATTTTAATTAAACAGTCAAATTACATCATAAATACTACCAATATTCTACATCCTCTACATCTTCTGGTACTCGAATTGGTACATTTTGATTGATTATTAATTTATTATACATCTAGAACTATCAAAACATAGGCATTAGGTCGAATTTTTGAACACACACACTACATGCTTCCAATTTTAGTTCCCCGTCTCGTATCAAATATCTTTCCAGCACAAGATATGTCACATGAAAACAGATATTAAATACTGTATCGGATACGGTATAGATAGGAATTTTTTTTTCTTTTCAATTTTTAAAAAATACGATACCTTTTTACAAAATTATATATATCGTTTTTATCACGGTACGTCCTCGTTTCCATTACGAAAAAAGGCAAAAAGATTTCTTAACATAGAAAAGTGTATGGTTCTGCATAAAAGCAGCACCTAATAGGAGCCTACGCTCAGCGAATGCATACATGTGACATTATTTGATAACTTTATATGTTAATAATTCTCATAATGAAAATATACTAAAATAAAGTTTCAGTTTAAAATTTTAAGTTGAAATCTATATATATGTGTACAATTGTTATATGTTAATATTTATCGTTCGGATCTCCTTAAACCAAATAATAGGAGTTTAAGGCCCAGTGAAGAATAGTTTTGAAGCGCAAGCTCAGTTTGTTAACAAAAGATTTATCGTTTATAAAAATTGGGCCTCTGTTCTATGAATTTCTCTATTAATCTCTAGGCCCGTCGGCCTGATACAGGGAAGTCAATAAAGAAATTTTAATCTAAATTTACGGTGGATTCTCATTTCTCAAGCAAACTTTCCTTGAAAACAAATTCAATCTCGTTTATTTTTCATTTCATCCGTTAAACTAACTAGAGTGTACTGATCATTAGAATATTATCAAACTAAAACAACTTCCTAATTAAATAATCTAGGCCCATAAAATTGTTTGAAAGGAAATATATGAATTGCTGCTTAATTAATTAATTTGCGTGGCGCGCCGACAAAATCTCTCTTTTACTTTTCAAATGTTCTCCTATTTTTAGTGATTTTCTATGCCAAATTGAATATACTCCGTGATCTTTATCATAATTTGTCGAGATTTTTTCAGTTTCATGACCCAGATTTTTAGAAGTTTTTATCTTTTATAAGAAAAATATTCACAGTATTTTTTTTTTAAATTGATTGAAATTATCCAAAAAAAAAGGTTCTGTTAATAGTAATCTATATCCTTATGTTGCAAATTGGAAAATTTGTTATTTTAGTCAATGGATTGATTAAAAACTACATGCGCATCAACTTTTTTTTTTTTTTGTGTGTGTGTGTGTGTGAAAGATTTGTGGACAGAGAATGATGAATTCATTAATTTGAAAGATTTCAAAATAAGTTTTTTTTTTCTAGATTGTAAATATTGTTAATTATTAAATCCAGTTGTGTGAAATTACGTGTATAAATTTGCTTTTTTCGGATCCTTGACCAAATAAACTTGTGAATTCGTCGATACTTTCAACTTTCAAGTCTGAATTTGTTTTCCTTTCTCGCATTGATCTGACAGTTATGGTGAAGTAGGATATAATTATTTTTTAATTTTACTATATAATATTGTATTTTTCACTATGAAAAAATATCGTTGCTTTACGTTGGACAAAAATTGTAGGATAAATGAGGTGTATATAATTACTATACTTATGAATCCTAAAAGAAAAAAAAAAAATTATTCATGATCAAGCGGTTCCATATAGAATGATGTATACATCGAGCCTTGTTTTATCCGTCCGTTTGCAAAAAAAGAATGATGTTTGAAGGTCCTCGTTAAATTAAACTTGAAACATATAACAACGAAGTGATTCATTAATTTTTGATGAAATATTAATTTGTATTTTTTTTTCACTTTAGTTGGAGCACGGTAATATTAAAAATATGTGTGATATTTAATTAAAATCTTATAGTATAAGAATTATAAGACATGTTGACTCCCGGTTAATTTGCATAATATGTTGACTCACAGTTTTAGCCAGATCTCAGTTGTGAAAACTCGGATCGAGTTGAATCCAGTACTCATGGATTCGTATCTATGAGCACTATAACTCTCATGTTGAACCGTCCTTCAGAATCTAGACATACGGGTGGCAATTTGCTGCAGAAGTCAGTTGATTGGTTTGAATCTAGCATGAGGGTTTGGATTTGAAGGGAGGGGAAGTTTCAGATCTAATTGGGTGGGGGGGACTGTGACGACTAGGGTTTGAAAAGGGGTTCATATGGAAGTGAGGCTAGGGTTGTCTCTAGATTTCGATTGGGTCGAATTGGGCTTTGATGGTCTATAATCAATTTAATTTTGTTATTTTGAACTAAGAACAGAAATCTGTTTATGTTGTTTTAGTTTTTATCTTTAAAAATTGACAAAACTGGAATTATACATTCAGAATATGAGATCATTTTCTACATAAGAGTCATAAGATTTTCTATTACGGTTCAAATGCGACTTGTTTCAGCTTGCTCAGAATTTCCAGTGAGAAGAAAAAGATAAAAATGGTCGACAAAAGTCTGCAGTCTCCGAACATAATTATTTACTGATTTTACAATTTTATGGAATCTTACATTCAGAATTTGGGGTAGCCTTTCACATGAAAGTTGTATATCTTGAAGTCATCTTTTCAGGTATTAAATTTCATTCAAATCTGAATTAGTATGTGTGAGCTATGATTAGAATACTAATAATTATCGATCTAAAATTCCAGCTCAAGCTCAATTCGAAAGGTTATCAAAAGGGATAGCTCACAGTAAGGTTTTAAATATTTTTTAATTAGTATTTACTTCCTAATTGTTGAGACCACCTAAGGAGAAATTTATTTTAGAATTATTCAGATTTCTACAAGATCTCCTACAATATTTTTTTTATACGAAAAACTGTGTGTCTAATTCTAACTCAAGACGTGTGTATTTTAAATTGGTTTTTCATTTGGACTTAATGTTTGTTATTTTAGTTTAAATATCTTACCTAGAAATATCTTGGAGTTACAGCGGGATGGTCCCGACCCCTCAGGGAGAAGGTGGTGTCACAGCTCCGTTGAGGGGTGTTGCAAGGGGGAGGGGCAAGAGGGGTGCGAAGTGAGATCGGATCCCCTGTAGCACCGTGAGAAGAGGGAGGGCGAGCTGAAAACTGTCACTTTCAAATATATATATAGTTGGCTATGGTGCTACACGTAGCATAGAGGGCCTCCGTGCAACGGTTTAATATTTGAGTTTTCAAAATCCAAACGGTAGATCCGAACCGTTCAACATGATCTCCATATGAATATGTACTTGCAAACCAAATTTTATATTTTTTAGAATTTGTTTACTATTCTTTTAGATAGGTAGAAAATAACTTGATTTGAAAATTTTGAACTGTTCGGATCGACCGTTTGAATTTTGAAAACTCAAATATGAGCCGTTGCACGGAGACACTCTATGCTACGTGTAGCACCGTAGCCAACTCCTATATATATATATATATGACATTGTTTGCATTCGGCAATATCATTTTGTTGAGGGTTATGCGAACACAAAGTTTGATGAATAATTTGAGAAAAAAGTCTTATAAGAGGTGCCGAATTAAATTTTTATTTGTATGTTGAATCATGAAAATATTTGTAGAACTTCATCTTTAATTCAAAGAAAATAAATTAGTGTAAAAAGACTTTCTGTATTAATAAATATTTTTATTAATTTTCTCTGATTTCTCATTATATGATCTAATTAAATGTGCATACAAAATTTTGAATGGTAGTTGTAGAGACATGTTTTATTGATTTTTTAAAGAGTAAAAATAACTTATTTGCTTATAGTTTCTTATGTTTTATTACTTAAACAGGTAATAAAACTATAGCTAAAGATTTATTATGTTTTGCTTATAGGTAACTCTTTTATGTTTTTAATTTGAGGAGTTTGGATGGAGAGTAGAGGAAGGGAGGGAATGGAAAGAAAATAAAACTTTCCGTCGAATTGTATTTAATTGTTAAAGGTACAGGAGGTGAAAGGTTTAACTTTGTATCATTGTAATTAATAGAATCAGTTTCTTTTCCAATTTGGAGTGTAATGGATGAAAATAAATTTTGTTGAAAATATTTTTAGAAAAAATAACACAAACGTCCAACTCTATATCTTATCAATATAATTCTCATACAGATTTTTTATCACAAACTTATAACAACCACCAAATTTATCATTAATATTCTAAATTTTAATCAACTAAATAAGAAATGAGACGGAAAGAAAGTTTAAATTTATTTCATCTCATTAATTATCCAAATACGAAGAAGTTAAACATGTTAATTTTTCTTTCTATTGCATTATGTTCCCTTCTATTCTTCACCTCTCCTTCCTTCTCTCTACTCTCCATCCAAACAGAGTGTTCACGTAGCTGGTATGGAATGGAAAGTGTAATTAATATAACTATAATAGAACCATCAAAATTGAATGCCATCTCCGTCTTTGTGTTGCTGAATCAGCCTTGTATAGACAAAATAATAGCCTTCAAATTTATTAGCAAATATCCCAAGTGGCCAAGTCTTTCAAAGCTGTGTTCCTGAATCAGCCTTGTATAGACAAAATTATATCCATATTCCATAGTTTGTTTAGCCTTTTTGCTGCCGTAACTGTTCAGCACCAGAAGTGGCTATTTTTTTGTTGAATGGTATTGGTAGAGCTTCCATTTTATCTTTTAGAAAGAAGAACAGTACAGTTATTTTGATGCATGCGTAAGTGCACCAAATTAACAAGACCATATCAATTAAATTTGAATTTTCGCTGAAATCAATGGCCCTTTTTTATTAATATAATTTTTTTGTTACAAAAAATTGCCCAACAACTAGAATTCGGATCCTCTGAAGTAACTCAAACTTTGGATTTGGATCCGAACTGTCTGATCAAAATTTGAAAGAATATTAAAATGATCCTGTGAATTCCATCTCAGAATGGATTGGCCATGATCATACTGTCTAAATTCAAATTAACTCAAATTTCAGTTACTTTAGGGCCTTAGGAGATCCGGACCCGAACTCAAATATTGAGTTTGAATTCGGACCAACTGATTAGAATTCAGAACAATCCTACTTGATGTAAAATGTACATAGTTCCTTTAATATATGTATCAAAGCAGGTTGAATGATCCGAATCCAAACTCAAAAATTAAGTTAACTTAGGTTATATGAATTCGACTAGAATCACACTTCATTTGTTGTCTTATCTCACTGAATGCACCAACGGTAGAAAAAAAAAACCAAAGAAAAAAAAACCCAAGTGAAAGTTTTATAGATAAGCTACATAATATAAGAGATTCTTCATTTGTTGTCTTATCTCATTGAATGCACCAGCGGTAGAAAAAAAAAAAAACCAGAGAAAAAAAAACCCAAGTGGAAGTTTTGTAGATAAGCTACATAATATAAGAGATTCAAGTCTATATAACAGGCACATACATCAAGGAAGTTTCTCTCTCAAATTTGTAATTTGTTTTGACTCCGGCTAACTGTTTTCTTGTTAGCGGTATTCCTAACCATTATCTGATCGGCCATTTTTATTAATATCTCTGAAACAAATATAAATTTTAAAAATACTCATGTTCTCAATTTTTTTTTATAAATGCCTTGATCGCTTGAATCCAGAGCGGCCCAAAATATCCTGTGAGGTGCCACCCCCTGAGGCGGCCCACAAGCTAAGTGAGGTGCCCACCCTGGAGCGCCTCATATGTGTATTTTTTTTAAGAGAAATCTTAGTATTTTGATTTGAATAATTTTGTGAAAAAAGTTTAGGGTTTATGTATATGTGTATGTGTATGTTAAAAAAAAAAAAATTATGTGTATGGCTACCGGAAGCACTTCGGCCGAGGTGTTTCCGGGGTTATATTTTAGTGTGTAATGATCAAACAACAAATCTAAACCGTTAGGTGTTCAATCTATAATAAAATCTGCTTGGAGACTAGTTGTTACGCTTTTAATTATATTGTTGAACTTTAATTGAATTATTAAACTGTGTTATAATAAAGAAATGTAAAGTGCAAACAACATAATACCAACATGAACATGAAATAATAAAACATAATGTCAACATAATGCGTGCCGATGTAATACAGTAGTCCCATAGTCAAAATACTATAGTAAAAAATATATTACAATAAACAAAAAAGTTCACACAAGCAAAATAACAAGTTTATCTGCCCCTACCACAACGTCTCAATAAACCTAACAAACAACTAGTTGTACTGGTATGAGCTGCAAGTGCGGCATTACTTGTAGAGGCTTGGCTACTAGATGATTGGCTTACAGGAGGAGGGGGTTGTGTTCTACCGGTTGCTTCAGCAACAACTCTGGCATTTTCTCTTTCGTTGTGTTCGTTTATTGCATCTGAATATAACAATGCAATTCAGTTAGTAATATAATTAAAGCATAAATAAATTTTGTACAATTCTACGTACCTGCCCTGCGCCTGTCGGAAACAGAACGGCGAGCCCGATTTTCCAACGGTCGCCCACCACCCATCTCGTCCATGGTCATTACAATACGCTTGTGTCTCCTCCTTCCCTTTCTTATCCATCCTTCTGAAGGGAGTATTCTATCACCGACATATGCAGACCACTCATGCTGATCAGGATAAGAATGGAAAGATCCATCCCAAGTGGAAGCAAGGTAATCGATACGGTACATGTCAGCAACATAGTGATCCTCACAGTAATTTCTCACTCGGCATACCGCCATCACGTGACTGCAGGGTATGTGACTTAGCTGGGGTCCTTGGCATGTACAGGTTACCGCCCTGGCATCTCCGAATTTAACAACGTACTTGCAAGCCCTCTTGACAAACGCCATAGTGCCGTCTGGTTTACGGTTGGTTGGAATGTACTCATTTAGATTTTGCACTTCGAATTCTGTTCCATCATTACCCATCGGAATCACGGTCATAGTTGCACCTTTGTCCCTGTGTTGTCTTAATTTCTCCTCCACCCTTGTTGAAAATGATTGGTTCATCCTTATTAGTTCTGCAGCCTTAGCACGCCGTTCCTGAAACCAGGCATTTAACTTGTAGAATGTGTCCTCCACAACTGCACCCACAGGCAACATCTGGCTCTGCTTGAATACTGCATTCAGCAACTCGAACTCGTTGGTTGTCATAATTTCTCAACACCAACCTCCATCACGGGTTTGATATATTTTCTCGTATGCTGGATCTTCGTTGACATCTTTGGGATTATTTTTGCCCACCTTCATTAAGTAGAGATTTGTCTTTAGCATGTATTACACAAAAAATAAGAAAATAGAATAATGTACGTAAACAATTATACTAAAAAATCATTTTCTTAAAGTACAGTAGTATATGTAAACAATTGAAATACATGTACCTTTGCAAAATTGCTAGTCATCTCTACCACCCTTCTCGGTTTTTTTCTTTCTGCAATTCCATCTAAATGTATTAGTAATCCACTTGTTGCCCCCGGTTGCCTTGGAAAGGTTCTCCGCAACGTGTTGCATACACAATCTGTGCACACACTGGCCAGTACGGGTTGACCAACCGTAATCTTCACGATCAAAAACATATTTTATTCCTTTGTGCTGGTCTGATATCATGCAGAAAAACTTTCATTCCCCAATTACCCGTCTTCTTACAAAATGCATAAAGAATCTCCAGTTCTCGCCGTCCTCTTTATGAACAATTGCAAACGCTAAAGGCAACAGCTGGTTCTCAGCATCACATGCTATGAGTAGCCTCCCCTCGTAACGGCCAGACATGAAGCATGCATCAATGTTGATAACGGGTCTGATGTATGGCACAGCTTGGATACAAGCACCAAAAGCCCATGCTATGCCATTGAATTGTTGAGCTCCCTCTATTAGTACTCCGTCTTTATCAAAAAAAGGGCCATGCCATCGCTCATATACGGTGTCGACATTTGTACTTGCCATGGCCTAGAGCAATGGTGCCAGATAGCCATATGAATCCTTCCAACTATCAAATATTCTGCAAACCGTAAGTTCACGACCTCTCCACAGCCTGTTGTATTTTGGGATTACATATTTGTATTTGTGTCTGACGGTCATAGCCATCGCCTTGATACTCATCGATGGATCCAACTTAATGTCCTCCTCAATTGCATCGGCAATTAGTGATGTTGTCAGCTGCGCATGGTCTGTCGTTGTGGACACAGACTTGCATGTATGAGGTGGTTCACACTTCTTAATCATCCATGCTTCCCCTGAACCTACAGGGGTTGCAAAAAGGCGGAACTCACAGCGCGGGTGAGTTGTACACAGCACAACTAACCTTGTTCGATCCCTTTTGTGTATTATACATTGCCAGTTGCCGTGAACATGAGTCTCATTTATTTTCTGTACAAGTTCATCTATGTTGGTATAAACTTGCCCTGCGGCAAGTTCTTTATTGTATTCAACACGAGGACCGAAGAAACTAATGTCTGCCTCTTTGAAAGCTGTGGTGTCGTTGAATGTGGCGACTGGATGCTTACTTCCCCGACCTGTAATCGGGAATTTTTCTGCCCTGGATAAACCTGATACATTTGCATCATCATCTGATAAGTCATCAGCTTCCCAAACCCCTTGGTATTTATCCCCCGTTTTCATTTCCCTTTCTGGTATGACATCAATAGCATCAACATCAATATCAATATCAATATCATTTCGATTAACGGGTACTGGTCCTGACTTTGGCATAGTTGGAAATCTAGGGATTATGGGTGTCTGTCTGGGTGGTGGTGGTAACTTTTCAGTATTGTGGTACCCCTGGCTGTCATAACCGGGGCTGTGGTACCTCTGGTTGTCATAAGGGGAGTGCTGATGGTACCCCTGGTTGTCATAACCGGGGCTGTGGTATCTCTGGTTGTCATAAGGGGAGTGCTGATGGTACCCCTAGTTGTCACAAGGGGAGTGCTGGTGGTACTCTTGGTTGTCATAACCCGAATTGTCATAACCTGAAGGTCCAGCCCCAGCCGAACTTGAAGGTCCAGCCCTCGTTCGGGGAACCCTCTTCGAATATATGTCCAATACCGGGACCCCACAAGCTACAAATTGAGTATACACAACTCTCCACAAATTGGCATCTGTTATTAGAAACTTAACAAAGTAAGGTCTACCCCCCCACGTGAGTTATCAATCCGTGTAGTCAATTCTATTTCATACTTGTTGGAGTTTATAGATGTCTTTTCGTATATTAGCTGCTTCAGTTCCTCAAATGTGGTATTTTCATTAATCTCGAAGCCAAATGCGACTTCTTTCGTGTAATGCACGCCATCTTCATCCCTTTCTAGCTTGCCGCCGACATACAGTGCAACTAACATCTCTTCTTTAACAAACTACATTTAAAAAAAAAAATTACAAGTATTACATGACATAATAATGGGTACAGTAATAAATGACTAATTGAAAAATAATTAAAAAAAAGTTAAAAAAAAATTACAATTTTTCTACAGTAGGTGTACAGCAATTGCTACAGTAAATGTACAGTACGGTACAGTGCGTGCAACAGTAAATGTATAGTACGGTACAGTGCGTGCAATAGTAAATTTCTACAGTAAATGTACGGTACGCAACAGTGCTAAATTTCTACAGTAAATGTACAGTACATTACAGTGCGTGCAACACTAAATTTCTACAGTTAATGTACAATACGCTACAGTACTTGCAACAGTAATGACTAATTATTATAATTAAAAAGTAATTACTAATTATTATAATTAAAAAATACCTATTCACTCAGCTTCTCGCCTCGAGAGAAGTTCTCAAATCGGGAAGTGATAGAGACAGAAAACGAATGGGTTTAAATCATACTACATATGAGGCGCCCTGGGGTGTGGCGTCTCACTTGGCTTATGGGGCGCCCCAGGGTATGGCGCCTCACTTAGCATGTGGGCCGCCTCAGGGGGTGGCGCCTCACAGGATATTTTGGGCCACCCTGAGTCCAGGCGGTCAGAGCATTTATAAAAAAAAATTGAAGACATAAACATTTTTAAAATTTACATTTGTTTCAAAAATATTAATAAAAATAACCGTTATCTGATCAATCATAGAAAAATTGTGTAAGGTCACATTCATACCGAGTAGATATGATCTAATAAGACCTCAAATGTTACCAGACGAGCTAGTAAGACCATCATGGCATGGCTATATAATAATAACAACAAAAATTTTCTAGTGTATCCATTCAAACTTTTAAAATAACTAATTTTCTTATCAAAACATTAAAATTTCTTATTTTTCCATTCAAAGTTGAAATCCTTTCTTATTTTCCCATATGATGATTAAATCTGAAAATATAAGCTAAATTTTATAATTTAATTTTGTTTTGAAATTTAAATGTCTATTTTGCCCCTATTCAAAAACTGAGATTTCCTTTCTTCTTTATCACTCCATTGCTGTTATATATTACTTGCTAAAGTCAAGGAAAACAATGATGTCCCCACCAAGGAATATATTCCCAGCAAAATATTTCTCGAATAATCCATTTAATTGCTCTAGAACACCAAATGAAACAACAATTTTTTCTGCCATCGTCTCTTCCGTAGTAGCTTTCAAGATATCAAGAATTGATTGTACAAACTGAACGAGAAAAAATAAATGTAATATTAATTCATTACTTTTTGTAATTCATCTCCAAACTCATAAGATAGCAGTAAATTTTGACATATATATTTGCCCTTATTAGTCCAATTCACTTAAAATATTGTCCATTCAGACATTGGACTTCGATGAATACAGAAAAATAAAAAAATTAAGGGGTCAGATTTGTCAAACCTGCTGTAGCATTATACTGTTGATTGAGCCATTTTTAACCTTTTGTTTTTATATTTAATGTGGTGTGTGTAGTATGTTTGTATGTGTCCAGATTCTTTCACTTCTTATGGGCCCATTGTGCAGTTTGAGCTGAAACTTTATTATCCGGGGGCTCTGTCGTTTTATTGCTAGCTATGTGCTATTTTGGGTTTGTAATGTTATTGCCTTTATTTTGACATCTTATCATTTCCAACAACAATGACATCAGAGAGGCAAAATAGAGGTGGAGGAGTTCTTTAGAAGAGTGGCAAAATTGACATTTAAATTTGAAAATATAATTAAATTATAAATTCAACTTAAATTTTTAGATTTAATCAACACATGGAAAATTAGAAAGGATTTTAACTTAAAATGAGAAAATAAGAAATTTAAATGTTTTGATAGAGAAACTGGCTATTTTGAAAGTTTGGATGGATACACTAGAAATTTTCCCTAATAAAATAATAAGAGTGAGGCTATAATAACATGCATATTACAAATCGATTAGTATTATATAGATTCATATCTTTATTTTCAAAGTTCAATAGTCGATCTAAACTATTAAACATGATTTTCATATAATGAAAATGTACTTGGAGGGCAACTTATATATATATTTTTTAGAATTTTCTACAAGGAAGATTCAAATGTCCTTATGTTTTTCATGTCTCATCGTGCTTCGTATCTTTTATTTCTGTTTTTAACAGTCGATTCCAACCACTCAACACGATCTTCATATTAAGATATGCTTGGAGACCAAATTTTATAATTTTTGGAAATTGTTTACAACTTTTTAAATAGGTTCAAAATTAGTGCTTTTAGATGGTTCAGATACAATGATTTCGTAAATATCTAAAAAAATAGTAACAAATTTTAAAACAAATATAAAATTTGATCTCCAAGCACATTTTAATATAGAGATCATATTGAGCAATTCGGATCGATTTTTTGGACTTTGAAAACATAGATAAATAATGTGAGACACAATGAGAAATAAAAGACGGTATTTGTACTCTCTTTTTTCTACTATATTTTTTAGATGGGTGGAATATCATTTGATTTAAAGAAAAATAATTTTCTAAATATTAGGAAAGGTAATAAAGAAAAGAAATTGGGAGGCGACAGAGAAAAAAGTCACAAATGGAGATATACTATATATGTTCACCAGCAAACAAAAACCACACGGAAATGCACAGAAAATCTCTACAGAGCATTGACGAAAAACTCCCTACAACAAAAAAGTAACGGTCCATATATAGAGATAGGAGTGTTAATGACACTTTTTTATCTATTTATCTGACTCGTATTGTATACAATAAGACGAGTATGTGTAAGATTTTCTTTCTTTTTGCATAAATTCATTGAGTACAGCTATGGATAAAGATTTTTTTTTGTTATCTAAATGGGTAAAGATACCGCTAAAGCATATTTTGTACCCGTTATCCGATCGAGTAATTATAAAATAAAAATTATATATTATATGAGAAGGAATCAAGTTACAACAATTTTTGAGTTACAACGAGCATTTTCTACATTTTCAAAGTCCAAATTGTCAAATCCAAACCGTTAGATGTGATCTCTACAATAAAATGTGCTTGGAGACCAAATTTTACATTTTTTTGAATTTTTTTACTATTTATTAAGATGGGTACAAAATTCAATGGTCTGAATTTGAGTAGTTTTTGTACCCATCTTAATAAATAGTAAACAAATTCCAAAAAATATAAAATTTGGTCTCCAAGCACATTTTATAGTAGAGATCACATCTAACGGTTTGGATCGACAATTTAGACTTTGTAAAATGTAGAAAATACTTGTTGTAATTTGTTGTAACTTGATCCCTCCTCATATTATATATATTAATGAGAAATAAATATCTATTTTTCAACTACTCTTGATAATTGTGTTACACTTATTTAATTATTAAAACACGTAAATAAATTTCCGCAATTTCCAATAAAGTTTAGACCTTTAAAACACATATATATGTGTGAAATGGATGTGTTTTAATGTTTTATTTAGAAAATAACAAAAATAATTAGTATATTAGAATTACCCATTATTCACCTGCTACCTTTTTCATTATCCGACAACCATAACAAATAAGAGTCGGATACATATAAGATAATTCACAACGGGTAAGAATAGAGTACAGATAAGGATAAATTATAACAGGTATGAGTATAAAAATATTTTTACCGGACCCTTATCATACTTGTTGACACCTCTAATCTGAGATGAGATCAGATATATATATATATATATATATTTGTCAGTTAGTAAAGTAGGGGGTTAGCACTGTTGATCTACCAAAAATTCAGAAGGTACGACTCCTTCAGTCTCCAAGCCAGCTTAATCTAAAAGTTCTGATTATTGCTATATCTTGGTACCACAACCAATAGATACCAATGACAATGAACATCATCTGGTTTTTAAAGGACCTCAGTAAAGGAAATAAAAAAGGTTAATTATATAAGAGAGGTTCTTGTTCCTTGTAGGTCCTAGCTTTTCAAGAAATTAAAATGAAATATCTGCTTTGAAAAAAGGAGAAGGAATCTTCATTTACTTGAGAGTTGGGAATTGCAAATGTTTTACATAAGAAAGAGGACTTGTTATAGTCCATAACCAAGACAAACTTCAGTTGCCTGAGAATAATACGGCTTATTCAAAATTTTATTGAAAAATATTTTCATTCATAAATTCATATTAGTTTATGAATAAGGTTAGCGTGTTATATGTAGCATAGTGACATGCTGTGCTCTTCGAAAATCTATTGAATAAGTTTTAACGGCGAATTTAAGCGGTTGAAACCGATCTACTTTACAAATGATGTATTTACATGCAAAGATTATAAATTTTTAAATTTATTTAGTATAAAGTCAAGCTGTCAAAATATGAAGATTTATAAGTTAATTTTAATGTTTTTATTTTTATTTTTTTTTACCACTTGATTTTATACTAATTAAATAAATGCAAAAATTTATAAATTTCATATGTAAATGCATCACTCGTGAAGTCGATCAATTTCAACAGTTTAAATTCGTTGTTTGAAGTCTATTCAATATTTTTTTAAAGAAATATCACGGCACGCCACTATGCTATGATCAGCACGTTGGTCCTTTTCTTTTGGTGTTTTTCATCGTTGTGGTTGTAGATTGTTCATATTTAAAATATGAAACATTGATTTAATAAATGACAAAATAGATACATCATAGTTAATATTACATTCAACGTTCCTTTATTTGTTAAAATGAGGACGCTATAACAAAATTATTTATAGTTCAATTTTAATTTTGAGATATGCTTTTATCAGTATTCTAAATAACGCGCTATAGTGCCGTTATAGTGTTTTTGGACCCTAAATGCTAAGCTATGGTATCAAAATGTGCTATTTGAGCTGCAGACACTATAGCGGTAATAGCGGTCCGCTATAGCGCATAGCGTGTAGCGCAAATAGTGCTCGCTATGCAATATGAGCTCTCTTTTTTTCTTTTCAATTTATATAGGTTTTAAATAAAGACTCATATTGGATTTTAACTGTATTTTTTTTTTTGCAATTGACATACTGAGCTTTATATTAAACTATTAATTATTAAATGAGAGATCCATCAAACGAAATAAAATAAAGAAGCTATAGTGTGTTATGCAACATGAGCTGTTTTTTTTTTTTTTCAATTTATATGGATTTTAAATAAAGGCTCAGATTGAATATATTAAGATATTTCTTAAAGTGACAAAATGATACTTACTATATGGTAGTTTGAATATTTTGAATAGATTAAGATAGTTAATTATGCCATGATGTCTAGGTTATTTTGAAATTTAAAATAAAAAAAATATTATGTCATGATGCTGAATATATTTTGAATAGAAAAAGATTGATAGTTTATGATATTAGTATTACTATGGATATTTTGAGTCACAATTTGGATATTATATATTTTTTTAATCAATTTGATGTTATTTATTGTTCTATGAGACATAGATAATGTTGATATTTAGTACAAATATATGATATAATTTTTATAAAAATAAAAAATACTATAGCGACGCTATTCGCTATAGTTTTTTTTGTAGGCTTTCCACTATGACACAATAAATGCTATTTAGAACCTTGGTTTTTATTAAATATGATGTCTTATTTGAATTTAGGGAAGCCTTTTCATACTTTTTTTTTTGTATTTTTAGTATTAAATTAAATTGTGTATATCTACATTTCCTTGTTAAAAACTTTAGAATAGAATAATTTTGTTTGATATTACAAAAAAAAAAAGTGTTTAACAAATAAACTACAAGCGGACAAATAACACATGAAATAGAAATAAGATAAAAAAAAATCTTTTTGAGAACTAAACCATGAATCCAACTATGTGATCATCAGCAGCGTCAAAAACATAATCCTTCATTTTTATTTTTTCGATCAACATAGTGAGTAATTTGGTAACATTTGACATAGAGGAACATAAAAAAAAAAAAAAAAAAACATTTAGAATAGATATTTGGTATGTCTTTACTGTACGTCATATGTGTCGGTCACGTGATATAACTCATATATTAATTGATTATCTTTCTTTAATCGAGAATGTCAAATCATAAATACAAGTTAATATTCATAAATATTTTATTGATTTACTATGATATCTCATTGTATAATCTAATTGTGCAAAAAAAAATTTGAATAATATTAGAGGCATGTTTTATTGACTTTTTTAAAGAGATGAATATAAACTTATTTGTTAATAGTTTAATGTTTTACTAACAGATAATAAAAATATTAGGTAACATATAACAAGGAGAAACTTAAATAGAAAATTAAATAACGTATACGTGACAGTTCACGAGTTCTGACTATTCAAAATATAGTTCTCATTTTCTAGAGACATTTTCTCGTATACGCATAACGCATGTACGATCAGCTCCTGCCCCCGGTTTTGTTTACTAAAATTCCCACTGGGGGAGTCTAATGTTGCTTGAATTGTTTTGCAAATATCATGGCTGGTCAAAATTCTTATTTACTACACTAAAAATTAATTATTCCAAATGTGAATTCACTAAAAGATAATAAGATTTACGTACATACAAATTTATCTCCAATTAAAATATAAAGATCTATATATATATATATATATATATACAAGTTCTTATTAAAAATATTAAAGATCTCAGTACATCCCAATATTGTTTAGATGTTATTTTCGAGAATTAAACATGCGACATCTCTGTAGAGACACGAAACTCATGCCAATGCACTAATTTTCCAGTTTTAGAATTCAAATTATGTATTGAATTATTTAAAATAACATAATATATGCATGATATATTGAACACGTTGTCATTTTGCATTGTAAAACTATAAATTAAAAATACAACTTAATTTAATTTACTTCTGTCACGCCTCCAATCCGGAGGTGCGACGATTATTACTACGTCTATTTACCATAACAATATACGTTATATAAGGCATAGATCTTTTTATGCATTGCCAATAGCATCCATTTTTTTTTACCACATCCCAATTTATTTACAATAATTATCTGATATTTTATAGTGGATGATGCTAGAGATATATTCTCTACACCTTGTCAGATACAATAAACCCAAATCCCATACCTTTAGGTGGCCCTGCTGTTAATTACCTGGAATCACTCTTTATCTTCGTATAATAAACCTGTAACTCACAAGGGGAAACGAGTGAGAAATAATAATTTATTTCTCAGTGCTGATTGCCACTCAGATTATTGGATTCGAAGAAAATTCATATTCAGAATGAAATCACCGCACGATATCTAGAAATCCTTCAATATTAGTTAATAACAAACTTTACCATTCGATTTATTTTCAACATAGAAAAACAGAGGGAAAAGAAGGGTATCTAGAAATCCTTCAATATTAGTTAATAACAAACTTTACCATTCAATTTAACAGTAGTTATCACTAATAGCACTTTAATGCTCAATTTCTCAAAACTATCAAACTCTAATCAGTTGAAAAATTAAGAAACCACATCAAATAGAAAAGAGAGGAGATTACCAATAACCGTATAGTCTAGTACCATAGTCATTCATTAGCAAAAGCCAAACCAACAAGAGAGAGAGAGATTGAATCTCTCTGTTAGTTTCCGAAGAAAGAGAGACAAAAGAGAGATATGAATAGGACGTGGCAAAGCAGAAAAACGAGATAAGAATGGTGTATGTCGGCTCACATGTAAATTTTCCAATTTCAACCTTCTAGTTTCTAGTTTTTATAAATCAATCCTAAATGTAATTATTATTCATTCTTTATATTTTAATTACTATAATATATATATATATATACACACACACTATGCAATCCATGAAATTCTTGATACATTGCAATTTATTCAATTTCCAGATTCGGATTATATAACGTTATGTATATTTGAACTTTAATTAACATTATACATGGTTTCCTACAATCAAGTTTCTCATTTCATATTTTTTAAAACTTTACATATTTCAAAATTTTTGATTTTAAGTTAAATATAGTTTCGATACATGACTTTAAATTAAATTTCATAATTGTATTTTGCATAATGTTACAACTTCCATGGTATCAAAACTACTTGTTAGTATAAAAAAATGTTTTAATATCTTTGTATAAAAAGGTAAGTGATAAACATTTTCTTATCAATATGATCTATCGAATTTAGCGGATTCAGATTTGGATTCTTTTAGCTAATGAATACATAAGAAAATGATCTAAACGTGGATCCATTCATGTAGATTGGGATTGGATTATTATATTATGAATATTCATTGAAAATAGTTTCTCAAAGAATATTCATTGAAAATAATATCTAATGGAAATTTATAATAAATTTAGTAGTTTAAATTTTAATTGTATTTTGAACAATAAAGAATGTTTTTTTAGAAGAAATATAGGAGAACAATCAAGGGCGGATCCACATTAGTTCCGGGAGCCAACTGCCCCCTGAATTTTAGAATTTACTGAAAAAATTGCCCAATTTGTCCCCTCCTTGCCTCTCTCTAGATCTAGAAAATTTTATTTTGAAGTCAATTTCATTTCCCTGTTTATTCCTTGCACATTTTCGATTTTCGTCAAGTGTTATATGATTTTGGGTGATTCTTGAAGAAGAAGAAGAACTTGCACATTTTCGATTTTCATCAAGTGTTATATGATTTTGGGTGATTCTTGAAGAAGAAGAAGAAGAAGAAGATTGATTCAATACGAGTAGATATGGTGCTTCATGAACCTAAAGATTAATTTGTGGGGCCTGATTACAGGGTTCAAAAGAATGTCACGCACAGAAAATCTAATTGGTTGATAAAAGAGGATTCCCATAGTCCCATATGTCAGATTAAATAAGAGAGAAGGGGAGCGCTGGGTCCAAACATGAATAAAGAAATAACAGGTCTGAAAAAAAAAATTATGTCTCCAGTATTAAATTTAGAATTCATGCTATATTTTAAAGTGAATGACAAATTTATTAAGTTCATTGTCAAGGAATCTCTCACCATTTAGTTTTATTGTTTTCAATAGTTCAGTCGTTTTATATTAAATCCCAAAAATTCAAAAGATTCGGTAATTAATTTATGTAAGAATTTACAAGGACCTGATTAGTTAATGAATTTGAATTCGATTCTTGCCCCCCCACCCCCCGCGATAAATCTTGCATATGCTCCTAGAAACAATAATAATGTTAATAGAACTCAAGACGAAACTCTTTGTAATTTGTCTTTTTTGAAAATCTTCGCAGAAGCTACAAAATCATGAGGGAGAATCGAACTCTCAATCTTTGAGTAACCAACAGTCTTAGGACTTTTTTCCTAACCTAGTGTGTTATCTCCTCTTTCTCAACTCTTTGTAATTTTTCTTTTTTTTTTAGTAAAAGTTAGAGGTCAAGTCACTCAACTATTTAATGCCTTTGTAATTTGCCATACTTACTTTCAAAAGAAATCTGCATCATCTGCATTAACGTACTGCTTGAGTTCATTTCTAAACCTTGAGATCATAATTTGGGTCAATCCGGTCGACACCTATAACGCAAGGAACCCTTTAATATTAGTGTGAATTTAAATCGGACCAGAGTTTTAACTCAAAATTTGAGTTAATGCAGAGGATACGAATTCCTTTCTGAAGTCACATTGATTAATAAGTTGGGGAGGCTTGATCCATTTTTGTTTTAAAATGATTATGCAGTTGGTATTGAATAGAACTAAATATTATAACGATTAGAATCAGCAAAATTGGATATTATCTTCGTCTTATCCACAGTAGTGTTGCTTAGTGCCTCAGTCAGCCTTGTATTGGCACAATTATAGCCTACAAATTATTAGTAAATATTCTCCACTGGCCAATTCTTTGAAGCTTTTGTTCTTTTTGAAAGAGTGTTTCTTTGACTTTTTTTTGATACCATAATGTACAGGATCAGAAGTAGCAATTTTTTTTAAGTAAAAATTGGAGATCAACTGATCAAGCCATTCAGTTATTTATGATTTACAAATATTTTTTTCATTTGTTTTCGTCACCAGATCAAAAACTAGTTTTTATTGACTATTTTTTTGTTGAATGGTAGAGCTTTAATTTTATCTTTTTAAAAAATACGGCTATTTTGATGCATACCTAAGTGTACCAGATTAACAATACCGTATCAGATATCTCAGATGAGTACCAGAGAGTAAAGAAGGGGTTTAGCAGTTTGCACTATTGATCTACAAGAAAATCAGAAGGATGTAGGATATGGGATTCCACAACAAAATCAGGTACAACCTCCAATTTACAAGCCAGCTTAATCTAAAAGTTTAGATCAGCCACTATATCTCTGTACCATATCAAGTAGATATCAATGGCAATGATCAACTTCTAGAGTACCTGAGGAACAAAAATATTATGTCAGGGAGGTTCTTACTATTGGTAGGCCCTTGCCTTCCAGTAAATTAAAAGAAATATAAAGGTACAAATATTACTATTTATGGGACTAGAACTAAAGTGTTGTTAAGCTTATCAGGACTTTGGTGAGCTTAATTTCAAAATATATTGGATCGATTTTAAACAACGAATTTAAACTATTAAAATTGATCTATTTCTTGAGTGATTTGTTTACATGTCATATTTATAAATCTTTGAAGTAATTGAGTATAAAGACAAGCAGTAAAAATAATTAAAAAAGAACGCATTAATATTAACTTTCTTATGACCACTTAGATTTTATACTTGATTAATTCCAAAATTTACAAGTATAATATGTAAATATATTACTCGGTTTCAACGGTTCGATCCAAGATAATAAAAAATCTTTTAGGGAGGAATTTTAGGATAAAGTGGTGTTCATAAAGGAAAATAAAGTGGACCATAGAATCAAGATTAAACCATAAGAAAATTTAAGACATAAATAATGTAAATACATCAGCACCCAAGAAATATACTAAACCATGTAAATGATCTTATCCAATGGAATAGTGAAAAACTAAAAATACTAAAATCCTTTGTTCCGGATCTCTAGTGGGCCCGCATGTTTGATTGAACACAATATGGCCCACGGGCCCATAAAAGTTGTAGGGACCTCCTTATATACATAAGAGATGGACTTGGGTGAGACGCGGTGTATATGCCGTTTGTACTTCACGCCGTATTTTCATTTTGAAAGTCCAAATGACCAATCCGAACCGTTAGATGTTTAATCCATAATGAAATGTGCTTAAAGACTAATTTTTACATTTTTTGGAAATTTTTTACTATTTATTAAGCATTTTTGAAAGTTGCTGTTTTGCTGTGAACAGTAAAAAACAGTAAAATTTTCTGAACCATCAGATCAGCGGCATTCAAAATTGCTTAATAAATAGTAAAAAAATTCCAAAAAATGTAAAATTTTGTCTCCAAGCACATTTCAATATGGAGAACAAGATGAACGGTTCGGATCGGTTGTTTGAATTTTCAAAATGGCTAAACCGTACCGTGGAGCACCAAACGCGTATACTCCGCGTCTCACCCAAGTCCATCTCTATACATAATACATTATTTTTTTTTCTCTTTACTGCGTCCCTAGTTCAGCGCTCGTGGGAAGTGTGCTGAGTTGAGTTATGATCCTCTGCGGCAAATTTAGTCCAAACGCTATTCTCTGCGGAGGTTTTACCTGCGGAGCTGTGTGGTGGTTTTGATCTGGTCCGTTCGTTTCGGATCGGACGGGCTGGATTAAGGATTCACCAAATTTTGAGTTTTTTTTTAAATTCGGGCAAGATTTGATCTGGTCCGTCCGATTCAAAACGAACGAACCAGATTAAAACCACCGCACAGCTCCGCAGGTAAAACCTCTGCAGAGAATACGCTTCCAATTTAGTCACTGTGAAACAAGACGAAATTTTTTTTTAGTTACCAACTCAATATTTTAAAGTTCTGATTTTATCGTTGATTTTAGAAAAATTGAGAACTTACCGCATGCACATCGTGGATATGTGTATGATCAAGGAGTCATGTATAGATTGATGCACTGGGTGTAATTTTCACCGTGACTTATCATGCACAACACCAATTTACGTATGACTCCTTAGTTATGATCAGAATCATGGAGCACACGTGGCAACATATGAATTTTACAGAAATTAGTGGTAAGGACAAAATTTTGAAATATTGAGGTGGTAACTGAACAAAATGAAAGAAGGGGCCGCATTTTTTTTTTTTTTTGATTTAGAGAATTCACATTTGTAATTTAAGTGGTCATTGAAACCCAATTCTTTTTCATGTAGCATTCAAATCCGCCGCATCAAAATATTCATATATAAAAATAACATACAATCAGAAATCAGTGCATATTGCACCTTTGAGTGCGTATCCTCTGAGATATCTCATATTTTGCATGACCGACGTGTCCGGTGCCTATTCGGAGGTGACGTAGGGGCCATTATTATTTGAGCTTTGAGAGTCGCGCGGAACGTATTGGAACGGTTGAGATTTTCCAAAAAGTCACGCAAAATATGAGATATCTCAGAGGATACGAATTCCTCTTTTGTATGGAGCTGCTCCAGTCTACAACAACTTTGTAATCGGTACAATATTTAATTGTCTTGTACCACTGCAGAATGTCCTTGTTATTTTGAACATTCGTCTTACTTCCTCTGTAATCAGTACAATATTGTTTAAGGGAGTCGTTGTAGTTTCCAGCTGAGCTGTAGATAGACTTTCAACTCTGTGAATATCAATCATATAGAAAAATTCACAATAATTATGAAGATCAATTTTACAGTATCAATAATGTTTGACTCATAAAATTACGTCTAAGCATTATGGTGTTGTTTAGTAAGCTCAGCTTAGATTTCCTCAGAGCTCTTTAGTATCTAAAAAATCTTAAATTTGGTGAACGGGTTCTCTTTAGTGTAGCTTAATCTCACCTCCTTAGTACTCTTTTCGTCCATCCTTTTTAAGCTTGTATAACTTTTTAAGTCACAGTTTTACATAGCTTAAGCATTTTGCCAATTTCAATTTTGTTTTTAAATTACTTCTTAATTTTATTGTGAAATGAATGCAAATCAGTACAGTTTAAAAATTAAGTCTCTTATGATTATCAACAACCCCTATATTTTTACAATAAACAGGATCAGTTGATATTCATAAACCAAGAACAAGGTGAATCTGCCCGTAGTCTCCACTCTCCACTCTCCAGCGACTGTGTTAATGTGGTCATCGTTCATGTTGTTAATTTTCTTCTCTTTTCTTTCATTTTTGGATATGTGTGCAATCTTCAAACCCATGACGACCTGTCGTACAATGTCAATTCCGTTGATGTTACAGAAGATCCTCAGGGCCCCCAAGATCTGTTAACATCTGGTCCAGCACGGTCTCCTAAGCCATATCGCAACGCCATTGGTTAGTCGAAGGATCCCGCCTCGAAAGACTAATTTAGTTCCCATTAAATTAACTAATCTCTTCTACTAATTAATGATCATGATTGGAGGTCGCTTTTTGTTTTATTTCTTTACCAGTTTTCTGACCAAAGCAGGATCCGTTGGAAGGTGCCTGCTTCCTCTCCGTTTTGTCGTAAAAATAGTTCCCGCCGTGCGAAGAAAAGGTTTCAGTGTAGTGAGATATCTGTTCATTTTCTCTCCCTCTTTGTTTTTCTTTATTCAAGATCAAGCTATTGAATTATTTAATATTTATAAATAATTCTTTCATTTGAATTTCGAATTTGTAATTTTTCACAAGAGAAGTATTATATTTGTCACTAAACAAAACACTAATAATTTTTTTAAAAGAAAAAGTGGAGGTTTCGACATAGCAGTTTTGATTTCATACAATACACATCAAAACAACACTTTATCTTATTCGTGAGCTACATGAAGTCAAAACTGCTATGAAAAAAGTGATTCTTTCTGATTATTTGATTAATCCTTTTGTGTTACTTGTTATTCCTATATATTTTTTACATGGTTTAACTAAATGCAAAACAGCAAAAGAGAACAGCATTTTAACTGAAAGAATTAATAACAGACTAACAATACAATTTTGCATACAAAAATACGATAGTTTATTACAGAGTAAAATTTAAAAAGCTCGAATATGATCAATTATTGTAGTGATTGTAATTATACTTAAAATATAATTTTATTAAACATTAATTAAATGTCAAAACCTTTAAGGCGTCTCAAGTGCAAATATTAAATTTGAAACATACGAGTTTACGGCTTCTCACAAGGAAAGCCAACATCTTATTTTTACTTACAATGCCAATTTGTGATATAATGTGAAGTTTTTCTAAATTAAAAAAAAAACAGTGAACTTTTCTAATGTACAGAAGTACCTTTTTTTGCTCAAAATGTAGGTATCATCTTTGTTTTCTTATACACTTAAGGTACTTTTTTAAAATTAGTAGTAGAGGATTTAATTCAATTATGCAAGCGGCACGATATATTTTGGTACATCTATATAACAATTTGTAATAAATAATAATCCAATTTTGATTAAGATACATTTCATTGAATATAAAATGTAAAAAATAATATTTGTTTGTAAAAATAAGAACTCTCGTGAACCACGATATAAATTTATTTTTAAATGCTTCTTGTGAAAATGTACCTTTCACCTATGTTAAACCAGTAATTCAAAAAATAGTGATAATTTTAATTATATTTTATCTTTTAATTATCAGTAACTATATTAAATAAGAGTAGAACTAGAGTGTTTTTAAGTTCACCAAGTTCTTTGATGAACTCAAGTCTAAAACCCGTCAAATAGGCTTTAAATAACGAATCTGAACCGTTGAAAGCCGCATATCTTACGAGTGATGCGTTTAAATGTGAAAATTTTAAAGATTCGAATTAATTTAGTATAAAGTCAAGCGGTAAAAAAAAAATCAAAAAATAAATGCATTAAAATTAATTTATTAACTTTTAATTTTGACCGATTGACTTTATACTAAATTAATCAGAATGTTTAAAATTTTCACATATAGACGCATCACTCATAAGGTATGCGGGTTTCAACAATTCGGATTCATCATTTGAAACCAATTTGACAGATTTTAGATTTAAGTTCACCAAGAAACTTGATAAACTTAAGAACACCCTAGTTCTACTCATTAAGAAAATAAATCCAAACAAATGGTGATCTGGCATTCTAGAACTGTAAAGGAGACCTCCATTCTAATATACACTGGAGATAATGTACGCTATTAGCATTTGGATTTTTGAACAATTTTATTTAAATTGCGTGGTCCCATAGATAAGTTAAAGCAAGATCCTAAACTAGTGCACCCATGCATGCATTATTGCCATTTTTGATGTAATAAACAATTAAAGTAGGCTTAAATCATCCCTAGATTGCACTCTGTCCCTTAAGCAGATTCATAGATCCAAACAATGGAAACCTGATGTTGTCTCAGGAACCGCAAACCAGTACCGATTTGTGGCCTACATCGCCATTGATAACATATTTAACATTCATCGTGTGCCAGTAGATTAGGGAGGAATGTGATTGCTTAAGGAGGCAATTTTTCTCTTTGGAGAAATTTTGTTTGTCCTTGCTTTTCTGTGAGAAGAAAAAAAAATATATAGTATGTATAGGGGCAAATCTTTAATCTTGACAAATAATGCTTAGTTACCCCTGCTACTTTTAAATCATTAATTATGTGTATTGTAATTTAATTTAATCTAATTATGTATATTTAAAAGTTTTTATATTGTTTAATCTCCTCATAAAATGCTAAATGTGTTCTTATAGTTCAGTACTTAGAATTTTACTCTGTGGTCGTGGAGACTTGGATTTTACGTTAAGCCCTCTTAATTATTATTTTTAGTCATATATATACCTGTGATGATATTAGTCTTGTTGTTGGAGTGAAGTTGGAATTAAAAAAAAAAAAAAAAGGTTTCATAATTAATGATAATTTATGTGTCAAGAGAAATACGTTAGGAGTTCTTGTGCCTTAATTTAATTCTCTATTCTTATTTATTGCATTAATTTAACAATGATACTGTGGGCAGTAGCAAGCCAAAGGTTTTCTTGTATTTTCTCTAGAATTACATTGCTTCGTAGTACATAGTACCAATTATAGAAATAATATAAGAAAAATAAAATACCTTCAAATAGAATTGTGCTTAGGTTTTGCTTTCCATTATATTAATTCAAGACTGAAATTTAATTTCAGCAGAAAAATTATTAAAAAAAAAATGTCCCTTTCACTCAAAAGAAACAAAATAAAAAACCGATAATGCAAATTTTTTTAAAATTTTTCAGTAAAAAAATAATGATAAATTTAACTTCTTTTTTTTAATTTTCCCCCGACGAGCTCTCGAAATAATTAAAACCAGTGTTGGTTTATACGGCGTGCCTCCTAAAACCAATGCTTCCATTCTCTTTCCGAAATGAATATCCAAAAAAAGAAGCAAATAAATCTCCTTTCAAAGCCAAAGATAAAAAAAAAAAAAAAATGAAAGTATCAAATCCCAAAACCCCAAATCACCGTCACCTTCCATTCAGTTAGAACTTAGAAGGTTATAAGAAAAATAAAAAAATTGGGGGGGGGGGGGGGGGGGGGGGACACGATACGCGTGTCCCAAAGCAATGACAGATTACAAGATATGCACGCACAAAAACTTGTATGATCGAAGGATAATTAAAGCAAAAATTGATTTTTAACCTCTCCATTGTTTCGGGATAAAGACTGTAAATGTTGGTTAGCGTTTAACGATTACCATTGGGATATTAGTTTATGAGATAATTAAGTTGCATGATCCTTGTAGAATGAAATAAATGTTTGAGTGTGTAGTTGTTTTGTTGATAATAAGGAAAACACACACTGTTTTTTGGCAGAGGTTGAGCAATGTGTTTAGAAGGATTGCATTAAATATAATTAAAAAAAATAAGTATCAATAATTTATTCCACCAAATAAAAATCTGGAGAGTTTTAAAGGGAGGTTGTGTTATTTTAACAGGTTAATTTACTAATTTTGATATGTATCAATTATTTTTTTTTTTTTGATAAAAGTGGAAATATTCCACCAGTTTCATTGCGAAACTACAAAGTTCATACAAAAATAGTGCAAAGCACCGAATATAGACCCAACTAGTGGAACCTCAACCACTAGGAACTACCATCCACAAAACACAAAACATAAGAACATAAAAGGCCCTAAGATACAAAAGTAACATAAGAGCAAAAATCACAAAAAATCCACTAAATGTCTCTAATAGCACCAGTATCACTAATATCACTCAGAAGGGACGATCCTTCGAAACCAAGAGAAGGGTCCACGTCTGAATCCAATCGAGGATTGGATCTGTCCTCTGAGTCCGGGTCTGGTAGAACTATCATAGTACTTAGCTGAGGCAGAGAAGAGACATCAAAAGGCAAGATTAGTGATAACTTGAAATAAGAATTATCAAAACGCGCTTTACACCAATATGATGTCATAGCAATAATAGAAGATGCCACATAACTAATAGATGGTACTTGGGTATTTTGGAAACAAATTTTATTTCTAGTTAACCAAACAATCCACAAAGTAGCTGCCCTAATCAATTCAACCAACAATGCATCCTTTAATGGTATCCAATACTCAAAATTCCATAGATCAGATACATGTGTGCAATTATAAACAAAATTATTATGATTACCAATCCAAGACCACAAAGTAGAAATAAAAGGACAAGTAACAAATAGATGATCGACAGTTTCCGGGGCACCACAAAATACACAATCTACATTGCCTTGCCAACCTCTAGTTAGTAAATTGCATTTAGTAAGAATTTTATCCTGCCGAAGCAACCAAACAAAAACTTTGATCTTAAGAGGAATCTTTGCTTTCCAGAGATTATTAAAAATATTATTAGTCTAATGGTAAAAGATTATATATACTCTTTGTATGAAAAAGAGAAGAAGATATATACCTCCAAATCCATACTCATATTATTACAACAAAAAGTTTTCTCAATTAGAATTTTGAACCATGACCTCCAACTTAAATGACAGTGTATTTACCATCAAACAAAATATTAGTTACCATCGATCTAACAATTATTATTACTTTCTTCTCCCCAACTCTTTTCACGTGACGCAACACAATACATACTAAACGTATAGTCAGCCCATCTCACGTGTCTTATATGTGGTATCTCCCCAAACAACTTGTGCATTTTCAGCATAGGGACAAACGAAAAATTCGGATTCGGTTTGACGGATTTAAAAATTTGTGATTCGGATATAATTCAGAAATGATTCAGTGCAATAAGGAAGTAAAAAAAAATCTCCAACAAAAAACTCTAGCAAAAAAAAAATTCAAAAAAATTTCTAAAATTTTTTTTGACGTTTTTCTTGCGAATAAAATGTGATTCGCATTTTATTCACAAATAAAGTGTATTATATGTTTTTTTTTTGCATTTTAAATGGAGTTTGATTCGAAAACACCAAAAAAGTAAATTAACTGTGAATTAATCGCGTACTATCTCACTATGATTTTCAGACGATAATACAACAAGATTATCACCCGTTACAGCTTATATTATTTGGGGGAGATACCACATACAAAGGAACAAAAGTACCAAGGAAAACTATACGTGAGCTGGGTTGGGCCGTTGGGGACATACAAAGCAATAATAATACCACATACAAATCTTGTTGTATTATCACCATGGCGTATAGTTTGATATGTTAATACATGACCAAATCTTGTTGTTGATTATTGCTTTGTATTATCACCCGTTACAGCTTATTGCTAATTTGTTTGATATCTCCCCAAACAAGTTGATATATATATATAGAGAGAGTGTGTGATTAATATGCATTCGGTAGTATATGGGCCGATAAATTTGAAATTTGAAAATCCAAAAAGTCGATTTGAACCGTTCATCTTGTCCTCCATATTAATATGTGCTTGGAGACCAAATTGTATATTTTTCTGAATTATTTTACTATTTGTTAAGCTACTTTGAAAATTGCTGATCTAATGATGGCTATTGATTTTACTGTTTTGTTAAGCCACCGTTGGATCAACAATTTTCAAAGTGGCTTAATAACTAGTAAACAAATTCAGAAAAATATAAAATTTGGTCTCCAAGCACATATTAATATAGAGAACAAGATGAATGGTTCAGATCGACCTTTTGGATTTTGAAATTTCAAATTTGGACCGTATGCATATCGGCCCATATGCTACCGAATGCATATTAGTCACAAACACTCTCTCTTTCTATATATGGAACCTGCTAGCATGCTACATATAACATAGAGGGCTATTTGGACTTCGAAACTAGAGATATGAGCGCGAATTAAAACAACTCATTTAATTCGCGAAGTAGCGTAGCCTTACTATATATATATATATAGGATTTGGCTAATATGCTATGGGTTGCATAGAGGCCTCCCGTGCTACGGCTCAATATTCGAGTTTTCAAAATCCTAACAGTCGATCCAAATCATTCATCTTATTCTCCATATTAATATGTGCTTGGAGACCAAATTTTACATTTTTTGAAAAAATTTTAATATTTTTTTAGATTTATTGAATATTGCTGTTTTTTATGGTCCATATTTGTCTGAAAAATAACGATTTTCAATAAATCTAAAAAAATAGTAAATTTTTTTCAAAAAATGTAAAATTTGGTTTTCAAAGACATATTAATATGGAGAACAAGATGAACGGTTCAGATCGACCGTTAGGATTTTGAAAACTTGAATATTGAGCCGTAGCACGGGAGGCCTCTATGCAACCCATAGCACCGTAGCCAAGTCTCTCTCTATATATATATGAATATGCTAATATGCTATGCGTAGCATAGAGGGCCTCCATGCAATGGCTCAATATTTGACTTTTCAAAATCCTAACGGTCAATCCGAACCATTCATCTTGTTCTCCATATTAATATATGTTTGGAGACCAAATTTTATGTTTTTTGAAAAAAAATTACTATTTTTTTAGATTAATTGAAAATCGCTGTTTTTTTATGGTCCAGATTTTTGCTCAAAACAGCGATTTTCAATAAATCTAAAAAAATAGTAAAAAAAATTTCAAAAAATGTAAAATTTGGTCTCCAAACACATTAATATGGAGAACAAGATGAACGGTTCGGATCAACCATTAAGATTTTGAAAAATCAAAAATTGAGCCATTGCATGGAGGCCCTTCGTGCTACGCATAGCATATTAGCATATTCATATATATATATATATATATATATATATATATATATATATGGACTTGGCTACGGTGCTATGGGTTGCATAGAGGCCTCCCGTGCTACGGCTCAATATTCGACTTTTCAAAATTCTAACGGTCGATCCGAACCGTTCATCTTGTTCTCTGTATTAATATGTGTTTGGAGACCAAATTTTACATTTTTTGGAAATTTTTTACTATTTTTTTAGATTTATTGAATATCGCTGTTTTTTATGGTCCAGATTTGTCTGAAAAACAGCGATTTTCAATAAATCTAAAAAAATAGCAAATTTTGTTCAAAAAATCTAAAATTTGGTCTCCAAGCACATATTAATATGGAGAACAAGATGAACGGTTCGGATTTACCGTTATAATTTTGAAAAGTCGAATATTGACCCGTAGCACGGGAGGCCTCTTAGCTACCCATAGCACCGTAGCCAAGTCCTATATATATGTATGTATATATATATAGAGAGAGAGAGAGTGACTAATGTGTATTTGTATGCATATGGCCCGATATGTATACGGTCTAAATTTGAAATTTCAAAATCCAAAATGTTGATCCGAACTGTTCATCTTGTTCTCCATATTAATGTGCTTGGAGACCAAATTTTATATTTTTCTGAATTTTTTTTACTATTTATTAAGCCACTTTGAAAAGTGTTGATCCAACAGTGGCTTGACAAAACAGTAAAATCAGCAGCCACCATTTGATCAAAGTGGCTTAATAAATAGTAAAAAAATTTAGAAAAATGTAAAATTTAGTCTCCAAGCACATATTAATATGGAGAATAGGATAAACAGTTCGGATTGACATTTTGGATCTTGAAATTTCAAATTTGAACCATATGCATATCAGACCATATGCATACGAATGCACATTAGTCACTCTATATATATATACACACACCACATACAAAGCAATAAAAGTACTTAATAATTTTTTTTGTTAAACATTTTATTAACAATTTTAATTTATTAACTCTTAATATGATATCAAATTGTACTTAAATTATATATGTAATCTCACAAATGAATACCTATAATGTAATTATGAAAAGAAAAGAAGAAGAAAAAAAATCAAGTTATCTAACTCTTTTAATATTCACAAAAAATGAGAGATATATAGTTCCATGTTAGATCAGAGCCATCAGATATAATTCATATAAAGTGTAAAGCTGTATACAAAAACTGATGTGAACTGAATGACTCCAATCAGATATCAAATAAAATTTGATGTGATGCATGCCTATCAAACTATTTCCGATTGAAATTTCGAATCTACGACCTAAATTTTCATGTATTCCATATCATTGTCAATGGCTCAATGCATGCATGTCGTTCCCTACTATTTGTCCCACGGGCCTCCTGTGGAGACCTAATTATAATTGAGCTAAGAGGAAACCATCGAACAGATGTAGACATGTATCATGCTACCGCCTATAACCGGTCGCTTCTCAATATTTACCACACAAGTTAACAATTTATCATGTTACCGCCTATATTATCAATTTATCTTGTTTGCATTGCCAGTATTTTTCTCTGGTTACAAGTTACAAATTACAACTCCGACCCAGTGTTCTCTGTCGCCAAAAGGCGTAAACTTTTTGATTCGAAGGTAAAATCAAGCAAGAAATTATTAAGTTGGATTTTTTTTTTCTTTTTTTTTTTTGTAGTAACTCAACAGAAAGTAAATTTGTTCAAACCTTAAGGACCAATTTGTAAAACATTGCGCATGATCATCACTAAAAAATTATATACTGTGTATCGCAGTTAATTAAATAATTCAGTAGCTCAAGATAATTAAGTGCTAAAATGAAGATGTCATAAAATTAAATCGCTATAACCGCATATATAAGATGTAGAAATTATGTAACACGGTGTTGCAATAAAATAAATAAATAAATTATGTAACATTATAATAGACTAGGAGGCTATGATTCTAGGAGCATGTCTGGCTAAAGTTTTATTCGCCATACAGAGAGCATGGTGCTTTCCATATGATGTATTGACAGTATTGTCATGGGAAAAAGAAATCATGGGACGTTGAACACATTTGTAAGTCAATCATAGATTTGGTCTTATTTAATATTCAATTCTTTTAATTCTTTATCAACTGATTTTAATACAATGATAAATAATGGCACATTTTCGTGTTAAAGATTATGAGTTCAAAATTCGAATGAATTTTTTATAGATATTAAAATTAGATAGATTACACCTCCATCTTTCTCTCTCTATATATATATATTAAATTCTTTTGTATCTCACCAGCTCAAGACATATAAAAGCGAGAACACACTTTCAAGTTATGGGAATTAGTTATATAAACTATTTTGCATTACGTAGGGAATTAATTTTACTCTAAATTATCAAAAAAATCATACAAAGTTTTTCAAAAAAAAGAAAGAAAAGAAAAATGAATAAGCATTAAAATTTTAAACCGAATAAAAATTAATTGATCCATATACAACATATGCATCCGCGCGCCTCTAGCGACACATATTATGATTCATGTTACATCATAAGGTCAATATCTATTTAAAAAAGTTAATAAATTTCTCTTTGAAATTAGTTATTTGATGTGTGGTTTAATGAAAACAAAATAGCTTGAAAACGTTGCCAAATTAGAAGTAAATAGTGACTTTATCTCCTTGAATTATTAATATTATTCTTTTTTAAAATGACTTGGTTCACTGGTGGAAATTTCACTTCCGATTCGACGGTTGAATGAAGTCGGCTTGAAAAATATTATTAGAAATTTAGAACCGTTAGACAATTGGCGCACAAACTTTTGAGAGAACGGCCATTTATAAAAAATAAAATTTGAAAGCAACAATTTAAATTTTGGTCGAAGTATTTACATAATTTTAAGGGACGTGAATATGGACATTATTTGTGCTCATTACATGATTGGACTTGGAAGACATTTCTGTTGTGTATTGTTATATTTCAAATTTATTTTATCTTCCAATTTCCAAAATTTATGTATATCTTGTTATCAACATCATTGTTTTTAACTTATCAAGCATTAATCGGAATGGGATACAACTAAATCATGGCGCTTGTATTATAAACCTACAAATATTTCCAAAGATGAAGATATTACAAAACTTAATTTCGAAATTAATCTGATTCCAAATTAATTTTTGTAGACATAACTTTTGCACAAATATCATTAGAAAGTCAACAAAATATTAATATTTGTTTAGTTAGATTGGAGGTTAAGCTACCTAATTATTTAATACTCATATTATTACAACAACAGATTTTCCTATCGAGACTATTTAACACCCATTTATTACAACAAAAAATTCCTCCATTGAGTTAAAAAATATTTATATTTATAATCAAATAATATTTCTAGAAAAAAATGAATGCAATGATTGGATTGTGCAAAATTAGAATTTGAATTAATCTAAATGCAATGATTGGATTGATTTTCAATTCAAATTCAATTCAACTAAACTTTTAATTAAATTAAATTAAAATAAAACTAGAGCCAACTAACTCAGAAGCTCGATTCACTTACATACCAGGACTATGTGACTCGTTACACACGGAAACATACATGATATTGCCACATATGATCTCTTGTACAGGCATGGTTGTCAATTTCTTATACATGGAAGCATACTTTCGCATTTTATACGATGCCAGAACTACGGACGAAATCTCGATTGTTTAAGATCGAGACAGAGAGAGAGGAGAGATAAAAGGGGAAGAGGCAGTGAAAGAGTGTGAGACCATTGCACTTTTTTTTCTCATAACAGGATACTTTGTTTCCAGCTGAGAACAAGCTCTCATTAGAGAGAGAGAGAGAGAGATTGATTATCTGTCACCACACCTTCTCCATTCTCCTTCCATCATCTCTGTTTCTTTCCTCGTGTACTCTTTACATTGCTAATCTACTCTCCGGATAGAGACCACGCCATTACCATTGCCTCGCCTTTGGTCCTCGACTTGCACAAAATACCAAAGCTCAAAATTTTCCAATTAAACCTCCTCCGTTCAATCTCTGAGAGAAATTGGATAAATCCAGCCATCCAGGCATAGAAACAACTAAACAGTGCGGGAATAGAAGGGAAAGTGGGCCCCTCTTTCTCCAATTGCATCTTTTCTCTCTCTAACCTGTTTCAAATAACCAGTTTAACTGGATCAATCCAGCATTGTCGGGATACACTCAGATTTTCTTTGCTTAAATTAAATACCGTAAAAAGATACATTGTATTTAGATAGGGGGTCGATCCGTATTAAATTTAATTTCTTTCTAATTACCTGTGCTGAGTGAGTGGGCCAATATCTGGCATTGGTGTCTTTCTTTACGAAGCGTTGCCCAGAGAAAGAAGCTGGTTTTACTGTTTCACTGTGCCAATATAGTGCTCCATTTCTCGCCTTCTCGGTAAAATCCAAAACCTTCCCCAGCGTCAAGTGACAAGTGAGGGAGAGAGGGTCAGAGAAAAAGCCTCGCGTTGGAACTGTATGAAGAGGGATTGAAACAATGAGAGATGATATTCCGAAGAAAAGCAAGGTTTGTTGTCTAAATTTGATTTGATTCTCTTTGATCTTGCAAAATTACTGATTTGGGTACACATATTTTTAATTTGTTTCGGTTGTTGTGAGAGAAGCTTTCATGGTCGAAATCTCTTGTGAGAAAATGGCTCAATATCAAGAGTAAAGCTGAGGATTTCCATGCGGATGATACTGTAGGCAGAGGTACGGATCTAAACTGCTGCTTTTTTTTTACCTGACATATCCGTTCTCTTTAGATTTTGATTATTTCAATTTACTTTATCTTTTCAAACTTCTGATTTCTGATGCAAAGAGATGTACTTAAAAGTCACAATCAACCGCTTTGTTTCTCTTTTTTTTGTCTTCTTTTTCTTTTCTCTTTAAGGATTCTTATTTTGTTGTAATTTTCAGTAGGAGAGGGTAAAATCAAGGCCAATTTCTTGGATAGAGAGTTATTCACACTGAAGAAAAGCAAAACTGGTAATCCTCAGTGCTTTCTCTTCTTTTTCTGGTACTATATTTGGTTCAATTTTATTTTTCTTATTCTAGCAATTTTCAATTTTGATTACAGAAAAACCTTTGAGAAAATACAATTGGGGCAGATGTGACTCTGATGCTGCTCACATAACAGATGTGCAAAATTATAGGTATCTATTTAAAATGCATGCAATTTTGTTTTCATTTCTTGTGTAAAGGGAAAACTAGTAGTCTTAATTTTCTTTATGTGTTTATCTGTAGGCTTTTTGTTTCTACATGGAATGTTGGAGGCAAATCTCCAAATAGGAATTTGAGTATAGACGATTGGCTACATTCTTCACCCCCAGCAGATATTTATGTCCTAGGGTTTGTACATATTTAAGAATTTTAATTTTTACCTGATTATTGCTTCAACGCTTAAATCTATTTTTCAGCTTTTCTTTCTGTTTTCACAATTAATTAAACCTTAAAATAAAGGCCCTCTATTACATTTTATTCGAGAACATAAAGCGTCTAAAGAATAATAGAAGAAAAAATTATAATTTTTTTCTTTTTCAGCTTTCAGGAAATAGTTCCTTTGAATGCTGGTAATGTGCTTGGGACCGAAGACAATGTTCCTGCGAAAAAATGGATCTCGCTCATTCGGAAAACCCTCAACAAAAGTAAATTTGCAAACGGCCACGCAGGTTATCCCACAGCTTCGCCCATACCAGATCCTGTGGTTGAGCTGGATGTGGATTTTGAGGCAATCTCCCGACAAAACAGCATGTCAATGCACCGTCACTCGTTTCAGTTTCAGAACATGAGTCAAAGTATGAGGATGGAATCTGATCCAATGATGGGGTCCACATGTCAGCCGAGACTAGAGAGGAGGTTCAGTGTGTGTGACCCTGTGGGGTTTGGGTTCGCGTCCCGGCCTAGTGATTTTTTGGACCCGAATTTTAGATTGAGTTTGATTGGCGGTGGATTGTCTGATGAAGAGAGTGAAGGTGAAGAGGTTCTTGAAGTGTCACCTTATGGAAATGGTGATGTCACCGATACTGGTATGATGCCGATGGAGGACAAAGATGGCCAATATAGTGATTCTAGGTAAAATGTTATACTATTCTTCTGATTTTTTTATGTTTTTGGATTTATCTGTACATTTAACATTGCTGGTGATGTAATATTGACTCAAACTTTGTCAACAAAAAAAATTCTAACATGGAGAGAATTGTCCGATATAACTTTGGTTTGTTATGTCATTGTTTCAGGTATTGTTTGGTCGCGAGTAAACAGATGGTTGGTATATTTCTTACTATCTGGGTGCGTAGCGAAATAAGAAATGATGTCAAAAATATAAAAGTCTCTTGTGTGGGACGAGGCCTAATGGGTTATCTCGGAAATAAGGTAATGGACGTTCTTCACTTTTCCAAATTTCCAAATGAATGAATTCCTCGTATGCTATCAATATCCAAGCTTGTAATGTCGCGAAATATTTTAGTCGATATTTTCAAAGTCACATTCAATTAGGTATTACAGGATAATACCTTAATGTTACAAATCCTAAAATTGTCTTTGGATTTGTAGGGTTCAATTTCAATAAGCATGTCTGTGCATCAGACGAGTTTTTGCTTTGTATGCTGCCACTTGACTTCAGGAGAGAAAGAAGGGGATGAATTGAGAAGAAACTCAGATGTATATGAAATTTTGAAGAAGACTCGATTCCCGCGTATACAAACAGCCAGTGATTTGAAGTCGCCACAAACAATCCTTGAGCATGAGTACGAGAAGTTTTTTCTTTTCTGAATACTTACCTCTTGTATATATTATGAAACCTTGAAATATATAATGTGTACAATGTACCTCGGTGATTGTTGGGTAACTTTCTGACAAGATGGTTATCAAGTGAAATATATAATATGAGCTTTCTTTTTCAATTTTTTCAGTCGGATTATATGGCTTGGAGATTTGAATTACCGAGTTGCGCTTTCGTACCATTCGGCCAAAGCTTTGGTAGAGATGCATAATTGGAAACTGCTGTTGGAGAAAGATCAGGTAATATTTTATTTTTATTTTGTCTTTCTTTCTGAACTACACTCTTGTGTTTCTTTCTGAACTACACTTTCGTATTTGTAAGGGCATTTTAGTGATTATTATTAACTTGTGCAGGGAAAAACAGGTTTTCCATTATTTTGACTATTTACCCAAAATTTTGTATTTTACAGCTGAGAATAGAGAAAAGGTTTGGTCGAGTTTTCTCAGGTTGGAAAGAAGGGAGAATTTATTTCCCGCCAACCTACAAATATTCCAATAATTCAGATCGGTATTCAGGGGATGATGTAACTACTAAAGAAAAGAGGCGAACCCCTGCATGGTAAATAATAACAGAACTCAATATTTTCTTCCATTATTTTTATTTTCTTGTGCAAACAATAATCAGGGGACATTTTGGTGTTAATTAGTTCTGAATTAGTCTCATTACTAGGAGTCAGCACAAAACAAGACCGGTACTAATAAAAACTTATAACAAAACAATTATATTTGTACTGAATATTACATATATATTTTTATATATAGGTGTGATAGAATACTGTGGTACGGAAGGGGCCTCAACCAGGTATCATACGTCAGGGGGGAGTCGAGATTCTCTGATCACAGGCCGGTGTACAGCATATTCATGGCAGATGTGGAAATAATTAGACGGACCTGGCCCAGGAGAAATAACATGGGTTCTTACAGTTCTCGGGTTGAGGTGGAAGAGCTCTTGCCATACTGGCACCAGTACCCATATCGGGATCTCAAGTTGTATTGTTGAAGAATAATATCGATATTATAAGGTAAAGACATGTGCAAATGCAAACAAATATTTTCTTTGTTTTTAGCAATCCTAGATGGTAGATGCCTTTCCATTTTGACCATGACTGGGGGGGGGAGGGGGGGGGGGTGGTAGGGTAAGCAGTTAATTATTAGACTTTTTTTTTTTTTTCTGAGTGCATCTTTTTCTGGGTTCAAATGGGAATTCTTGCATATGAATCCAACATTTATACAAATTGCGCAATGTGTTGGTCACCGATTCTAAAGTTTTGCTTGTCATCTGCAAATAAATGACTATTTTGACGGCAATTTGCGAAGCGCCATATTATAACATGAAGCATGCATACTTTATTTATTTTATTTTTTTCTTGGATTATTTGCTTAAGAAGATTATTCTTTTACTGTTTTTTGTAGCAGATAATATTATATTACAATGGGAGAGAACAAACTGCATGCGAAGACTAACCATAAGGTTTAAATTCCTACTTTGGTTTTGCTTTCTTAGTTGTTGATTCTGCATTTATGTTTAATGCTATGTTTGTTGACTTCAAATTATTTTTTCTATACAGGATAAGGGATGAAATTTTGCTTCTAACTAGTGTCTATGCGTCAAGCCAACGAGAATCAATGTGTATAATTATACCATTATCAGCTAAACATACAATCCGCGTGCCACCCGGATATATATTGTTTTTCATGAGTTTTATTGCTTCAACGTGGCAGATGACATGATTTATGTGACAAATATATTTACAAAAAGTTTTGGTTATGTGAGCGAAAGGGCTGTAAAAGAAAGTTTTAAATCATGTGTACAGTATTTTTTTTCTTTCTTTCTGTTATACAGCTTTAGACAAAGGTGGTGCTTATTTTTGTTGCTACTGGCATAGCATGACTATCAGCTGGTATGGTTTAAGGTACTATGAGCCTGGATTACTATTTAAACGAGACGAAGGCTAAGCAAAGAGAAACTGTGGTACCATTGTACCAAAATGTTAATTTTATTTACTTGTTATCAGATGTAGCCATGTAGATGGAAAAGAAAGAAAGGTTGGTTGCTTGTCAGTTAAGAAAAGTTGTGTACATCCAAAGAAATAAGGTGGAGTATGAAAACTGTGCAGTTCTGTCATGGTTACTTGTATGATGTGTTGAAGAATCCAATCAACAGTATTTTACTAAAGTTGCTCACTTTAGTTAAGACTTTGTACAGTTTGGTGAGATATAATTTAGTAGTAGATATTACGGTGTAATTGGATGACTTGAATTTTTGGTGTCTATTAAATTGTAGTTTACTAATCTTGAGCTATAGAATGGTTACATTTTATTGTCAACCAATTTCGAAATTCCAAGTTTCCAAGTTCCAACCAATCAATCAGCTGCACGAAGTTGCTATACTGGAATAGCCACAGAGGATCGAGATCCCAGGTCCTTTGACTGGGATTCTTCTGTGTTTTTTACCAAGGTTGACTCCACCGCACAAGGACAAGGTGAGAGTGAGAGCATTGATTTCTCTGTGGAGCCAATAGCCATGGTTGTAATTTTTCTCTAGTATCTTTTTCAAAGATAAATCGCGCTAAAAGAACAGATGACTGGAAAATTTCCCGAGCTTTGATTTGTGTTATACGATTGTCATATAGGACGCATCTACGTGTGAGATCCTTTTTCGGTATGGTATGGTATCCGAATTTGGACCATCGATTTTAGATTTTTAGCTAATAATCTCCTCCAGAATCAAGATAGTCCCAAATTCAAAATTAAATTGCCCTTGACATTAAAAATGTACCGTCACATTTGATCAGTCCACATCACATGATCTACTAATATGTAGGTGAGAACAGGTAAATAATAATTTGTGCAAATATACAACTTTTAATTAGCCAATCATAAATGATTTCAAAAATAAAAATAAAAGCAAATTGAGAGAAAGAAAAAGAAAAACATTAATTTAAGAGTTTATATCAACATGTTTCATTGCTGATGAGAGACAGAATTTAGGAGATGTGACAATACAAAGGGCCATACATACCAGTCTCTAGCAACTGCGTTGGAAAGAGATAATTCTTGAGTAGCTTTAGATTGTTGAGAAAATTATTGATTAGTGTGCAATCAGTTGGAACAACATGAGAATTTTTTGTCTAAAGAAAATATTAAGAAAACAAGAAACAATTACATGTAGATTTTCATAAGTAGAAAGATCGGTAGGAATTTACCGATTTAAAAGTTTATAAAAGTTTAGATTAGAAAATTTTTTACTGATCTAAATCAGGCTTATTCATTTTCTTAAGTTTCTTTACTAAAATATGAAAAAAAATTAAAAAATAATAAAGTATCTTAAAATTTAAATATATTAGGACTCCATCTATTTTTCTAAAAATATTTTATATTTTAATAGAGAAAACATAAAAAGAAATAACTTGTTTGTTTCAGTAGGAATTCAACTGATCCAAACTAATTCAAACTTTGAATCGGTAAAATTCCTACCGATCTTTCTACTCATAAAAATTTGCACGTATTATTATTTTTTAATATTTTCTACAGTAAAAAAATCTCCTGTTTATCTATTAAAAAAAATCCAAGCCTCGTACAAAGAGAGAGAGAGAGAGAGCGCTATCATTTGTAAGCAGGAAAAAATAAAGGGAGAGATGATTGACCAAATTAAAAGTATTGATTTGTATGTAATAAGTTGGACTATTTGGACCATAATTTTTTAAATGTCTTTGAGTAATTAAAGTTTAAAAATCAAACCATTCAACTATTTAATACATATTAATATAATTGGCCTGATTAAAATTATACTTGAAGCATGTAATTGTTTCCATACTCATGGAAATAAATCGATGTAATGTGGCACAAGAAGTACTTTATACGATTTGGCTTCAGACCTACTTTGGTTCGATGCATGTGGTGACCATCCGATTGCATCAAAATTCGTGCACTCCTTATTAAAATATGTGTGTGTCTGTATCAATTTCCGTATGCACATATCTTAATACTAATCGTATAGTGTTAGAGCTAATTAAACCTCTAAATAGATTCAATGCTCATCAGATCACCTATTCTTATCCCATGCGGTTTTGCTGCCACTGATTTTGTTGACTTTATAGTGCAGGTCCAGAAGCCAATAGACAATTTTTGTGGCCTTCATTTCCTGCAATGAAGCATTTAATGGAAATTCAAGGTCATGCTAAAGACAGCAATAATTGAGCAAGCAAAATTACACTTTTACTTTTACTTTTACTTTAAATTCAAGGTTGAGACATGCACTCCTTAAGAAAAGAATATATTCTTTACCGGCTCCCAAAAATCATATATACACAGAAGATTTAAATGTGAAGTAACCATAGTACAAAGTTGAAACTGTTGGTCCTTCACCAAAAAAAGAGTTTAAACTGTTGGAACAAAATTGTAAAACTCAAGATTTAATAAAAATTATTACGTAAGTACGTAACTATTTCTAAAATAATTACCATAATTTTTATAAGAAAAATGAAGATCTAGCTTCCAATTCCATTGACATGAACATCAATAATGTCAAGTTTAAGTAATTATCATAATATATAGTTTATCATTTTGTAACGTACTCTTTTAAATATTCTATTATTTATGTATATTACTCATTCTTTTGATATATACTGAAAATGTATGGCTTATTTTTTTTTTGTCCGAGTCAAAGCATAACTTCTTAATTAAATGATAATATTATTGTCTTTTTTTTAAAAAAAAATCTCCGCAGAAACTATGAAGTCGTGAGAGAGAATCGAAATCAATCTTCGAATTATACAACATTCCTATGACCTTTTCCTAGCCAACTATGCTACCTCCCCTTTCTTTATAATATTATTATCACCGTTAAACACCACATCATTGTAAATATAATATTCTAAATGTAAATCACCCTTCTCATGTCATAAAAGAGATTTAGAGAAAAATCTCTCACATCTCCCCACAAGCAAAACAAAACTATTTTAGATTATGGGTTCAAAATCCGGATGAAAAAAATCATTTATTGTAATAAATAGTATGAAATTTGAAGACTTAGCCTCCATTTTTTTTTCAAAAAAAAAAAAAACATTTTTGTATTATTATGCTGGATACTAGAAGAGTACTCCTCCATCAACTTCTCATATACAGATGTGTCCTTAAAGAGAATTGCATATTTCGTTATTATATTGGAGTAATTTTGCGGACTTCACATGCACATAAGGAAAATACATCTTAGACTAGAGCTCTCTCATTCCAATGAGTAAGTATATCTTAATCTTAATATCTTCTATCATAAATATTTTATTTCTAGATACTTTTAATATTTTATTCAATTTATTTAATTAGTTGTGCTCATAAATTTATGCATATGATCATAGATTTAGTAATCAACATTATTTAAGCTAGATTCTATTACAATAGATCACGCATGCATACGCCATTTGTTTATACATTGGTTACTATATAATTAAGCGCATTAATTTTCATCCAAACGTACGTAACTAGTGAATTAAACAATCAATTTATAGTCTACGGGTTAATTTCAACTAAAAAAAAATAATAAATAAACAATCAATTTCCGCATTATCATTTAATATATGTATAACATCCTGCAAAATTAGTTATTCTTTTTTTCAACTAATTCACTGTACAATATTATTATACCTCAGTAGTTCTAACTTTTAAATTGATAAAACAAAAGAAACTATATTTTATTTCTAGAATTTTTCTGAAAATTTATTTTATTTTAATCACTATATATCCGGTATTTCTAAACTCATGTTCTAATAGATACATTGAATGTCAACACTTTTTTATTTTATTTAATTTTACCACATGAGAATGAAATGACTAGCGAGTTGTGTTAATTAGCTACCTAGGTGTGGTGATTGGTGAAACACAAGAACCGACCTTGTCAGATAACCCATAACATAATACGTGCGTGAATAGTTTTAGATATGGTATGAAAAGCTCTTTCAAACTTTAACTTAATTAATAAAATCACCACCGACGCCGACATAGCCCAGATTCATATAGAATCCATAATTTATATTGAATTAATCGCTAATTTTATATTTCAATTAATTACTAATCTGATTACGTACCCTGACGGAAAAGGTATGCAACATGAATTCTGGAAGCAAAGTAACGCAGGTCATGTTTGATTTTGGTTGTAGAGTAAGAGATGGAATAAAATAAGAGTAAGATAGAGTAAGAGGTGAGTTAATATGGAATAAGTTATTTTATTTTTCTGAATGGATTAATTTACTCTACATTTACTTTGTCTATAGAGCTCACTGTTATAGACATGAGTTTATTTTTCAATATCGATCATACTCTTTCAAATAATTTAATCTATAAACTAAACTATTAAACAAGATGTAAGATGGAGTAAGTAATTTAATTCTTATTAACTTTACTCTATAATTAAACATGATCATAAAGCATTATGTATACAAATTGAGGTCATGTGACTCACGTAATTTGTAAAATGCCAATCGATCTGTGTTGTAAATTTATATTTTTATTTTCAAAGAGTAAAACAGTCTGTCCAAATTATTTAATATGATATATATGTGAAAAGTATAGATAGGGATCGAATCTTTTTTTTTTTTTAGAACTATTTTACTATTTTTTAAAAATTGATAGAAATTAGTACTTTAGAATGGTTCACATTTTTTAGATCGAGTGAATTTTTTTACCTGTTTAAAAAACACAGTAAGAATATTTTAAATGGATCACAATAAATAATGGATTGTTTGAATTTTGTAAACGAGAATATATATTCATCCCTGCTACGGTGGGTTCCGCACTTTGCAAATTGTCATATTAATTTATGAGTAAAGCTAATATACACTTAAGTGTACCAATGAATCCATACACTTAACTCTAGGACCGTACGATTAGCTTTGAGATTCGTGTAGCTTCTTTAAAAGTCGTGATACACGAATCTCAAAGCTAATCGTACGGTCCTAGAGTTAAGTGTATGGGTTCATTGGTACACTTAAGTGTATATTAGCTTTACTCTTAATTTATATTGTTCAAAACTTCAAATATAGACATGCCTTTTGCAAAAAAAAAAAAATATATATATATATATATATAGGAAGCTGATAATTGTACCCCAAACAAAATACCCGCACGCGTCCCCCAACCTTCTAGAATGTCGGCGATAAAAAGATCAGGTTTTACTTTATACAACGCAATAACAGTATCAATCTTTCTTTATTATACATAATTTTGCTGCATGAAGAGAAAAACGCTCTGTTAAAAAAATTAACAAAGGCACCACGAAATGCAGCAAAACAATCAGATAATTTAAACATATAAAGGAAAGCGTTTAAACAACTGCATTCAAGTGTTTAACTTTCATTATAAATGAGTTAATTTTTCATTTTTTAAAATAAAAACGAATCCCCGAATTCGTCCCTGAGCATAAAATTTAAAGCTCTAAATTTGTACCAATACCCGAGCGCGTCCCCCACCAAAATGTTTACAGCTCTGAATTTTATGTTAGTCAAAACTACTAGTTCTAAGCAAGCAAAGCTCTATTAAATAACAATGAAACTACTGGTTTGAAACAACAATTGTTAGCAGCCTCATCAATTATTTTATGTTAGTCAAAACTCCAACAATTACAATTTCTAAGCATGCAAACCTCTGTTAAATAACAATAAAATTACTACTTTGAAACAATCATAAATTTAGAACTTGTCCCAACAATGTCAATTTCTAAGCATGTAAAACTCTATTAAATAACAATGAAACTACTACTTCGAAACAACAATTGTTTACAAAACAATATAAACCTGTGTGTAAAGCATATAAACTTGTGCAAATAAACCAATATATACTGGCAAGAAAACAACATTTTAAAGCATATAAACCTGTGTGTAAAGCATATAAACCTGTGCAAATAAACCAATATATACTGACAAGAAAACAACATTTTAAAGCATATAAACCTGTGTGTAAAGCATATAAACCTGTGCAAGTAAACCAATACATACTGGCAAGAAAACAACATTTTAAAGCATATAAACCTGTGTGTAAAGCATATAAACCTGTGTTTACAAACACATTTTAAAGCATATAAACCAGTGTTTACAAAAATTAAAAAATCTATATTACAAATATATAAACCTATGTTTACAAACACATTTTAAAACTTATTCTTCAAATATATTTTAAAGCATATAAACATGTGTTTACAAACATTGAAAAATCTTCATTTAATGGATTACTTGTTCAAAATGGAGACTGTATTTTTAGTTATTAAATATAAAAAGCTGTTAATTTGCATAATTAAAATTAGAACCAATCCCCCATCGCATCCCCGAGCTAACTGGATTTAAATTGTACTTTAAAGTACGTTCAAGTAAGTAGTTAATTAATGAATAGAGGACCGTTAACAATCTGGGGGACTAATTTGGGAATTGGTGATTACAACTGTTTCTAACAGACTGTCCACAAAATTAAAGCGCAAGACAAAAGCATGCAAAGCTAATATTTAAAGCAATCAATGTAAAACTACAATGCGTTAAAACAACAATTCGTTAATTAATGAAAAATTAATAAATTACCGTTATTAGTGGACAGTTAAACCCAGTTAAACCAGTTCGGGGACGGGCTCGGGTTTGGTGGCTCGGGGTACATGAACATTTCTCATATATATATATAATATAAACATGCCTTAGTATTTAATTTTATTTTAACTAAAAGTGAAAAATATGAATAGGTTATATATGTGGCAGTGTCATAAATATACAAGAATCAGAAAATACAAAAGAGAAGTAACATAACTCTCCTGTAACGCAGTGTCTCAGTGCAATAAATTTCTGTACATTTATGTGCTACATGGAATCAATTATACGGGTCAACCAAAGATTGAGAAGAGGTTCTCTGTGCATACAGCTGTGTAACGGGTTATATAGCACTTCAGTCTTTCATATAGCCCATCCAAATAATTAACAAGTTAAAAAATTATCCAATAAAACGATGTTGAAATGCGAGTGCAATATTGTTCATATATTTTTTATATGATTACCAAAAACTTTTATAACAAATATAAAGCTTGAGTTTCTTAAATTTTCTAAGTATGAAATTAGATGTTTATTGTTCAATGGCTAGACTATATAGATTGTCATGACCAGCGTTGTAAATAATGGTATGTGGTCGTTGGACGGACATGGTATCGTTAAACGATTAATTGGAAATAATCATGAATAATTGGCTATAATTGAAAAATAAATCACCCATTTAATAGAAAAAAATCATGATGGTTTAGTCACCGCCAATGACTAATCAAACGATAAATCGACCTAAACGAACTTTTTTTACAACACCGATTAATCAGCCTAAACGGACCGATTAAGTAATTTCATAACTCATAATATCTAACATTTTCAAACATATATATGATAACAACAATTAGTAAGTTTAGTTCTATAATTTCAACATTTTATTAGAATTAAGAGAAAGAAATGAAATGTAATATTTTATTGCATGATACTACAAACTGACGCATATCATGACCACAGATTTCACCATATTTTAATCTTTTTTTAATGACCGCGTTGACATTAAACCTAATTGAATATGGTCTTTGAATCCTGACAAATACAAAAGACATGATGGCCCTTGCAGGCTTGCCCGAAATTTTTAAAAATACCATTTCTTAATAATTATTAAACCAAAACACCAATTTGGCTTAGAAATGTTATATTTCGTATGGCCGCTTTTTTTGGAAGCGGTTACCTGGAGCTGGGCCGCTTCCTGGGATAGAGAACACCTTTTATGGGCCGCTTCATGGGGTAGAGGGCACCCTGAAATAATATATATATATATATATATATATATATATATATATATATATATATATATATATATATATATATATTTATATATATATAAAGAGTTGTATTATAGAGGAGAGAGATATTCATTTAAATTTTCACCGTTCTTCTCAGCAGAACCGTAAGTTTTTTTATTTTCTATCTTTTTTTTTTAATTTAGTATTTATAATTAATTTAATTAATTTTTAATTTTAGGTTTTCTTATACTCATACCAAATGGCTGTTATGGTATCTATTTACACTGGTGGTGAGATTTTAACAGGCCCTAATGGGGTTTATTACAGTATCGGGCCTGTTTCTGTGATACCGGTAATCTCTGGTACTGATTTGTTGGTTCTGAAATCGATTATTTCTCAGAACCTCGGATTGAATCAGGATCGATATGACTTGATATTCAGGCCAAAATTAGCATGCCCACTGGTTCAGGCCAAACTTGGTTCCAACTTTTTCCTGTTCAGAATGATGGAGTATGGCAGGTATTGTACAACCAGACAATTAGTTTTTCTGGGGGTGGATACAAGATAATTGAACTATTTGTGGAGATTAACCGAGTCCAGCGTCCTAACCCCCTTGCAAGGTTAATCCGGGGTGCTAGTCGGGCTAATGCGTCAACCTCCTCAAGTCCAGTGTCCCAACCCCCTTTCCAGATTGACATGCCTGAATGTAGTAATGCCCCAGTTCAGGAGGGCCAACGGTCTACTAGTCAGCCCTCCCGTCGGTCCCGAATCCCTTTGCCGATTGACATGCCTGAGAGTAGTCAAGCCCCAGTTCAGAGGGACCGACCGTCTAATAGTCGGTACTCCCATCGATCCCGAGCCCAGCCTTGTGATCTGGAAAAAACTGAGGAGACGGTGGATCCGGAAATACAAGAGGCAGAGGAAAATTGGGGAGATATTAATCCTGATTGCATGAGCGATCATAGTGACACAGCAGATACGAGGCCTGTGCTCGGGCAAACAAAAAAATTCAAGGTTGATAAAGGGTTTCGGATAATGGGTCGCGGGGTTGAGCACCCGATTGTAGCTTTCAATGACCTGTCAGGTTTTCAGGAAGCAAATGTGGGGTTATTTGGTAGACATGCAGAGTTTGAAAATGAATTGTCAGAGGGACAAACCTATGATTCAAAGGAGGAAATGAAAGCTACAATTTACAAGTTTCACATTCTTTGTAATAAAGAGATTAAGAATACGCACAGTGACAAACAACAGATTAGGTTCAAGTGCAAGGACCCCAGATGTGGTTGGTATATTAATGCAAGGGTTACTGGTTTTGGTACACAATGGAAAGTATCCAAGTGCCCAACAAAGCATGTTTGTCATGCGAATGCCACAAGAATAGATCATGCACAGTTGACCGCTGCTATGGTTGCCGATTGCATCTCGGCGCACATGAGAAATGACGTAGATTTAAGTATCACTTCTGTCAAAATAGCTTCTGCACAAACGTACAACGGTCAGGTACCAGCGTACAATAAATTATGGCGTGGAAGGGAGTTGGCAATTGCCCGCCAATTTGGTAGTTGGGAGGGGTCATATTCGCTTATAGTCTCCTTATTGGAGGCAATTAAGCGAAAAAATCCAGGTACATTGTTTGATGTTACGTCATATCCAACTGGTGAGCCTGGACCTTACAGGTACTTTAATAGGGCGGCTTGGGCATTTGGACCATGTATAGAGGCTTTCCAACACCTGAGACCTGTCATCACTGTTGATGCATGTTTCTTAGCAGGCCGGTACAAAGGTAAAATGTTGATTGCAATCGGGTATGATGTAGAAAATCAGCTCCTCCCGTTGGCTTTTTCATTGGTAGATACAGAGAATTTTGAAAATTGTGCATGGTTCATGCAATGGTTGAGGCGCAATGTAATTCGCTCCAGGTTTGTGTGTGTCATCACTGATAGGGGTAAAGGCATAAAAAAGGTGTTTCGACAGGATGATCTGGGATGGAATGAGGAAGATGAGGATGAGTGCGTTCACCGTCTTTGTACTACTCACATAGGAGAAAATATGAAAAAAAATGATTGCAATGAAGAAGCAATCAAGTACTTCAGGATATGTGTGGCGAAGAGAAAGATGAGGAGATATGAGCAAGGAATGCAAGCAATGGGAGATGTATGTGATCAGGCTCTGAATTGGTTAGACGGTGTGGGTAAGTATCTAGATCAAGATGAGAACGAATGTCCTAAACCATGGAAGATATTCCAGGCGTTGGATAGGGGTTTCCGTTGGGGAATTATGACGACGAACGGGTTCGAGTCGCTTAATAGTGTTTTTAGATCTTCTCGTAGGTTGCCAGTAGCAGCAATAATTGAGGACACGTTTTACAAATGTCAACAATGGTTTGCTCAAAGGAGGGCAAAAACGCAATTTGAAGCAAACCAGGGTCAGCAGTTCTCATGCCGTGTGCACGAGGTATTTTATTTTCATTAAATTATTTTATATTTGTAATTTTTTAAAAAATGTTCTATTTTTCGTAGTTGATTAACAAACGGTGCGGGAGGTCACAATCTATGACGATGTTCAGTGGATTTGGCAACTGGAATGAGTTTGAGATAACATCCACACAAGAGAAAGTTAATGCATACATTAAAGACGCTTCTGGCCGATTTACCAAAGCGAATTATAAATACACGGTGGTAATCATGGATGAGAACACGGTTACATGCACATGCCAGAAGCCGCAATTAAACAGAATACCGTGTTCTCATGTTCTGGCAGTATGCCGTCTCCGAGGCATTGACCCTGGAAGGTTTGTACATTACTACTACCACATACAGACACTTATCAACACATGGCTGGGTGAATGGCATGTGTATGACAATCAGTCTGATTGGCCGGAAAATGAAGGCCCAATCCTTGTTCCAAATGACAAAAATATTACCTTGGGTCGAAGGCGAGTTAATAGGATTCCGATGTGGCTTGATTTACTTGATAATAGAAGGAGAGAACATCAGACTCGCCGGGATACACAAGAACAACAAAACAGAGCTGCTCGAGATGCACGAGGTAGTTATTCAATACATTTTTGTTATTCAATTTTCAGGTTGAGAAAGAGGAGTAACAATACATTTTTGTTATTAAATTTTCAGGTTGAGAAAGAGACAAGCAATGTATTTTTATCCGACGGTCAAGTTTAGATTTACTATTTATTGTTTGTTTACTCGTTTATGTATTAACATGCAGACACCTATTTAGGCGCACTATTATTATTTGTTTTGATTTATTTGTGATTTATTTGTTGTTTTACAAATCGTTACGTTCAGATTTACTGTGACGAAAAATTATGAAAGATAAAAGCAAAATAGTACAATAAATAACAACATGAAAGAAAGATAAACATCGTGATATAACAAATCACAGTACATGACAATACTAGAGTAAAAAGAAATACAAAAACAAAAACAACACTAGGTGCCCTCTACCCCCCATAGCGGCCTGCCCTCTACCTTTCCTAGCGGCCTGCCCTCTACTCCCCAAAGCGGCCAGCCCGCTGGGCCTAAAACCGGCCCAATAAGGTGCCCGATTCCCACCAAAGCGGCCACATGAAAAGTACCCGCTTCGCACCAAAGCGGCCATGCTAGTTTTAACAATTCCAGCCACCGATAGTGTTTTGGTTTATTTATTTTCTTAAAATGGTATATTTAAAAATTTCGGCAGGCTTGCACTAGCGACTCGCAACACCATAGGTTGCTCCGTGACGCCCACAAATTATCCGGACGCTTCACTCATTAAATTCTCTCTCTATCCATATTCCATAATCATCAGAACTCAGAAGAGAAAGAGCTCCTCCTCGGTGGAACTTGCCAATCTGCATGCGCATGCGTGCAATGCATGCACCAGCATTCATGCGGAATAACGGGACGATCTAGCTGAAACTAAGACCAATTCGAGAGAGTGAGAAGCGTAGGAATACGTAGAATGACGTCGTGGTCATAGCCTCTGTGTACGTAGAGTAGTACGTGCAGGCCTGAAACTGAAACGACCCCGACCCGGGACTAGAGGAGCGGCACGTGGGAGGGCGTGAGGCTGTGCTGTGCGTTACTGCGTTTAAATGGTTTAGGTAAATTGTGGGAACAGTATTGAGCAGTTAATGTCACTGGTTCGGAAATTTTTGGGGGCATCGGTATAAAATGAATAGAGCTGGAAATCTGGAATGGGATGGGATTTGCGTGTGGCAGTGGCATTGTCAGGCTTAACCGGACGAGGACGAGGTAGAGAGAGTAAGACTAATTAAATTAACTACAGTTGACAGAGAGAGCGAGAGAGAGGAGAGAGGCTGGATCACTGATGGGATGATTTGATGCTGGGATTCAGAATAGTACTGCTCATGGGAGCCCCTGTTTTGGGGGACTGAATTCTATTCATAAAGTTTTCTCCATTAATACAATAATACCACATTCTCTTTTTTTTTTTTTTATTAAAATATCTCAAGAGATTAGATCTCATATTCACATTTCCTAAAACGAATTGTAGTATTTGTCGTTTTCTACAGAAGACAAAAAGTGTTGTCGAGTTTTCCGTTGTAGAGCGAACGGTCCGGATTTGTCCGAAAGCTCGAATTTGCATACGAGCACTCTCCAATCCTCTGAAGTACCTCAAATTTTGAGTTCAAATCCGGATCGTTAGAACTGTTTTGGCACAAATATTTAAGGAGTCCGTACATTCCACCTCAGACCAGATTGATTCAAAATCTGATCGGACGGTCCGGATCTAAACTGAAAATTTGAGTTACTAAATTCCCAGTTGAAGATGGGTCATTCTTTTTGTGTCACAACATCCAAAATCGTTCCATATGTAGCCCAAGTTGGCAGTCCATATATGTAGCCCAATTGGCAAAATTTGAACGGATTCAATTTTTTTAGAAAGTCAAATTAATCGAAATCCCATCCGAGACAAGCTAAGATTCAAACATAGTGTAAAGTTGGATGAAATAAAATCCGAATCGGCCCGATCCAACCCAACCCTGTGACCTGACAATACAACAAATCTCACTTAACCTGAAGAACCCGCCTGATCCGATCCAATTTGAATCTGACCTGATCTAATTTTTTTGAATAGTTAAACTAGCCCAAACTCGACCCGCACGAAATCTGAACATATCCAGAACTGAACAACTGAAATCCGATCCGATCCAAGACGCGATAAATCTCAGAAATCAAACTGATTATCAATAAACAAATCAGACTGTGTTGCTGCAGTTGTGCCATACATAACACATTTGAGTCGTAAGTCCCAACTTCAGAATAATCACAAATTATCCTATTGAGATTGATATCGTTTCCAATTGAAGAAATTTTATTGAAAAGTTTTCAATCGATTTGGTACTTCAATTCAGATCGACTAATTTGGATCACCCCTGATTATATATTTACCTTAGGGATTACTAATATATTTTTATTAATACAAAGATTATTGATTTGATATAAAATCGGGATGAACAGTCCAACTTTATTTTGAACTCTCTAATAAAATCTCTACAATCGGAGAGAGGCTGCATCCACCTTATCCACATTATTGGGCCTCTTTGTCGTACTTTAAACTGGGCTTTGCTTGTTAGCCTGTTAGGCAATGGCCCGAATCTTATCAGACTTAGTATGACTAAACGAATTAAATTTTCCTCAGAAAAATAATTTGGAAATATCGAACTCCAAACAGAAAGATTGTTCTGTGTGATGCATTCCCCGAGTTCATAATATGACAGTTACAAAATTTATATTTTGACTGCTTCACTGCATGTTAAATAAATTTATAGAATTTAATTTATTTAGAAATATATAATATTCTTTTCGAAGCAAAGACCGAGAGGCAATCTTACCCCCTGATCGGAACGCCAATTTTCCGTCTAAAACACGAAATAGAATTGACGTCGTTTGAAATTTTCTGATCGGAACCCAATCAGCGGCGGGAAATAATTTCGATGTCCGCGTTTGGAGAGAAATTTTTGCCCCAAAATTTTCCCGTGAAAATTGATGAGATTCGGCGAGAATTCATTCCGCTAAAAACTGGCACTTTTTTTTTCCAACACTACCCTCTTTTCGCTTCTGTATATCATCTGAGCGCGCGGTTCTTCTATGAGTGAGGTGTTCTTCTTCTACTAGTTCCGATAACAGTGAAGGAGGAAAAAGGGAAGTCATGCGAGGTTGGCCAGCGTGAGAACTTCTAAGCACACAATTGTGCCCTTCTGGTGCGGTTCAGCTTCATATCAACTCTGAGCTTCTCGTGGTAAATAATCTCACTAATTAACAATTCAAATTTTTCCTTCTTTGTTCTTGTTTGTGTGAAGTATCTGGAGTTATTATGCTTGTTAGTTCAATCTTATGGATGAATTTAATTGTTGAGGCATCTCCTAAATTAGGTTTCTTTTCTGCGTTCACTTGGATTTGGTTGTTGAGGCATAAATTGGTCATGCTTAGATTGAGAAAGATAGTTCGTTCGAAGCAAATTGTACCAGATTTTATACATGTACCAAATTTAGTGATGGTATTACAGATAAAGAATAGTACTTTTTTGGATAGTGTTGTCATCTTTTTGTTATTATATAGATGGCATATACTTAATTAAATTGTAGTAAACTCCTTAATTACTTTTGAGTATTGTATTTTGTTAATACAATATGGATGCTAGTTACTGGTATTATGTATTGATGTTGGATAATGCATACTCCTTGAGTACTTTTGATGACTTTATTTTTATTTATTTAAGTTTGGCATTGATTTAAGTTAATGGTATACTTCTTTTTTAGTATACTGCTACATTTTTTTATATGCTTGATTAAAGGCTTGAAATCTGAAAAATGCATGTAAGGACTGGTACAAAATACCCAACATGACCAAAATGCCCCTCTTCTCGTAATAGAGGAAAGCCTGAATCTGATTTGCTATGTTGATGGCTCATGTTCAACAGCAGAGCAATAACCCTCAACTTAATTTAAAACCTCAACATTGCAAGTTGTTGCCAAAAGAGACAGGCTGATGAAGCTTGGGAAGGTTGAAACTATATTTCTCATTTAGAGTCTGTAGCAGTTCTTGCTTTTGTTAATTAGGGATATGTAATTTTTGTTTCATCTTTAATGAAACAGGTATTGCTTCCTACATTCTCCCAAGAAAATATATTTTAATTCGTTCTTGTACTTCCAAAAATTTCTATTATAGGTTTGTCAGGCATTTTCTGGAAGATTGCATTTTCTGGAATTTTGAACTTTCAGGGGGCTATTCCGCAAAATCAATATATGCAACGTTGGCAGGAGTAGGGAAAGTGAAAGGGAGGAACCAATTCACATGGAAACTCAAATGCCCAGAAACAGTGAAGATTTTCACTTACCTGATGTTAAAGGGAAGGAGCTCGTGATGTAATGATGAGGCAAAATTTCAACTGTGAACTTAAATGTGTGCTTTGCAAGGTTTGTACTATGGAGACAGCAATGAATCTATTCTTTGAGTGCCCCTACGCAATTCAGGTATGGTCTCATGCTGAAAGAATTTGAGGTACCGAGCTGCTGGTACGGGGAGTTTCAGTACAGAACACTTGGGACCGTTCCAGACAGGGCTCATGGCAGGGGGTCGCAGCAAGTGAGGGAAAAAGCTGCAATTATAACTGTAGTTTGCTGGGCCATATGGAAACAACACAACTCAAGAATCTTCAAATGACAGTCATCGCAGCCTGAGTTGATAGCAGGCTGGGCAGTTCAAGAGGCTGTGTTATGGTGTAGGTTGTGCTAGAAGGATGGAGGATGCCTTTTTTTTCTAATTTTATTTTATTTTATGAAGTTGTAAAGATGCTGTGATTTCGGGGTTTTTGCTGTGTGAACTGTTGATCCTATATTAATATTATTAACGCTCAACTTTGATGTTGGCATCAACTACTCAATAAAAGTATTTATTTCTAAATTCCCTTTGGTTCTGTTGTAAATACGGTACAAAAGTGTTTGGTTCGTTGTATCCGCTTTTCTGGTACAAAGGGTGTCATGTAACACTTGTAACAAGATGTTTGGATGTATTAGTATTTATGTGACCGGTACACAGATTAATAAAAGCAGAGAAGATCAATATTTATATTTTAATTAAGCATAAAATTATTTCAGCAAAAGAAACACTTAAGCAAGAACAAGGATAAAAATGTTATTTTCATTTAAAGTGAAATCATTTCCTTCTATTATATCAACTTTTCAATCAAAAACTATAAATGAATTCAATTGTTTTCTATTTTTATTCCGATCAACAAAATTCAATTGAAAATCATGTTTATTGAATACTATTGAATTGAAATCAATTCTTTTCCAGCAAATGTACCATTCCGATCAGGGGGGGGGCAAAAAATATATTAGATCAGGCATCAAGTTTAAACTCATTAGTTAATAAGATACTGGATAAAAAAAAAAATATTCTAATTATAATTTCTAGTGCTCTAATTTTTAATCCTTATTGCCAATTAAAGTTCAAAAAAACTATTTTAATTTTGACACTAAATTTAAATTAAATTACAAATAAAAATTTCAAAAGAACGAAGTTGATCTGAACTTATAAAAACTCCATAAATTTTTAAAATCTAAGGGGTAATTACCTCCTCCCCAGGCTCAACCTAGGCCTGCCCCTGCTCACCATCTAAACTCTTATGTCTTATCATGATTTCATGCACCTTGAAATACAAAGCATAACTATTAACAGTTTGTGGCTCGATTTTAATAATTACAGTTGTTTTGATCTTTTTGACTCATTTTCTTAACCTGCTGAAATGCACAGTCAACTATTGCTCAATGCACACTTGAGTTTATATAAACACACATAATTGCTATGTCAATGCATACTTGCTTATTCAGTTTTTTTTTTGAAAGGTTGATTAAAATCAACTGGAGTTCAGAGGATGAGATAAGTGTTTTGTAAACGGTCCAGTCCGGTTTAGTCAAAACCCTCCATTCACGGATCCGCACGGTTTAGATGAGATGGTCCAAACTCATGTCAAGGATCATGGTCCAGATCCACATGGGTTAGTCCGGTCTGGTCCGGTTAGTCCACGAGTTAGCACAGTTTTGCACATTTTTTACCACGTGCTTAGCATGGTTTTGACCACAGGTTAGCACGGTTTGACTACGGGTTAGCACGGTTTTGCTCGGGTTAGTACGGTTTTGACCACGGGTTAGCACGGTTTACGCACGGTCCGGTCCGGATTTAGTCCGGTTATGGTCCGGTCTACGGGTTTAGAATTGCACGAGTTAGTTGAGTCTAGTAGAAAAAATACATCAAAAACCGTGCCAAGATCTCTTTATCCTCGGCCTGGACCGATACGGATTGAAATATAACATGTAATAATTCAAATGCGAAACAATAATTAAACATATTTATTAATTAGGCCAGCGAGTTATTTAATTTTGGACGGACACTAAATATGGACTTCTAAAATTTCACGAACCTTTTCAATTTTTTAACGAATTATGCTAATTTGTGAATTTTACAAACTATTTTAAAATTATTCACTAAATTCGGTTTCTGTCTTAAAGCTATAATTTTAATATAGCACATATTACAAATAAATGATTTTTAAATTATATTTATATTATTTTCTAATAAAAAATTCCAGACCTCACCGAACTATCTCTGAATTTCTAATTTATCAATATAATTCAAAATTGAAAACCAGTAACCTTTTGCACGATTTCCTGTTCAAAGTTGCGCACAAATGATCCGAACTTCGCTTTGTCGGCTCACCTCGGTGGTTATTCGTATCACCTGAGGTAACATAAATTTTGAGTTTAGATCTGCCTAAGCACGAATATTGAAGGGTACCATGCATTCCACCTCGGGTCGGCTGGACCCGGATCCTGATCGGACAGTCCGGATCTAAACTCAATATTCTGTTGCCGCAGAGGATGCGTACTTCCTGTTTGGTTGGTCTCACGGAACGGCCGTTCTCAGAGACGCAAACCTTAAACCCTAGCTGTTAAACCCCGCCCCCGTTCTCCCTCCTTTCCCGCTCTCTCTCCCTAGAGAGTAACGAGTTCCTCTTTCAATCATGGCGACCTCCAATGCGGCCATGGTGAAGTGCCTGAACACCGGCTCCGGCCGGAAGCGCTTTGTCGTAAGACACCCCCTTCTCTATTTCCAAACTTAATTGCGTCGTTTCCAATCAATCCTCACCTTTGCTTTTGTCTTTATGTTCGTATTTTTTCTATAATTTTGCGCAGTTCAAGAGCTTCTCACAGAGGGTAGAGGATATAAACATTGATGTCTATCGTAACCTCGCGCCAGTCAAATCAGAGCCGTCCACCGGTTCATCTTTCTTCCGGGAAGCCCTCATTCAGTGGCGAGTGAGTTTGAATTTTTATATATTTATCTTTGGTGTTCCTTTACAACAATGTTTAAGCCACACAATTGATGTTGATTAGAGCCCATGGAACCTCAGAAATTGGGTCTTTCAAATTGATTTCTAATGGATTCAGCATTGGATTGATGCATACAGATTCATAGCATCTTTGATATTTGTTTTTTTTGGTCAAACTATGGTCTTAATGGGATTTTATCTCGGGAAACAGGAGCTAAATACTGCAGAGGATTTCATTTCATTCTACGAGGAGATGATGCCACTGGTGCAAACTTTGCCACAGATAATACTTCACCGAGAAAATATATTTTCGAAGCTTCTAGTTAGGTTGAACATGAAAGCAAGGCTTTCTATCGAACCAATATTAATGTAAGTGCTTTCTTATTGGTTCCATCTGCTAATTATAAAAATGTTTTGACATGCGTAGGTTTATCAGCTTATAAGGGTTTAGGCAAATTAGACCAAATTTTACTGTGTTAAACATTATAATTAAATGAATTTTTTTAATTTAGCAAATAAGGCCAATGAATTCTTTTGTTTATTTATAAAGTCAATGACTTGGTTAACCTGAACACATGGCAGTGACAACCAAATATATGATCATTATTTCTAAGCTTCTTGATAGGTTTAACATGAGAGCTATGCTCTATCATGAACCAGTACGAATTCTGTTTGCCAAATATGAAAGTGCTTTGACTTGGGCCATTTTAATAGGTTACTTTTTTAGGCAAACGAGAGCAATGTGTACTGTACTTGTAAATTACAATTAACTTTCTTAAATTAGCAACTTAGACCAATGAATATTTGGGGCTTTTAGAAGTCAATGCCTTAACTTGAGAAATCTCAAAATCTCGCGAAATCTCAGATTGACTCAACCAAATATATGATAACGAGCTCCAAGCAACTTGAGCCAAGTTTTGAATTTGTTTTGCTGGATTTTAGTTCAACCCAAAAATCTGTCAAAATTTCAAGGAATCAACCTAAATTGGCCACTGTAATGTAGTGAGGGACTGAGGGTGCTAATTACAAATATCTCTTGTTTAATTATTTGCAGACTTCATGTTTTGAGAAATGATTTTGTTGCAAAATTTTGCATAAACAGGTTAATTGCGGCTCTCTCAAGAGACATATTGGAGGAGTTCTTGCCGTAAGTACTATTTGTTGCTCTTATCTCACTCCATATCGAAGCATGTATTGACGGTTTAATGGATTTATAATAATTGAATCTTATGAATACAGTTTTTTGAAGAGGCTTACAGAATCCATTGCTGATCTTCTAGAAGAGGGTGGCGAGCGGGATCCCGAGATCCTTGAACAGGTATGTTGTAACCAGGGGCGGAGCCAGACTTTCGAACTATGGGGGTCAATCATATAGAATTTTCGTGTATAGAATGGGGGTCAATTTTACCGTAACGTGACGTTTTACTCTAAATTACATACAAAATCATGTATAAATACAAAAAAAGTTAAAATGAATGGGGGTCAATTGACCCCCATTAGCTCTTCTTACTCCACCCCTGGTTGTAACCCCCCCTCCACCCGGGTGAATTGTACATGCCTATATAGTATTTTTTTAATGTAATCAATGTATATTTTTGTTAAGAAATTTTTTACATGACCTCCATAAAATTACGAAAACTGTTCAATTGCTGGCACCCATAGATACATCCAATAATGCTTATGTGATCATTCTATTGATATCAATACTTGATATTGATCTTGACCTCCATTTAGAAACTTTCTGGCTACGCCCTGGGAGTTTCCTTTCTATGTGGATGCAAATTTCATTTTTTAACTTTTGCATTCTGCTAAGGGTAGCTAATGTCATGATTATTCATATTCCTGTTTCAGGTGTTTACCTCTTGGTCATATACCATGATGTACCTTCAAAAGTATCTTGTAAAGGACATAATTAATATCCTCAAGTGAGTATGGTTCTCTTTGCTGATCTTTTGTTCACTGTTATTCCATATTGTACTGTCATATTGAGAAATTGTTTTTTCCTTGATGCAAATTCAAGATAGGTTATTGTAGGTTATTTCCGTATTTCGTTCAGTATCAGCCATTATGAAAATAAGCTTCAATTATCCAAATATTATTCCACCATATGCACTCTAATAGATGGTCATTTTTAGAATTCTACGTTATATAATTTTGTATTCTATCTTTTTTATTGTACTCGAGGTGGAATTTGATGAGATTTGTTTTATAATATTAAACTATGAAGGGTCACTGTCCGGCTGAGATTTTTCCCGAAGGACTACGTGTGTGAGTTTATGGCGGAGGCTATATCTTTTTTGTTAAGGAATGCTCCTGAGAATCAACTGATTACCGGTACTTTTATACTCACTTGCTAAGCTATTTGCTCTCTCATAATTATTAAATATTGTGCATGTTAGTTATAAGATAATGTATCGAACGACCCTGCTTTGTCAGTTATCATGCTTTTGGAATATGCAAGAGGCATGCTACTATTTTCCTATTTTCAAAACCAAGCATTTATTTTTTTGGTCAGTTTGTATTGACACTGGCTGTTTTGGAAATTGGTTTCTATTGTTACTGGTACAGTGTACATAAGAAAATTTGTTTGGTTTACCAGTTTTTATTGGCCTGTGAATTGTTTGATGTCCCCACAAACCTTGAATCATCAAAAGTCAGCTAGGATGAGATTGAGACTATAATCGCTGATATTAACACTCATAGCTTGATGTTGATTTAATTTTTTATGTCAAAATAGTAAGTGCAAGGATAAATTGATGCCGACTTTCCTATTTGTGTTGTAGGGTTAAAAAAGGTTGTTCGTGAAGTTGCAAAAAGATCGTCTCCAATAAGGAAAGATGGGGCTACCTCTTTATTGTGGCATGCAATGAGAGGCACATCAGGGAAACTTCACTCGAGAGCTAGAAAGGTGTTAAGTTGTTTGCTTGACAAGTCTACTATATGTCTGAGTGAGAAGTATCCAGAGGGTATGTTTTTTTATTCTCTGGGCATGGGAAGTGAATTTACAGTGTAACAAAATTGGATGTCTAACACACAAGATAAGGAATCAGGGAATTTACTTTACTTTTATCATACTTGATGATCTGAAATACTTGGCTTCGTGGGGTATCCTGTTCTTCTTGTTCTTTGAATCCAGAAATGTGAAACAAAACTCGTGGACTTTTAGAGCAGGAGCCATGAGCCAGTCGTTATTTGCGTTGACTAAGTTAGGTGTTAATTTGCTGTGTTTTTATTTTGAAGTGCAATTCTTTCCATTGTATTCAGTGGTGCTGGCAGTTAGCCGGTGCTGGCCGAAATATGCCTTCTCTTGATACTATTCAAGTGCCCATACTATAAGAGGACATAATTTTTACAAGTCGCATTGACATTCAATCCATCAATTATAGAAACTTGAATCTTTCTCACATTAGTGGGGATCTTACAAAGAGAGATGGTAGCATTGGGACTAATTAAGAAGGGGATAGGTGGACATAATACACTTAAATTATATGTTTGATGGTCCATATTTTACTCTGGGAAGATAGATTTTTGGGTTTTTAAAAGACTCCTTTTATAAGGAGCATGAATAATTAACTTTTATGATGTAAATATTTCCATTTGAACAATGTATTTCTTTGGCATATTGTACCATTCTGAATATGATACCACAATATGATTTGATGGGTACTGCTACCGCTATTAAATTCCTCATTTAATTTATAGGTTTTGTTGTTGCAAATCTGTTGCCACCGTAGGGCCCAATAAAGTAATAGTGAAACTTCTTTTGATAATTAGAAATATTCCTCTACTGATATGACGGTTTAAATATGTTTAATCTATTAACTATTTTTGTGTTATCTTTTATAGGCTCAGAAGGCGTGGTTGAGGTTATTACTGGAGTCTTGAATAGACTCTGTACTGAGGTGGACGAGAAGGAATTGGGCTTGATGTATGCATGCCTGTATGATGCAATCAAAAGCTCCATGGAAAGCAGCTGCCTTGAACATTTGAATCACATATTGGTGTTTCTTTCCTTTACTATTCAAACCACAAAAAGAAGCAAATCTTTTGGTAAAAGAAAATTTCCTCTTTTTTTGTCTGCATCATGATTGTTCTCGAGTATTATTATTTTTTTGAAGGTTAGGGGTGAAATGCCCACTAACAAATTGTATTAATAAAAGAAAAGTTTACAACTTAGAATATTAAGCCACTTTGTGAAATTTTTTAGCTCACTTGAATATGAAGCCACTACGTAGCTATAATTGATTACCATTGCCACACCTCATACATGCCATTATGGTTCTAAAATGAGTAGACTTTTATTCAGCAGTATAACAATTTGCTGGAAATATACTACTGAGAAATAAACCATCCATTAGAGAAGGTACTGATTGAGTTTTGGTTGCACTTTGGGAAAGAAAGTAAGGACTGCTTAGGGAAATATTGATTTCGCTTTACTTCTTACTTTTTCTGTTCCTTCTTTGATAGATAAGGAAGGAATCCTCAAGATTGTTCTATTATTAGTCAACAAATATGTCGCTCCTGCTGATGGGATGGAGATGGAGAAACAATTACGTGAAGTTGTTGACAGCCTTTTAACTCTGTTACTTCGCCTTTTGGATGTTCCTGTAATAACTATCGATTTGGCACATATTTCTTCTTTGTATGCCCCTGTATTCAAGCTGAGAACACTGAGGTGGATATACTTATACATAAATGCTTCTAATTGTTTGAATAGGTGTTTTTATTATGTCTGTACCTAATATGTTCTTTTTGACTCATTCCCCTGCAGCTTTCTTAATTTTATCGAGGAGTTCATTACAAAGGATCCTCAAATTTTGCATGCTTTCCAAGGCCATATAATGAGGTAAATAGCTTCTAGTTATCAAGAGAAATTAGGGACAAACAGTTGATCATTGCAAATTGCATGGCCTATTGTATGCTCTTTATTTGTAAGCCATATAATGGGTTTTCTTTGGGTAAACTCTTTATTGTTAAGCTCCGGCACACAATTTTTTAAATGGGGGTCAAGTACCATATCGTATATTAACAATCAATCTAAAGCATAAATTGTAACTACAGGGCCTACAATGGAATGATTCTCACATTTTATGGGGTTCAAATATGAATTTTCCTAAAAATGTACTTGTATACCACCAAAAATACCATATTCACTTTTTATAAACTGAAAAAAAAGTTGGCATTGATCCCCATTCTATAACTTAATCTGCTCATGAGCTCCGATATATATATGAGATTGACTAATATGCTTTCGGTAGCACTTTGGTCGAAACGCCATAGGGTCAAATTTCAAAATTTTATATTCGAAATGTCGACCTAAGAGCATCTCCAATCCAGCAATTGAAATTAATTGCTAAATTAACAATTATGAAAATTTTAAAAATTAAGCAATCCACTCTTACATTGGTGCAATCAACCAAACAATTGAGAATTAAATATTTGGCCAACTTATTTTTAGAAAATGATTTCTTATTAAGCAATTCTTTCTAACAATTGCTAAATAAGCAATAACCATACAACCCAGCAATTACAAAAACAATTGACACATCAGCATAAGCAATTCATAAGCAATCATTGTTGGAGATGCTCTAAGTAGCTCAGTAAATTAGTTATATATTGAACTTGTAGAATATTAATTTTTTTATTTTTGAAATTGTTTTTACTATTTTTTATGATTTATGAAAGATGGCAACATATAACCAATTTACTAAGTTACTTAGGTTAACGTTTCGAATATAAAATTTTGAAATTTGGCCCTATGGCATTTCGGCTGAAGTGCTACCAAAAGCATATTAGTCAACCTATATATGTATGTGTGTGTGTGTGTGTGTGTGTATAGAGATTGGCTAATATCAAAATGTTTGTTCCTAAGCCGTGAAACAAATGCTTCGGTTTTTACATTTTCAAAGTCCAAACAGTCGATCCAAACCGTTCAACATCCAATCTATATTAAAATGTGCTTGGAGACCAACTTTTACATTTTTTGGAAATTTTTTACTATTTATTAAGTCATTTTAAAATTGCTGTTTTTAATGATCCATAAATTTTTCACTGTTTATTACAATCAGCGATTTTAAAACTGACTTAATAAATAGTAAAAAAATTTCCAAAAGATGTAAAATTTGGTCTCCAAGCACATTTTAATATAGAAATTACATCTAACGGTTTCAATTGAATGTTTGGACTTTGAAAATCGGAAAACCAATTGGTTGAACCACGGCTCCGGAACAAACGTTTTGATATTAGCCAATCTGTGTATATATATATATAGAGAGAGAGAGAGAGAGAGTTGGACTATGGTGCATTGCAATGTATAGTCTCTCTTGTACATTGGACTATACATCGTTGGTTTTGATTTTCAAACAACTGATCTAAACTGTTCAATTTGACATTCATATTAAAATGTGCTTGGAGACCAAATTTTACATTTTTTGGAAATTGTTTGCTATTTTTTGAGAATTTTTGAAAATCACTGTTTTTCTATGGTCCAGAAATTTCTAAAAAAAGTGATTTTCATTAATTCTAAATTTTTTCCAAAAAATGTAAAATTTGGTTTCCAAGCACATTTTAATATGGTGAACATGTTGAGCCCTTTAGATCGATTGTTTGAACTTTGAATCAAACGGTTTATAGTCCAATGTACAAGAGGGGCTATACATTGCAATGCACCATAACCCAACTCTCTCTCTCTCTCTATATATATATATAATATAATATAATATATGTATGTATATGTATGAATAGTGTCGAAGCATGCTTGGTAGAATGTGTTGCAACACTTCTCAATTTTAAATCTCAAAGAACTTGAGGGGTATCTATAAAATGAAAAGCATGAGAAAACCTTGAGGAACTTGTATCATGTGCATTGTTATGATTACTATATTAAAATACACATGACTGTTTGTAATTGTTATTCTGCATTAATAATTAATAACTGTTGCAAAATTTGATTGTAGTGCGGTGGCCAATTTTGTTGAGGATTCACCGGATCAAGTTACCTTTGTTTTACTGAGATATTTTGAGAGGGAGACTCTTTTACTTGGGAAGGTTAAGAATGAAGCTGAAGACGGTGTCAAGAAGCTCTCTGATTTCTTTAATGGGAAGCTTTGTCAATGGATCAAGTTATGTAATAACTTATCTGGTGTTAAAATTAGTGTAGATGAGGCTGCTTTATTATGGGGAGTAATTAAATGTTATCCTCGATTGTGTGATTCGCAAGATGGCCTTGTTACTATGAGAAATCTAATCTCTGTCCTCGATCAACTGCTCATAACTGAAGATGGTACATCTTATCACACTCTATATTGTTAATTTCTACATGCATGGTTTTCATTAGTTTTTTGTGGAGTTCTTCTGTAGAGTTTTCTGGAAGGAAGGGAAGGGGATGGGAAAGATGACTAAGGTTCTTTCACCTCTTCCACAGCCTGTTTCGGAGGTGACAAAATGTGCTATAGAGGAGGTGAAATCTTCCATATCCTCCCTTTGTGAAGGTTATGGAGGATGGCAACAATTATTTATCCCCTTCCACCCTTTCCACTCAACCCTTCTGGAGCACAGTTGAATAAAGTTGTATCTAAAGGGTCTTTGGAGTCTTTTTACTTGAAGCTGAAATGCATAAACTGGCCATTAATTTCTAGGTGTTATTGCTGGCCTTCCAAGAGCCACTTGGCAGAGTCTCATTGGTGCAGCCCTGGCATCATACCAGTTGTTGGTGCATGCGCACCAAGGAATTGCAGAAGTTGATCTTTACTTGTCTCTGGCTGGGAGACACAAGTCATCTCCTCAAGTTCTATCAGCTGTTGCAGAGCATTTCGACTCTTTGCTTGGGTATGACACAACCTAGTTCCATCTTATATGTGCATAGTTCTTTTCCTTTTCTGCTGATGTAGATTGAAATAAACTGGTTTACATGGTTCCCCCAACATTATAATTATAAGATATATTTATTCTCTTCGTTTGTTGTAGCCACTACTATTCTATAAATGACCAACTTAATTTCTCTTATGTTACTTCTGCCTTCTTATTTGTCAGGAAAAAGATGATAACTATCACTAACTGGAAATGTCTTCTTTAATTATGAAACTATATCCTTTACTTGTTTTTATTCTTTTGCTCTTTGTTCTTTGCAGAGACAATTGTAAAAAAGATGAGATTAATGTTGAGGACAAGGTAGATGTATTTGGCACATTGATTGATAACTTGAGCAATTCGAACAAGACAATTCGGGTTTCAACTTTGAGGATATTGTCACATTTTTTTGCAAGAGACGAGCATTTGTTTGCTAATGATAAGCGCCCAAATAAGAGGCTAAAGACCGAAGAATCTGAATTGGCAAAAGAAAGTGCTAAACACACTAATGTACGTTCAGTTTTCTTGTATCTTTCCTATCCTTCATACATTGTGAACTGGACATATTTTCGATCTGCTATATGAGGGCCCTGATAGTTATAGTAGATTAAGCCATAATTTTCTCCTTTCAATCCGACAATAGTGATATCAATAATGAATTAATTTATTAATTATAGTGATTGTTCCTCCTTTTAATTAGGTTGTTGAGCTGCTGCTTTTAATTGAGTCCACCCCACTCTCGATCTCAACTAGCCGCAAGATCACTGTCCTTATTTCACAGATACAAATGAACCTCTCTGCTGGAAAGATCCATGAAGAGCACTTGCAGCTCGTCTTACATGGGATCCTAGGCGTGCTTCACAATAGATTCAGCCAGGTGTGGGATCCTGCAATGGAGTGCCTCTCTTTTCTGATAAGGAACTACAGAGATGCTGTATGGGATAAGTATGTTGAATACCTTGCGGTTGTGCAAAATAAGGCTTTGTCTCACATGGATCAGTTGGGGAAGCAGGATGATGCTGGTAGTGAATCACTGGGTATGTTTTATCTCTCTCCCAGCAGCTCCCCTTCTCTCTTGCTCGTTCTCTATTATCTTGCACCAATCTCTCTCCTCTCTCTTTCGGTAGTACACACAAAAACTCTCTCCTTCTATCCTAATCAAACTACTCTCTCTCATCTTGCATAAAGATTGGTGTAATTATTTGAATTCTTGGTGTTCTGTCATGTTTACCTGTTCTTTCTTATTTTTCCTTGCGAAGTTTGTTTCTATTCACCACTTGTTCCTGGATTTTTTTATGTCAACCCAAACTTATAACACAGAATAAGAATTTGCTCAAGTATAGCAAAAAACAGAGAAGCCCAAAATATTGGAAACTTGTATTCTGTTTCAATAAAAAAATTTAGGGAAACACATATTTCCCCCCTTTGTAAGAAGCTTTATATTCTAACTACCCTTTTTTTCTTGCAGATATTGCAAACTTATTCAACCAATTTCTTTATCCAGAAAGTGATCCAACACCATCTACAAATGTCACAGTTTCATTACTACAAACTCTTCAGAAGATTCCAGATATGGCGGAGTCTCGGTCTCGTCAGCTTATTCCTCTGTTCTTCAATTTCCTTGGCTACACTAATGATAACATTGCAAGGTATCTAATATAAATATATGAAATGTTATTTTTTTGGTCTTGATGGCTGTTCAATTGGTGGAACAGGGCACCTGTTGAACATAATAAAAATATATCACAGGCATGTAGAAATTGGATAACGGCAATTTTAGGAACAGGCTGGTAAATTGGTGCATTTGATCAAAACTTGAGTTAAAGCATAAAATAGATAACTGTCTGAGCTCATTCTGCTTGCCATTGTGATTTCATTTTTGTTAATGGTTTCTCTATTTTTGTACAGTGTCGAATCGTACATGTCTGACAGGTGCAAGGGGAAAGAGTGGAGAGTCATCCTAAAAGAATGGCTGGATGTAATAAAGTCAATGCACAATGCTCGGTCCTTGTTCAGGAGCAATACTCTTCATGAGATTTTAGTAAAAAGGTACATTTTTCAATTGACCTCTTTGCAACTATAACTTCTCTAGTAAGCAAAAACAAGCAGAGGATGAATAACATGATAGGTGAGTATGCAAAAACTAAGAAAGGTACATTTGATTTTAAAGGATATATTACATAATGTATTTTTGATTCAAATTTTCTTTTTAGACTTCTTGATGACATGGACCCTGAGGTCCAATCAAAAGTACTGGACTGTTTGCTAAACTGGAAAGAAGAGTTCATGACACCATATGCTCAGAATCTTCGTAATTTAGCAGTCTCCAAAAATTTGCGTGAAGAGCTCACTATATGGTCGGTTTCAAAAGAGTCGAATTCGATTGAAGAGGAGCACAGAAGCCACCTGGTCCCTCTAATAATCCGTCTACTGACCCCAAAAATCAGAAATTTGAAGTCACTCGGGTCACGTAAGGTTGTATTTTTTTTACTGTTTCTATAATATATTTTTAATAGAAATTTGCAAGAGGGGGTCTTCTAGCAAGTTTTGAAAAGTCTCTTTTTCGGTGCAATGTTTCAAAAGGTTTCTACTTTTCAGGCCGATGAAGCCTTATAGTTTAATGCAAAATGTAACATCATTTTTTCCCATCCTTTGTCCTTCAGCATGCAGGGGTTAGTCACCGGAAGGCCTTAATCCGTTTCTTCATGCAATTTGAGCCAACTGAGCTTGAGCTATTTTTCTCTCTGTTATTAAAGCCCTTACTTCCTCAACCTCTTTTAATTGAAATTTGCAACTCGGGAAAATCTCTTTGCTCCGTTCTTCCTGAAGTTTCAAGTTCCATAGCCATAGATAATCTATTATTGAAAAGGAGAAATGGTTTTGTGCATGTAGTGGAAGAAGTGTTTGTTACCTTTGATATGGCTCGTATGGAGCCTATTCTTGACCTTTTGTTGAAGATTGTTGTGCTAATATTGGAGAGTTGCATGAGAAATATTAACGGGGAGAGAGGGGAAGGCAGAGATGGAGACACCATGGATGTTGATAATCCCTCTGATGATTTGGAGGTATACTTAATTATTTGTTTTGTTACAATTATAATGTTTCTTTTCCGTACCTGGGAATATTGCATTGGGGGGTACGCAACAGTATTGATCATGATTGGTCTACTATTGGCTAGTTTTGTCCACTATCTAGTTTCTAGGTTGCTCTTTTGGCAGGCAATTGTCCATTTTTTTTTTCTTTCCTCTTTATTTGTGTTTTTGTTTTCTTTTTGTTCGTTTATTTTTCTTCTGGCCCTGTTATTTAAGATCCTTTTTGTATTTTTTGTGCCTCAGTTGCTTGGTTGTCACTTTCAAGCTAATTTCACATGTGGAGTTGACAACAAACTTATATTTTTGAACTGTATGGTATTCATGTACCTATTTTGTGGCAAATGCAACATACATTAATCTTTACTCTTTCTCACATATATCAAACAATTATTTCTTTATAGGGCAATACATCCATAAAGCAGTACAAGGAATTGAGAACCTTGTGCTTGCGCGTAATTTCTTTGGCACTTAACAAGTTCGAGGACTACAATTTTGGCTCTGACTTTTGGGACATCTTTTTCACATCGGTCAGACCTCTGCTGGACAGGTTTAAACTGGAGGGTTCCAGTAGTGAAAAACCGAGCTCTCTTTTCGCATGCTTTATAGTCATGAGCAAGAGCCCTAAGCTGGTTTCTCTTTTGGCAAGACAGCCTAACCTTGTGCCAACAATCTTTTCTATTTTGTCGGTTAGCACGGCTTCAGATGCTATTGTTTCTGCTGTGCTGGAATTTATTGAGAATTTGTTGAAGTTGGATAGTGATTTGGATTTGGAAGAAACAGAAGATAACCTCGTGAAGAAAGTTTTATTACCTCATGTTGACATACTTGTTCAGAGCTTGCATGATCTTTGTAAGATACGCAGTGAATTCCAAAGGTAGTTCCTTAAATTTTCACGTTTATTTTTCTTGCCATATGCTTATCATTATGTTATTGTTTCATCCTTTACTCTTCTCTCAATCCTTTAGCAATACCACAAGGATAGGGCAGCATGCAGCACACTTGTGGCCATAAAATCGATCTTTCTACCTGTTAGCTTAAAATTAATTTATATGTACGTTGGTGTCTTTGTAGAAAATCTGTGGTTCTAACTGGACGAAAGGAAGTGAGGGTGTTTAAAATGCTGGCAAGGTATATCAAAGATTCATCGATAGCTGGGAATTTTTTAGATATTCTGCTTCCCCTTTTCAGAAAGAAGGACATCAGTTCTGGTACAACTTCCTTTCAAGATCTAGATGTTCTTTAAGGGTGGTATTAACCCAGTTTGACCAGTCTGGTATATTATAGCTGGGGTCTTTATGATCTCTTCATATTACAGGTTATGTACTATCAAAAATATTTTGCATTATCATGCTTCCTCTTGTTTGATTCTAAAACCCATTATTCCTGTTTACACTATTGAAAATGTTTTGCATTATCATGCTACCTCTTATTGGATTATAGAACCCATTGTACCTGTTCTTTGCACATAATATTGGTCTTTTTTTTCTTGTTTCTTTTCCAATTTTTTAAATCTGAGTATTCATCTGCTATTTCTTTTTTTGTTGGAAATTGTCTTTTCACAATATTCCATGTCTGTTTAGGGGTACCATTTAGTAAATTTCAATTTGTGCACTGCTACTTGTTATTCTGCCAGAAGAAACTATGTTGTCAGTATGCAGTAGGCTCTGTCATTATTAATTTTTTTTACTTGCCACTACAGATGAGTGCTTGGAGGGGCTTCAGGTGGTGAGGGAAATGATCCCTATTTTAGGCAGCAAGTTGTATGATAAAGTTTTGTGTGCAGTAAATCCATTGCTTGTTAGTGCTGGTCTTGGACCTAGACTATGCATTTGCGAAATCCTTGATGGCCTTGCACAATGTGATTCTTCATTTACTGTTCTGGTGAGATATTTGGTGAATTATTGCTTTTCTTCTAAGTTTGATTAATGGAATTGTCTTTTATTTAACTTTCTACAATGCATTACCACAACATTCAGTTCAGATGCCCAGTATGGTGCAGAGTCAGTTCAGTGCCCTTAGAGCTGTTAGTGTTAGTTTCTGTTCTGGGCTGAAACTTAATTTCTAAAGAATTGGTGTTGGAACCCTGTTCTGCCAACTTCACGGGACTGCAACTCGTGATTTTTTCTGTAAAGAGCAAATATGTAGAAACTTTGGTGGTGCCCATTTGAAGGTCTTCTTAAATTATGAGTCTATATCTTTTAAGTTTGTTCAATGGTTATTCAAGTAATTTTATTGCTCCAGACAGGGTATGCAGTGAAAACCAATAATAAAATACTCATTTGTTTTCGATTCCAACTTCCTTGGCTTGTTTCAGGCAAGATTATTACGTGATCTGAATGCTGTTTCTACATCAGAACTAGGTGAGTTTGACTATGATGCACGGATCAAGGCATATGATTCTGTTGGGCCCCAGCTGTTTCCCTGCTTGAGAGAGGAGCAAACAATGACAGTGTTGTCCCACTGTGTCTTTGACATGTCCTCAGAAGATCTGATCTTCAGACAGAGTGCATCGAGGGCATTACAGTCGTTCCTCCAATTTGCTGCTCCAATTTTGAATGGAGATGACAATTCTAGTGGAAGTGATGGCACCCTTGTAGTTTGGAAAAAGGCCTTTGTTATGCAGACAGTAGAGAAAATATATTTGCACCATATGGGAGATGCCATGTGCAAGGATATGTCAATTCAGAAGGTTTTCTCTCTCTCTCTCTCACCTGACCATGTCATATTTGTAGATAAATCATGTATACTCTATTTGTGTATGAGATGTTAGTTATCATGTTCTCTAGATGATTTTTGGTATCGCTTTATCATATGCTAAACCAACCAAAATACTTTATATCTCACATTTCAAAAGAATACGCTTGTTATAAACTTTTGTCAATAAAATGCTAACAAACTTCTTTTATGTACTATTGTAGGAATGGTTCACTTTGCTGAGAGAAATGGTGTACAATTTTCAAAACCACCCTTCACTGAGCTCATTCAGGTGTCTCTGTAGCGAGGATCCAGATCATGACTTCTTTGCCAACATAGTTCATCTACAAGTAAATTTTTTTCATTAATTTATCTAATCTACAAGCATCTGTGTTTACTTCTTTCTTATCCTTGTGTTTCTTCTTTCGTAGCAATTTCTAATACTTGCTTTGTGGTGTTACAGATTTACAGAAGAGTTAAAGCACTGTCACTCTTCAGGAAAAAAGTTGGCATGGCCAATTTCTCAGAGGTAAGTCCTGGCCCTAATTCTGAATTCATTTTGACCTTGCTCCCATCCTGAAGCAGTAAAACATGTAGGCCAAGAGGAACCTGGATCTAGTTGGTAGTGATCCTACCTGTTTGTATGGTATCAAACAAAGTAGTGTGATTATTTTGTACACAAGCTTGACGTTTGGTTATGTTTGAATGCAGGCTGTGACTATGAAAATATTTGTACCTCTTCTATTCACCGTGTTATTCGACAATAAAGAGATAAAAGGTGAACACCTCAAGAATGCCTGTGTTGAAACCCTCGCAACAATCGTGGCCCATGTGCAATGGGAGTCATATCGTGCCATTCTGACACGATGCTTTCGTGAATTGACCACAAAATCTGACAAACAAAAGATACTACTCCGTCTTATCTGTGCGATTCTCGATTCATTTCATTTCTTGGATGATTCTGTAGTGACTCAAAAAATTGCGCAAGAGAATAAGCGTCACTATTTGGAAAAGATTGCGCTTCCTCAAGTGCAGAAGCTTTTCTCTCTAGACTCGGAAAAAGTGAATGTGAATATAAGTCTGGTGGCACTTAAAATACTTAAATTGTTGCCAGTAGAGAAAATGGAGTCACAGCTCTCGAATATTATACACAGAATTTGCACCTTTTTGAAACATAGACTGCAAAGCATCCGAGACGAGGCTAGGTTGGCATTAGGCGCTTGCTTAAAAGAATTGGGTGTTGAGTATTTACTCTTTATGGTTAAAATTATGCGTGCAATTCTGAAACGGGGTTATGAGTTGCACGTGTTGGGCTACACGTTGCACTTCCTTCTATCAAAGAGCGTTATACTGGCAGGTGGAAGCCGTACTGGCCAGATTGATTACTGTCTCGATGAGTTGTTAGAGGTTGTTGAGGCTGAAATATTTGGTGAAGTGTCAGAGGAGAAAGAGGTTGAGAAAATAGCCTCCAAAATGAAAGAAACCAAAAAAAGAATGTCATATGAGACTCTTAGGTTGGTTTCTAACAACATAACATTCAGAACAAAGGCCCCAAAACTTCTCTCCCCTATTTGTTCACGCCTTATGAGGCATCTGACACCAAAAATGAAGCCAAGAATCGAGATGGCCTTGCATAACATTGCTCTAGGTATTGAGTCAAACCCATCAGCTGAGACCACTGAGCTGTTCATTTTTGTTTACGGACTTGTTCATGACACCATAACACAAGAAGCGAAGACGGATTTCGGGACCGATTTGAACTTGAAGTCAATTTTAAATTCCCACATAATATCTGACTTTGGCCTGGGGTTGTTTCACAGCCGCCTGAAAAAGACAAAGCTTAGCAAGCACGATGAGAAATTACTATCCATGCTGGACCCATTTGTTCCTCTTTTGGAACAATGCCTTAGTTCAAAGTACGAGAGTGTCATCTCTTCCGCCTTTAAGTGCCTTACTCAGTTAATTGCACTTCCTCTCCCCTCTAACGAGACCAATGCTGAAAATATAAAAACCTCTCTGTTGGAGATCTGTCGTAGATCCAATAACTCAACCAGCCCTCTAATGCAGTCATGTCTGCGGCTGTTTTCTGTGCTTCTTAATAGCTCAAGAGTTAGGGTTACACTCGCTGACGAGGAGTTGCGCATGGTTGTAAATTTTCCTGTTTTCATAGATTTACAAACAAACCCTTCACCAGTGGCTCTGTCCTTATTGAAGGCAATTGTCGGGAGGAAATTGGTGGTGCCTGAGATATATGACATGGTGACAAGAGTTGGTGAGTTAATGGTCACATCTCAGGATAAGCCGGTGCGTACTCAGTGCAGCCAGATTTTGCTTCAATTTTTACTTGACTATCGCCTCTCTGAGAAACGGCTTCAGCAGCACTTGGATTTTTTACTTGCTAATCTCAGGTATGTGTTGGAAAAGATTTGGTTTAGATATAAGCATTAAAAACAGACAAGAAACGGTTAACTTTATGTAACAAGATGAACTTAAAACTAAGGGAAACTTGAAGTTCTGGAAGGGAGGCTGACATTAATGTGGATTATAACACTGATTATTTTGTTTGAAATATTCTATTAGTAGTGTCATTCCTTTTTTTCTTATTTATATTTGTTTGTGTGATATCTACTCTGATGCAGTTATGAACATTCTTCTGGAAGGGAAGCAGTGTTGGAAATGCTGCATGCTATACTGATGAAATTTCCTAAGAGTATAGTTGATAGCCAGGCACAGACATTCTTTATTCATTTAGTGGCAGCCCTATCAAATGATACAGATCCACAAATTCACTCGATGGTTGCCACTATTATTAAAGAACTGATTGAACGAACCAGTGAGAGTGTCTTGAATTCAATCATGGAGTTTTGCATTTCTTGGTACACGGGAGATAACCACAGCCTCTGGAGTGCTGCAGCTCAGGTACTGTTGCAAATCGCACTCAATACTTGTACTATTTCAATAAAGCTTCTAGTTTTTTTATTTTTTATTATTCTTTATTTTATTGTGTTTGTGTGGCTCATTGCAAGTGATGCCTGACACCTTTTGGGTTGTTGACAATAACTCTGAACCAACAAGATCTCACTGATGCCCAAAATATATATATATATTTTTTTTTCTGAACTTTTTAACCCAGCCAAATATCTTAAAGCATGTCTCTCTGAACCCAGGGCTCGTAATAAGTTTCTTGGTTAATTTTATTTTAATTAAGGCTTCAGTATATTAGCTGTGTAGATTTTTGGGCAAAACTGTCTATATTGAGCTAAAACTTTTTTTAGTGATCAATTGATTATGGGTTTACCTGTAAATCCTATGTCAAATACTGACCTCATTGATATGATCTATATTGTATGATATATATGACAATGACATATATATAATGACTTGTATAGATGCAAATTTAACCGTTCGCTGAACAATTTGAAATTTGCTAGGGTCTGTACTAGTGACCAATATGGCTCGTCATAATGTACTTAGTTGCATGAAGTCAAGGGTATCCATGTTACCTAAGGTCTATAAACTTGTCTTTTACGTTTTCAATACATTTAGCTTGATTTGACAAGTATTGCCAAGATTGTCAAATTAAGGCATTGTAGGCATCCAATTCTTTACATATCTAGTCAGTTGTTACTTGAGAATATGAGAAATGTACGTGCTACTAGTAAATGCCAATAAGCTCTTCACAGGGGATGTTCCCTCGTGAGCATCTATCTGTACCTGATAATTTCTCATGTGCTTTTCTTCCTTTTTTCTGGTTAATGTGAACTTAAAATTGCTTTTTCATGAAACCTCATCAGGTGTTAGGTTTGTTGGCTGAAACTCATAAAAAGGGGTTCATAAAGCACACAGAAAGTGTGCTAAGAGTTGCAAAACGCATTATGGAATCATCACTTGTTAGTGTCAGTGAAGCACAGGCCAATTCAACAAATGAAGCTGGGTCTCTTCTCTGGAAAGAGGCTTATCACTCTCTCGCCATGCTGGAGAAAGTTTTCGTCATCATTCCTGAGATTTACTTCAAGCGGGACCTAGAGGTATGCTCTTGTTATAACTGCTGCTTTGTACCAGTCAAGCTTAATAGAGAGCATTGGAGTACCAGCTAATACCAGCATGAGTCAGCCTCTGATAACCTCAGTTTGGCACCCCAAACAAGTAAAAACTATATTAATCAGAATATTAATTAGTCAAGTATGCCTTTATGTAGCTAAAAAGCAGAGCATATATTTATTATATACATTCCTGTTCTAGACGTGAATGGTTGGTGGTCTTACATAACGAGATTTTAATTTAATTGAAGCCTTTGTTGTGTTTTTGCCAGGATATTTGGAAATTGGTGACCAAGCTGTTGTTGCATCCTTATTCTCATTTACGTGAAATTTCAACGCGTCTAGTGGCTTCATACTTCGCATCAATCCCTGAAGTAAAAAACAAAAATAACAGTACGAAAAGCAAAAAACTGAATAATGAACCCTTCATCCTTGCCAGTCCGAGCTGGCTCTTCTTTATATCTGTCTCATTAATTAACCAGCTTAAAACAGAGCTTGAGAAAGGAGCAGAAACAAACAGGGTGATTTTAGAAAACATTTCATTCTCTGTTTGTGGGCTCCACTCCTTCGTAACAGAGAGAAAGTTGGACCAGTTTTGGTTGGGTCTCAACCCGGATGAGAAGAGCACCTTTCTTGAGGGGTTTGGATTGCTTGGTTCTCGAAAGGCAAAGAATAATTTCCTTCTTTCTTCCACGACATCGTCAGAGGCCGAAATAGATAATCAGAGCAAGAATAGTGAAGAAGACCTTCGGTCGTTATTGATTATACCTATGATTAAGCGGATGGGTAAAATCGCAATGCAAAAGGAAGATGTTCAGGTTAGTTATTTTAGAAGCAAAATTTGATGGAATCAATATTGCACTTCACTTTTGGCTTTTTCCCAAGGGGCGGATCCAGTAAGAGGGACCATTCATTTTCAAAATTTATGTGATTATACATGATTTTCTCTATAGTTTAGAGTAAAATACTATGGGTATTGTAAAATTGACTCGCATACTCACATGAAAATTTTGTATGATTTGATCCCCAATGTGTGTTTGACCCCCATAGCTTGAAAGTCTGGCTCCGCCCTGCTTTTACCTGTATTGGTACAGAAGTATAGTCAAGTTGGGGTACATAGGCCATATTATTAAATATCATAATTTGTAGGTACTGAAATTTGAGTTGGTACGAGGGTTAGTCTGTTATCATTCTACATTGTTGTCTATTATACCTTACTAGCAAGGCTAGAATGGTTCAATTGTGGCTTTTACCTGTACTGGTTCAGAAGTTTGGTTAAGCTGTGGTACAAAGGACATATTATCTAATATCATAATTTTTAGGTACTGAAAGGGTATGAGGAATAGTCTGCTATCATTCTATAACATTGTTGTCTATTATACCTTACTAGCAAAGGGTAACACTGATTCAACTTTGCAATGCAGATGGAGATTGTATTCAAAAGCTTTGGAACTATGACAATGAGGCTCGGAAAGGAAGAGTCTCTTGCCTATGCACAACACATTCTATTTCCCTTATATAAAGTTTGCGAAGGATTTGCTGGCAAGGTCATTACTGGTAAGTTTATCTCATTTCGACTTAGTATTTCTCTTCTATATCTTGGGAATATGAAAAAGACTCCCTATATTTCAGGGATTTACAGAAAAACTTTTATTCCTTTTATTCCTGAGATAAACTCTGTTAAGAAATTTGGATTGGCCTGGCTGTTGCTATTATGAACAAGACTTCCTTTTGACTATTATGAACAAGAAATTTGGATTGGCAGGGCTGTTGCTATTATGAACAAGATTTCCTTTTGACTTGTGATAGAATTAACACCCCTGCCAAAAACTAGTCTTCCCTAAATGTTTTATTCCAGGAAACTGAATGGTAGAATTTTCTTCATATTAAGTTTCCTGATTTTGTGTTTCTTAGCCAATTGCACTAATGTCTAGAACAGAGGGTGATGATACCCACACTAGATTCTGTTCTTAAATTGAGACAATCTTTGCCAACAATGTAAAGTCATGGACTTACATGCAATTTTATGATATTGCATCTTTGAAAGAAAATGTTTAGGTCTAAATTAGTCTTCCAAAAGTGGTGTCTATGTTATTTAACACTCAATCGGCCAAAGAACATGCCTGAAATATACGAAAGACGAAGAAATGTACCTAATCAATGCTAATTTCTGACCTTTTTATGTTATCAAGATGACATAAAACAAATAGCAGGTGAAGTACGGGATAAAATAAGAGATGTTATGGGAGTAGATAATTTTGTACAAGTGTACAACCAGATCCGAAAGAGCCTCAAGAGAAAGAGGGAGAGCAGGAGGCAAGCAGAGAAGGTGCTAGCGGTTGTAAACCCGACCCGCCATGCCAAGAGGAAGATCCGCATAGCTGCTAAGCACCGTGTGAATAAGAAAAGAAAGATCATGAATATGAAGATGGGACGGTCTGGAAGATAGGTATTTATTTATTATTTGTTGATTTATTTTCCTCTTTTGCTTTTAGTTTGTTCTAGTGGCTGCTGCTGTTTTGTTTTATTACTCTCATTTATGTTGAATTCAATTTTGTTCTGTTAATAGACGGGTATGTTGACCATGAGGGGTTTTTGTTGTATCTGTAACTACCTACCGAGCATGAAAAGTGTATCATAAATCCGTGTGCATCCTGCCACTTCAAAAATTATCCCAACAAAAGTTTACGATATAGTCCTTTTCTCTCCACTAAGTCATGAATATCATTATAATGTAAATACATGTGCAAGGAGGAAATAGGGAATTATTAAACAACCTCAAAGAAAGCAGCCATTTGGAGTATAAAAGGTCGAATTGTTACTCTAGTTTTGGTCTCTCTTTTTTTCTCGAGTATGCACATCTAGATACACATTTCATTCACACCCCGATTCTAGATTAAAATTTAAATTCGTGAATCTCCAATGCTGAAAACTGTCGTTATTAAAAGTTGCTTTTAAAAAACTCGCCACTTGATGTTAGTGAATGATAGAGATGTATGTTCCGTAAACAAAAATATGGAATGAGAGACTGCGTTAATGGGAAACATGAATGGTTGAATGTAGTTCGGCCCCGACGCGATGCATCAATAACAATATATCAGCTGGAGATAGGGGCTTGGGTTTGGAATGCTCTCGATTCTTTCCTTGTATCAATTAGTAATTTTGTTCAAAGTTTGTATTGGCGTGAGCTGGTGCATCGGTGCAGATTACGTGTCTTGCATTCATTTTCTCCTAATTTACAATTATGCAGAATCTCATCTTTTGACTAAAATAAAAATAAAAATACTGTAAAAAATATATATTGGGGATTGGTTTTGGACATAATCATTCATTCATCAAATGATAAGTAAAATTAACACTTATCAGAGACGGCTCTTTTCATCCGTCGCTGTAAGATTTGTAATTTTTTAATTTTACTGGATTGTACACACATTAACAATGAGAAAATAAGAAAACAATCAGAAATATTAAAGAAAATCTTACAAGTCATTTTCTCCCTTTTTATGGATGGTAAGTATATAGAGGAGAAACGGAGTGGATAGTGGTAAAATTATATCTATATTTTTTTTAATTTTTTGAATGGAGATACATATTGTATATTTAATTTAAAAAATATAAAAAATATTAAAGTTCATAATATTTATTTATTTAATTATAATGGTGAGTAAAATATTTTTTTCGTAATATATATTGAACTATATAGTATATATCTACTATTCGATACGGATAATTGAAACGTAAAATCATATATGTATTCAAATCTACACAGATATTCGAATATCCACATTTCATTTTTCAAATAAAGATATGATATTATCCATGCCGTTTTCACCCCTATAAGCATATATAACTAATATTGACATCCATCAAAAGGATTTAGGACAATTCACCAAAGCACGAAAGCCGAGCATAGAGAGAGAGAAATTGGAGGCTATTATTTTCTTATATTTACAACAACCAAAAGCTCAACCGAGGCACTTTCAGTCAAAATACACAACTATTATTCACCACACATAACGGTTATTGACTGCGTTGGATTGTCACTACAAAAAACGCACTATATAGAATGGTTATTTTCAATGTAAAAGGCACGCTGCTCAAAATCATGTAACTTTGATTATGAAACATTTAGTGACCTTAAAACACAAAATAATCGTTTGGAGTGTTGTTTGAATATTAATCAAAGAAAAAGTCTAAAATATAACAGCTAGTCAAATCGGAGTTACTGACAGTTGGATCGGCACGTCAGATTGGTTGTCAGAACAGCTCCTTTTACTGTGGTAGAACAATAAAAAACAAATGTAACTGCCAAGGATTTTGAATTGTTACTGGATTATCCAGTGATCGATATAGAAAATTCAAATTTGACCGTTTCATATACATTTTTTAATGTTATGTATAGAAATTGATCACTTCACCTTTGCAAAATTCTCAAGTTTTAGCCTCGAACTCCCCTTACCAGCTAGAAAGGTTAGTAGTATAGGGACCAATTTGAGTCCAATGGACATCGGATTCAGTTTGAATCTAATGAGTTCTACATCTGTCCGATCTACTTTAAAATTAATACACAATGCTTTAATATTGTTGTGTGTACGGATTTTAAAACAGGTTGAACGGACGTAAAACCCATTGAACCCAAATGAAAGGAACAATCAAAATTTTTAAATTGTAACTTGTGCAAATTGGTAAATAGAAAGACACACCGTTAGTAAAATATAGCAAATAGGAGTTTACTAATAAGTCGGTCACCTGACATTGCTATCAAGGCTCTCGTTCACTGTCTATTAGGTGCAATTAGCTAGAGACATCAATCCATGCTTCTATCTTTTCATGGATGATATCTCAAAAACCTGTTTTAAGATTAATTGGATAAAATGGAGAATTAGTTGCATAAGTGAGGGTAATTCAAATCAGTATAATTTGTGAAATAATAGAGCCAGAGTTAATATAAAATGATAGGATATGTCAAACTAATAATAGGAACACTAATATACATATATGTCAACTTTAGCTAATATCTTATTGCAAAATTCGAGAACGTTCCACAAAAATCATAAATATAATTACTAGACACAGCTTTATCAAAAAAATTTCCATACAAATAAAATATATATTTGTTAACATTATTTAAAACCTTATTTCTATATATAACAAGTGATAATTGAGGTCCTTCACATAATACGTGAAATACTTCAAACAAAATATGAGCAACACCTTCATGCTAGATCATGCATCACTCTTTTCTCTTCTTCTAACCACGCGAGTCTAACTTTCTTGGATACTAATCTGGAATGATGACTTGTTCAATGTATCTTGATAACAAAATTGAAGTGCATATGTGCTACATTTTTTTTTCTAAAAGAAAATGATATGCTTTTAAACCATCAACTTGGATACTAATTTTGAATGAAGACTTGTTCAATGTATCTTTATAACAAAATTGAAGTGCATATATGCTTAGATTGTTTTCTGAAAGAAAATGATTTGCTTCTGAAATCAGAATAAGAACCAAAATCCACATATTACCTATGAAATAGAAATCGGATGACTAGTGAGGAATCGATCGAGTCATATTTGAAACTCGAATTTTTTCTCCCAATTTTGTTGTTATGTACTAGAAAAATAAAACAAATATAAAAAGAGCAAGGTTCAGATGCCTCATTTCTTTCATAACTCAATATGTTTTACATTTTTATTTTCATTTTTGAAATCTAAATAATCGAACTAATCTGCACAACAAGATCTTCATATTAAAATATGCTGGAAATCAACTTTTATATTTTTTTTTTGGATTATTTTATTGTTTTATACAAAATCACTGTTTTTGGATGGTCCACAATCTTCTAAAAACAATGATTATGTACATATTTAAAAATAGTGAATTTTTTTTTAAAAAGAATATAAATTTTGGTCAGCACATTTAATATAAAAATCATATTGAGCGGTTTAGATTCATTGTTTGAACTTTAAAAACAAAAATAAAAATGTAAGATACGATTGAGACTTAAAATATCCAAACCACTTAAACCCTGCTCATTAATAAAAAAATAGGTTTGTTGAAAATTATGTTGAGATTTAATAGGTTTGTGAAATATCAAACATGCTTGTGATAAGTTTATTATTATTTTTCCTTTGATATAGAAAAATGAAGATTTAGTATTCTAATTTTTATTTAATGTCCATAAAAAATCTCCTATTTGAAATTCAAACCATTTCGCACAGATATTATATTTTGCAATGAAATCAAATGCTAGTTCTTCTTATGATAAATTTATGTAAGTCTCTTTTATCAGATTCTTCAAAATCTGACATTTTTTTGTCAATTAATATATGTGATTTTTTTTTTTTAACTTGTAACTGAATAAAGAGAGAAAATGGAAGCCCAAATTATTACGGATCCAGAACCAAATGTTCGAATAGAAATCCAAATAAACATGTAATCCGAAAACCAAAAAACTGGTGAAGCAGTTCAAAACCGATTCTTTGTTTTTGTGTGGAGAAAATATAACATCTTTTATTCTTTTGAGGAGAATATGTAACATCTTTTGAGGAGATAAGATGTCATCTTATAGGTGTTATTCTGTGGACACTGGACAATGATGTGCTTTCTTTTGTATTTTTTTAAATGATTTAATATTTGACCATGATCAAACAATTACAACAGCATTATTTTTAAAAAATGCTGAAATTTTAATATTGACCGTCAAAGGTTCAAGAATATCAAAAAAAAAATGAATATATTTGATGAAAAAAAGCGTTCCTATAATTTTTATTTTAGTAATTTAAAAAAAAATCTACATATTTTAAGCTTCAAAAAATTGTTTTTCTTGTATTTTAAATAATCTATAAATCTATAAATCTATTTTTATTTTTTATAATACATTATTTATATAATGAGGAGGGATCAAGTTACAACACTTCAAAGTTACAACATCTATTTTTTTTATTTTCAAAGTCCAAATCATTGATCCAAACCGTTAGATATTCAATCTATATTAAAATGTGCTTGGAGACCAAATTTTACATTTTTTTTAATTTTTTTTTTTTGCTATTTATTAAGATGGGTACAAAATCGCTGTTTTTATTAAAATTTTGCACCATTAAAAAATGTCATCTTAATAAATAGCAAAAAAAATTCAAAAAATATAAAATTTGATCTCCAAACACATTTTAATATAGATTGAATATCTAATGATTTGGATCGACAATTTGGACTTTAAAAATAAAAAAATAAGTGTTATAACTTTGAAGTGCTGTAACTTTATCCCTCCTCTTATATAAATCTATGTCAGTTCTTTTAATCAGATTCTTCGAAATCTGATTTTTTTTTTCTTTTGGTAATTTCTTGAAAAAATAATAATATGAAAGCCCCAAAAAGAAAGTGATTGCGCATAAAAGGAAAAAAATAATTAGTAATAACTGGCATTGCCATTTGCCTCCCATAGCACCTATCGGATCACGTTGGACCCACTTTCTTCGTCGCTTTATAAACAAACCAAGCTTCTCCTCCGTTCCCCCACAGTTTCTCTTCCGATCACCAATTCTATATTCACCTCTCCCTTTCAAGAATCGGTATAAGAGAGGAGAAAAATAAATTATAATCAAAGCTGAAAGTCTCAATCAGTCACAAATCATATAAAAGGAAGAGTCGACGTCGCGCGAACGGTGAGTCTCTTTCGTTCCAAGGGTTTTTGTTTTTTCTTTCTTTTATTTTTTTGGTGGCGTAAAACGGGGCCAGGTGGTTCGGTAAAGTCGCCCGATAGTTGGTTGGAGGGATTCTGATAGATTGTTAAAACCATGGCAGCAACAATGTAGTATTTGCTTGCTCTGGTGTGGGAGAAGGAGAGGCTGGGCCCTGCTGGCCTCCCCTTCGCTCCGTCTCTGGTAGTCAGGGTTTTTATATAGGTTGCATGCAAATTTTACTATTTTTTTTATTCTTATTGAAGCTTTCTACGAGAGCTATTTTGGGGTTGCTTAAGCAAGAGAGATTTGTGGGAGGGGTTTAGGGTTTTACACAACTAAAATATAATCACATTTCGTGATTTTATGGTTTAGTGTCTGTATTTTTCCTGGTCAGCTGGATACCAATCTGGCAGGATAGCCGAGTTCATCTCTTTATTTATTATTTTTCACTATATTTTTAATAAGAATTGTATTTTAAGAAACCATATAATTAAATTTTTGAGATGAAACATCTTTCTGGAGTTATTTTATATAGAAATTATTCAATTTGGATGGCAGTACTATACGTAGCTCGGTGTGTTTATGTTATTATGGTTAGTCACGTTCTAATTTCTTAAAAAAAATTGTTTTTGTTTATACTATAAGATTCTATAAAATATCAGGGGAAAATATTTTTTATCTTTTATACTTGCGTAGATTCAGCATGCATTTAAACTAATATTTAACGACTCTTATCTGTTATGGAAAGGGATTGTTCCTTGATTGGCCTTGCAAATCGCCGCCATGATTGAGTGTGGATCCACTAAAGTAACATAAAGTACTTTAGTATGGATCTACTAAAGTACTGTAGCTCGGTGTGTTTACGTTATATGGTTAGTCACGTTCTGATTTCTTAAAAATAAATTGTTTTTTTTTATACTATAAGATTCTATAAAATACCAGGGGAATTTTTTTTTTATCTTTTATACTTACATAGATTCGCCATGCATTTATACTAATATTTAATGACTCTTATCCGTTATGGAAAAGGATTGTTCCTTGATTGGCCTTGCAAAATCACCACCATGCTCAAGCGTGGATCCACTAAAGTACTGTAGCTCGGTGTGTTTATGTTATATGGTTAGTCACATTCTGATTCTTAAAAAAAAGTTTGTTTTTGTTTACACTATAAGATTCTATAAAATACCACTGGAAAAATATTTTATTTATCTTTTATACCTATGTAGATTCGGCATGCATTTAAATTTTAAACTCATATTTAACGACTCTTATCCGTTATGGCCTTATGGGAAAGGATTGTTCCTTGATTGGCCGTGCAAATCACCGCCATGCTTGAGTGTGGATCCACTAAAGTAACATAAAAGTTGAGTTTTGAATCTGAGCCGTCCGATCAAAATTCAAGCCAATCCAAACCAATTTGGAAATTCACGTGGCCAATTTATAACGGACGGTCTGGATTCAAACTCAAATTTTGAGTTACTCTAGGAATCTGGATTCCATGCTTCATGTAACGGAAGTTTCTTTGAATCAATTATTACAACATTTTGATGCAATGAGATGAATATACAAGCCATTCATTGTTGACTCTTTGCCAATTGCAGTGTAGTATCACCTTGTAAGAGCAAAGAAGCAGAAAGCCCAATTTCTTGTCTCTTGTTGTTATCAGTTGATACCAAATCAGGAAATTTTTGTTGATATTTGCAACTCTTTAAGTGGTAGATTTTTGTCTATCGATATTACTTTCCATCAGATCTTGGCTCTCATGTGCTCTCAATTCTCATCCTAATCCTTCAAATCCCTACTAAAACTAGCTCAGAAGCACTGAAAAAAGATGCCAAGCCAATCGATATCCTTCCGCCTTGCAACTGCAGGCCCCTATCCCCCCACTAATCATTCAAGATTCTCTCCCTCTCTCTCTACCACTCTGTCTGTAAAAAGCTTCCGGAAGCATGCCCTCTCCACTCTCACTGCCACCAGCATCAGATGCCATGCATACTCTCATCAACTGGATGCAACAGGTACCTTTGTTTCAAACAATCAATTTTTTTTTTTTTTTACAATTTGTTTGAGTAGGAACGTGATTATGTATTTCTTTTTGGATTTAAGCTGAGAGAGAGGAGAAAAGCAGGTTTGTGGAGGCGTCAAAGAAAGGGAATTTGGTGCCGCTGCAGCAAGCCATATTTTCGGACCATTTGACGCCAGTGATTGCGTACAGGTGTCTTGTTAAAGAGGATGACCGTGAGGCTCCTAGCTTCCTTTTCGAGTCTGTTGAGCAGGGTTCAAAAGGCACCAATATGGTATCCATCTCAAATATAAAAAAAAAAATGCAAGCTGAAATTGTTATAACCTGTTAAGGAACTATATTGTTTATTGAGGAGGGTTCAAATGCCTCGTACCTATCATGCCTCATCGTGTCTCACATTCTTTATCTCCATTTTCAAAGTCCAAACAGTCGATCCGAACTGATCAACATGATCTCCATTTTAAAATATGCTTGGAGACAAATTTTATATTTTTTTGGAAAAATTTTACTATTCTTTTAGATAGGTACAAAATCACAGTTTTTGGATGGCCCAGAAACAATGATTTGTACCTCGGAAACCCCATTTTGCTGCGGCATGTGAGGGCAGGAAGTTTGATGGAGGATAGAAGGAAATGCATGAGTGATCGGTTTGCATTCTGCACCCCATCTGTGCGAAAAACATAGTAAAAAAAAATCTAAAATTCATCACCAAGTGCATTTTCATATGAAGATCATGTTGAGCGGTTTGGGTCGACTGTTTGGACATTGAAAATAGAAATATGGAGCCATTGTACGGACCGGTGTGCACTATGCATAGTACCATAGTCTCACTCTTGTTTATTTGATTATTGTGAAGGGAGATCAGTTTTAACAACAAACAAGCAGCATAGTTGATTGATTCTTTATTTACTGGTGATGTGTATTCAGGGGCGGTACAGTGTGGTGGGAGCCCAGCCAGTGGTGGAGATTGTAGCGAAAGAACACTCGGTGTCAATAGTTGACCATGAGGAGGGGCAAAGGACTGAAGAGCAGGTTGACGATCCCATGGCCATCCCTCGCAGGATCATGGACAGCTGGAAGCCTCAGCTAATAGATGACCTCCCCGATGCCTTCTGTGGTAAAAATATCACTTCCATTTTCTTCTTTCATATTTATTGTATTACACAAGTAATTAGTGGGTGTGCGTGAATGTGGGTAGGAGGGGCGATGGGTGTGTGGGTGTGGGTGTGCAGATGCGTGTGTGCGGATGCGTGTGCAAGTGAGGTCGGTGGAACAATTAGTAGTTTCAGAATCGCTTTTTTTTTTTTCCTTTTTCTTGTTGTTTCCTTTTACAGATACAAACCCTAAACCTTTAGCCCTTAACTGAACCGAAAAATCAGATTGGTCAGGCTTTGAAGTTATCCATATGCAGTAACTTTCTTATGAACAAAAGTAGCAGTTATTAGGTTTTGCATTTCTTCCACAGGTGGCTGGGTAGGCTATTTTTCATATGACACAGTGCGTTACGTTGAGAAAAAGAAGCTCCCATTTTCTAGTGCTCCTCTTGATGACAGAGGTCTTCCTGATGTTCATTTGGGTCTTTATACTGATGTTATTGTATTTGACCATGTGGAAAAGGTAGTTGAAGATCCAAGATGAAATATTTTGTAACTACTTCATATTTGAGTTTCCATATAATTTTGTATCTACTATATTCACTTCCTAGCCAAAGACTCTTTGACATTAATTGCACTGATAATCAAGGTTGAAGTATTTTAGCACTTGGCCATTACTGAGGAAAGAATGGAGGAACTCAGCCTTTATTCAGTTTATTTTTTTGAGCAAAATCAGGCAGAGGCTGCCAGATAGAGCTTTTATTCAATTATTACTATTATTAAAATTGCTTGTAAATGGTTTCCGTTGGTTTTTTTTACTAGTAATTTTTTATTGGTTTTAGAAAGCATATGCTATCCATTGGGTGCGGCTAGACCGGTATTCTTCTGTTGAAAAGGCCTACCAAGATGGGAAACGCCAGCTCAGCACATTGCTTTCAAGAATACACAATCTCAATGTGTGAGTATTCTTTATCCATAGTTGTTGAATTCCTGAGAAGACAAGTTTGATTTTATTTTATGAGGAAGGAATTCAACAACTTTTTCCCTAAGCTATGCTCTACAAAAAATTTCTTTTTTTGTTTAGCCCAACACTCTCTGCTGGAACTATTATGCTAAGCACTTCCCAATTTGGCCCCAAACTGAAGAACTCCTCGATGACAAGTGAAGAATACCAAAGTGCTGTTTTAGAGGCAAAGGAGCACATCTTAGCTGGAGATATATTCCAGATAGTGCTCAGTCAACGATTCGAGAGGTGCACTTTTGTGGATCCTTTTGAGGTCTATCGGGCGCTGCGGATTGTCAACCCCAGTCCTTACATGAGTTATTTACAGGTGCCCAAGTATTTACTTATTATTGGTTATGTTTTTGTTAGACAAAATCACATATATTAAAAATAACTTGGAGTATGCCTTATTGCTAATATATTTATTTGTTCATTTTGAAACAAATGATCAGGCGCGTGGATGCATTTTGGTTGCGTCTAGCCCCGAAATTTTAACGCGGGTAAAGAAGGTTAGTTTATAAGGTGCATTTATTGTTTAGCACCGATGGTATTAGATACCCTATGACTGGTATCAAATCTGACTTGGCTCTTTCTGTGAATAATATCATTAGACTTGCGCCTTAAAGAGTGTGTTGGTTCGCTTGTTGACATGTAAGTCTCTTGCAGGGCAAGATTGTGAATCGACCCCTTGCCGGTACAATTAGAAGGGGCAAAACAGAAGAGCAGGATCTGTTGCAAGAAAAGAAGCTTTTGAGTGATGAAAAACAATGTGCTGAGCACATAATGCTTGTTGATCTGGGCCGGAATGATGTGGGAAAGGTTTGGGCTCTTTTGAGTTTTTCTTTCTGTATATGTTGTCTCGTGATAATTTGAAAAATGTTCTTCGCTTTATAATGATGCTGTGAAGTATCAAAGTACTGTTGCTTATTGGATAGTTTAGTAATGAAATCACATAACTAGCAGAATTTGTGCAAATATTTAAGTGAACAGTAGAATGATCTGTGAAGAGTTGGCTTTGCTTGGGCCCATTCTGGGCCCTGATATCTCTTGTTTCATCAAATGCTAGGCCTGGGTCGCCGGACCATATGGAAAAATATGGCTGCACATAGATGGGCTCTATAGATAAAACAGTTACTGTTTATGTGGTGGAATATTTACTTTCTGTTACTAAAATTACGATGAAGCTGGTAAAATAAATGGCCTTTTTTCATATTAGGGGCAATCGATGAACTATTATTTTGTTTTGTGCTAGGTTTCAAAGCCTGGATCAGTTAAAGTCAACAAGCTAATGGACGTGGAGAGATACTCCCATGTCATGCATATTAGCTCGACGGTATTCTCAATCTTTTTCTTGCTTTTCATCTTTTGAACATAACATTGCACCACCATGATACATATTTATTCTACATTGGTATCCTACTTTAACAGGTGACTGGGGAGTTGCTGGACAATCTCACTTGCTGGGACGCACTGCGGGCAGCTCTGCCAGTCGGAACAGTCAGTGGGGCTCCCAAGGTAAATGACCTTTCCTTTTTCTTATCTAACAATGGTTGCAAAACCGGCTGGCTAAGGTGATATTACACCAGATTATGGTACAGTTTCAGTTACCAGTGCAATTGATTTATCCTGTACTGGTGCCATTTTTCTGGCAATTGACTTCTCTTTAGGTTCTTTTCTTTTTTTCTTATTTTTACTTGTAGAATGAGACTAGACTACATGCAAGGTATTATTTTTAGAGTTACTGCTAATTGTGTAAATTGAGGCATACTGGCGTACTTGCAGTTATTTTTACAAAAAATCGAGTTATATTTGGACGTTTAGTGTTTAATTGGTAATTTGGGAGACGTATTGTTGGTATCTCCCTATTTTGCCTCTTTAACGTACTGTTATATTGCCAGCCAGGGACTCTGGTATAGTGGCTCACCAGCTATAAACCAATCCTTATTTTGTAACTATTATACACTTTTTTTTGGGCCCCAATTGGTGGCAGGTGCGGGCAATGGAGCTCATAGACAAGTTAGAAGTCACTAGGAGGGGCCCATATAGTGGAGGCTTTGGTGGGGTCTCATTTATGGGTGATATGGACATTGCGCTTGCTCTTAGGACCATAGTCTTCCCAACTGGGTCCCAATATACTCCCATGTATTCTTACAGGGACTGCAAGCAGCGTCGTGAGTGGGTGGCCCACTTGCAGGTATCCGTCCTGAGCCCAGTTTTTTATTTACCTTGCCTTCTATTTGGAGTGAGGCTACGGTACTATGCATAGCACACTTTGGTCCGTACTATGGATCCATATCTTCATTTTCAAAGTATAAATAGTCAATTTGAACCGTTCATCATGATCTTCGTATGAAAATGTACTTGTAACTTAAATTTTAGAATTTTTTACTATTTTTTTAGATAGGTAGAAAATCACTACTTTTGAATGGTCCTAGAATCTATAGATCAAATGATTTTGCACCTATTTAAATAAAAATAGTAAAAAGTTCTAAAAAATATAAAATTTGTCATCCAAGCACATTTTTTTATATGGAGATCATGTTGAGCGGAACGGATCGACTGTTTGCACTTTGAATTTAGAGATATGCATCCATAGTATGGACCAAAGTACGCTATACATATTACCATAGCCTCACTCTTCTTTTTTTCTATTCTTTCCGTGTCTGGTCTTAGTTTAATTTTTGGCACTTCTAAATTGGCAGGCTGGAGCAGGAATAGTTGCAGATAGTGTACCGGCTGATGAGGACCAAGAGTGTGAGAACAAGGCAGCAGCTTTAGTTCGCGCTATTGACCTAGCTGAGTCAGTATTTCTAGAACAGTAGGTCATCTGATTGAGTTGCTAGGTTAGAGTAGAGAGGGTCCAGGTAATTAATTTAGAATTGCTATAGAGCAGGCTTCTGATAAAGTATTTACTTTGACAATCTGTTTAATAGTCCTGTGGATATCGTGTGAAAGAATAATTACTGATTGTTTAATCCATTGACAATTGGTTGAGAATAAAATGCAATTCTGCATAGCATTGACTGAACTGTAAATTCAGGTTAGTTTCAATGCGTACGAGTCCGTATCCTCTGCATTGACTCATATCTGGGGTTTGTAATCTTGGCCATCCAACCAAGTCAAAATTGATCAAAACCTGTAATGCACGTTGTTCCTTTTAATATTTGTTCCAAACGATACGAATTCAATGCACAATTAGGGCTGAGCTGAGCGAGTTGGGTATGCTAGTGTTTGGGCTCATTAAGTTAATGAGCCACATAACTCGAGTGTTCTACTAGAATCCGGACCAAGGTGTTGTTTGAACTCCTTCAATATTTGTGTGGATTTTGATCGGACAGTTCATATTTAAACAGACTTATTACGTTACCTTAGGTGGTATGAATTCAGTTGGAACTTGAACTAAAAAAAGGAGCGTCTTTCTTTTAGCTAAAATGACAAGTTATGTGCTTATCCGTTATACTATACGAGATTGGTCCTGATTGAACACCTAATGTTAGAGTCACACCAGCAAAGGCATAGATCGGCACTAGATGAAAACAATTGAGAGAAATCGGCGGAAACACGTTGAACCAGAAAGTGCTGATTATTCCTATTATTTCTCGTTTTCGTTTAGAGTCTTTTACGAACCACAACCTACTCTATTAATTAAAAGTTAAAACACTCAGTGCACCTAAAAGGATCATCAGGGTAAAGCTCAACTAGAGTACTGTTTACCATCCACAATAAGACGGTCAAACGGAGAGAGTCAATCAATGCGTGGAAAGTGGAAACTATAATGATAGGACGTGAATAGACACATAATAAACAGTTTTAATCCACAACCTCTTATAGTGCAATGCAAACATAATAAGGGGTGTTATTAATAAATAAATGGCGGGTACAGAATTTAAAACTTGCGATTAGTTTAAAAAAAAAAAATCAATAAAGAGAACAATTATATATGATAAATTTGACATGATTGAATTCCACTTCAAAAAATATAAAAAATGGCACCTTTTTTAATATTCATTTTTAAGGATATTATTCCATCATAATTACTGTTAAATGATTATTAAATTCGATATAATCCATGAGACCTTGATGTCGACCGATACAAATCTTTGCATCGCCGTAATCAATTCCCTCGCTCATATTAATCGATATGAGAATTTGCATGGCAAATTAATATAGATCCTTAATTACGGCAGTAAATTTTTGTTTTCATAAATCTTCGGATCAATAGATACAAGACGTCAAGACATGAACTCCTTTTTAAAACGGTAGCTAGCTAGGAAGGATATCTTCATCCAACGATACAAGACATATTTAAATATCCTATTAATTAAGCATATATATATAGAGCTCTTCCTCCTTCCTCCTTAGGTTTACCGATCTCCTCCCAATACTTCTCCTCACACCGGCGCACACACCGGCGCTTCTCCTGCTCACTCTGCTGGCTCACCCAACACTCATGCTTGCAGTGTGCTCCAGCTTGTGCTCAGGCTTCTCCTGCATCACTCCAGGCTGTGTTCGTCTTTCAACCTCTTTCTTGATCCTGCCATACTCATCGCAACTGTGAACACACCGCTGCTTTTGAGCCTTATGAAACTGCTGCTGGGACCAGCACTGCTGCTTGCAGAGTTTCACCTCTGGATCCTCTTCTTTGTTTAAGGAAAGGTGTAACGCGATAGTGGCGATGAGGAAAGAAGATGATAAGAGAACAAGAAAAAGATAAAGAGCGCTTGCTCTGCTTACCATGTTTACAATTTCTTTGTAAATTCCAAGTAGAATTAAATAGGTGTCAAAAGATATGGTGTATCTCCGAACTAGCATGCAGCACGACAAGTAATTGATAATGAGTTCGGTTAGTATAACATCGGTCTCACATGATATTAATTTTAAAATTTATTGAATAGACTTCTAACGAAAAATTCAAACCGTTCCAACCAATTTACTTTATGAGTGATACATTTACATGCAAATATTTTATGTTTTCGAATTATTTTAGTATCAAATCAAGCGATAAAAAATTTTAAAAAATAAATATATTAAAATTAACTTAAAAACTCACACATTTGACCGCTTGACTTGATACTAAAAAAACATCGAAAAATTATAAATTTTGTATGAAACACACAACTAATGAAATAAATCAGTTTGAACAATTTAAATTCACTGTTTAAAGTCAATTCGATAGATTTTAAAGTTAGTGTTATTTAGAATGATGTTATACTAGGCTTACCCATTGATAACTATGTGTCTGTAATTGAAGAGTGCGGATAATTAACTTCACCAATTTCTATCCACGCACCTTCTATCTCGGACAGTATTTATATTAACTTTTAAAAGTACTTACACCAAATCGACTAATTTTGTATACTTTATATTATAAAATAAAAAGTATCTAAAATTATTATTTACGTTTGATGAGTTTGAACATACTTGATGAAAACATGTTTATAACTTAAATTTCTTCATACTTGAACTTTACTAATAATCCAGGCAAAAAGTTAAAAACACATACATTCACTTTCGAAAGTACATATGAAATATATTTATACTTTTTGAACACTATAAGAGTTAAAATACAACAATAATATGAAAAAGCGTTTATACTCGCTTTTAAAAGCTTTTGCATTCAATTAAAGACCTCCTTTTCTTTTGTACCGAGTTTTTTTTCATACTTCACAAGCCTACCGGCAGCTTACTCGGCATGAAACCTGCCACGTATGAAGTCAAACAGTGAGAACATCACTGGAATTTCAAATTTCAAATTATTCAATAGTGAAGAAATTTCAAGGCTAGCAACTGCCAATTAAAAAAAAAGAGGAGTTTATGCAGTGCAGTTCTCCCAACATATATAACAGGACGTATTTTACAGTTAAAGCTCTGAAATTTGTAGAACTTACCTCACCTATACACAATGCAATTTGTACAAATACTTGAAACAAATACCGACATAACCCAAGATAGAATCAGAGGGTTGCATTTTAATTTGTTAAAAGTTTCATCATGAAGTTGAAACGGGTCCCAGGTATGGCTCGGGGCTCAGGCCATTGCGCATTTTCTGGGACCTGGATGCATCTAAACCCTTGGCTTTTGTAGAGTCTAATTGCTGCAATATTTTCTGAGTCACAATGTAATGCTATGGAGCGGCAACCCCACTTACGAGCAAGCGACTCTGCTCCTGCAACCAGTGTTTTGGCTATCCCCTTTCTCCTCTCCTCTTCCCGCACCGCAACATTTGATATATACGCTATTCCCTTCCTGCAATTCAATTAAATTCCACTTACTAGATGCAAACTTAAATTAAAGGATAAGACCACCTGCTTTTGAGCATGCGCATGTTCTGAGATGAAATGAATTACTATGACAATAAAGGGCTGAACGTTTTTTTATGCTTAAATAACATCATCAAGAAGCACAAAGCAAGTGTAGTACACCAACTAGTAACCTGATTAAAGTAAAATCAAGGCTGGTCTGAATCCAACCAGACCAAAAACTTAATATGATAAATATGATAACTCCCGGTTCGACTAAATAATGATAAATCAAACTGAAGCATAAATACATAGCGTACACGTATTGACTCATTACCTGTACGTCTGTACTTGACCAGAAGCATAAACCCATTGCACCAAACATAACCTAATCTAAATAATAATAAATCAAACTGCATTAATCAAAATATGAAATTAAGCCCAACCCAAAACAAGTCATTCCTGGATGAACACAGGCAACAATTTTGACCACAGCCATACTTGACTCATTGCCACAACTAATTTCAAGATTTTTTTATAGTGATTTTCACAAATAAATATGAGTTCATAAAAAAATCATAATTGGTAATTGGGCTGTACATGTGTAATCTACGGAGCTTCCTGTCACAATAATGCACAAGAGATGGGAAAATAGGTGTTACTATATGCATTCTAATATTGATAGCAGGGAATTAAAACAAATACTGAGTTTAACCAAATAACACAAAGTACTCTGCTCGCAATGAATTGAGATATACAATACTGAGAATCTAGCTCTCCTCTAAAATATAATCAAATGTTCACGAAAAAATCATTAACAAATTAGTGGCAGTTCAGACTAAAATATCACACTTCTTGTTTCACTACTTAAGATACACTTGAATATTAATTCATGCAACTTTACAAAAATCAATTTTCCTTTTGACAATCAAGTTAATCTTAAAATACTTTTTTCTTTTGTATAATAAAACATCAAGTTTATATATCACTCCAACTAGTCCTTCAGCTTCTATTTTCTCTCCATAACATTCTAAAGTTGCACACTACTCTCTAATTTGTATATAGACACTACTCTCTAATTTGTATATAGAGCATCAGTATTCTGAACAGCTTTATTTCCCAGAAAGAAATTATTCCAATATTAAAGCATTTCATCTCAACCAGTTGGAAGAACAAAAATTGGAGATCGCAACTATTCTTAAAGATAACCTAAGTGATTGCATACTTGTGAAACAGTCTAGTAATTCTTTTGAAGGTAAGATAAAGCAATTAACATAATAAACTGAAAAATTTTAATCTTGAATTTACCTTCTATGTTTGTAAGGTCCCCTGCGAGGAAGAAACTCAGCGAGAGTATCAATCGTCAGAGCCCCAGCCACATAACCTCGATTAAAGCCAAAAACCATATGAAGACTCCCAAGTCTAAGCTCGTGGCATCGGACGGCTACGAGACACGACATCGTGCAACCAGGTGGCGCCGAGAAGCCAGACACCATCGCAATAAACCGATTCAGTCTGAGCAGGAGATCAACAGGGAAGGAATAGTTGGGGTAGAAGGAGCTACAGTGCGTATCGGCCACTTCCCACGCATCCTCGAATCGAGCTTCTCGCACCACGATTTCAGGCGAGAGAGACGGGAAAAGATTCGGGCTAGTTTGACTCGCGCAGCAAGAGATCACTGGTGGATTGAACAAGGTGGGGTCACGATGGCAGGGACCGAGGCTGGGGAGAGTACTGCGAGAAGTGAGAAAGGGTTGGAGGCGGGGAAGGGAGAGGGAAGCAGAGGCCGAGACAGCGAATGGAGCACTACGCATCTCCGATTCCCTCTCTCTCTATTCCTGAAAACTTGGCCGTGGCTGCCAAGCGGCCGATTCTCTCTCTCTCTCTCTTTCCCCTCCCTCCGATTTGGAAATTATTTATTGGTAGTAATTTATAGAAAAGATAGAAAAGAAGATAGAGAACTAGAAAGAGTGTACTTGATTCTAAATTGATAGTAAGATTGAGAGTAAAGCTAATATACACTTAAGTGTATCAATGAATCCATACACTTAATTTTAGGACTGTACGATTAGTTTTGAGATTCGTGTATTACGATTTTTAAAGAAGCTACACGACTTTTAAAGAATCTACACATATCTCAAAGCTAATCGTACGATCTTAGGATTAAGTGTATGGGTTCATTGGTACACTTAAGTGTATATTAGCTTTACTCTAAGATTGATATTACTTGTAACGATTCTAAAATAGACAAACTTTTGAACGGTGCTTATAGCACTGATTCTAACTCTGTTTTTTTTTTCTAATTATTCTATGAATTATAAAGATACGTCACAGAGAATTCAAAATTAAAGTTCAGACATTGGATCGATATAGTTAACACTATCCCAACTTTGATATTTTGGTCCTGTGACTCCCCTCCCTCCCCTGTCTCTCTCTCTCTACTCTTCATCTTTTATTACTTAGAAGAGAGAAAAATGGTGAAATCCTAGAAGAAAAAAAAAATTCATGATTTGTTGATTAAATTCAAATCTGTTTGTTGGAATAAGTTTAGATTTGAGAGAAGAAGTCAACATAATATTAAATTTGATTTTTCAGCCAAAGTATGAAACTTTTTTTTAATTTATTTAAACCAAAATTAACTATAGAATTAATTAATATTGTTAATTTTACAAGTAGAAACCTAACTTCTATGAATTTATTATCTCCGATGACAATGTAGTATTGATTGAGAGGCGATAGTTTCGATTGAAAACCTAGCAGTAAACCTCTGTAAACACTTTTGAAAGCAACTCACAGTTTTGAGGTATTTGTTTTACAATCAGTTGGTGCTATGATATTGCAACAGATAGTTAGTGTAATTTTAGTGTTATGTAGTTATAATGTAATTTTTGTATTTTAGGTATTGTAAGTTTTTTTTTTAAAGTTATTCCATTAATAACTTTGTCAAAAAAAAATATAAAAGGTAATAGTATAACTAACATTCAGATTATGAATTTAGATTAATTTATTTATGTGTTCAATAATAATTCTTAAATATGTTAAATTAATTTAGTCCTGTGTACTATTAATTTAGGTATAATGGATGATTATCCACAATTATTGCATGTTTACTCTTCGGACCTTAGAATATCGCTGAAGGTAATATTCCTTGTACACCAATCTCATTCTCTATCTCCTCCTGTGTTAATTCTACCTCAACATCTGGGCTTTCATTGTCAGAAGAAGATGTGTCATCTTCAAATCCAACATTCATCGAATCCGTAGAATCTGCACAATAGTTTGTACATTGTAGACTTGATAATATTGGTGTGCTACTACCTCCTGCTATACTATCCGGGTATGGGTTATAGTTGGTTTTCGATGTAATTTGTTTTGAATCAATAACTAATTCAAGTATACTAAATTTAACCATTGGGGTTGCATTTTCAATGACCATTTCCCAAATTTTAGGACATTCTACCGGAAATAGGGAATAGAAATACGGTGTTCCAGGTGGTGCTGTGTTCATTCGTGCTTTAATAGTTAACTTATACTCACTCGGAAGCAATTCAAGATGTGCATGAATTTGCCTCCGTAATTCATCAAGACTAGTGTTTCTAGTCACATAAAATGTATACACAACACCTAAATTATAACCTTCTCCTGTTTGTGTACGTATCACTTCACCTCCGTGATAAATGTTGACAAAAATCCTAGTCATTTTTCTGGTACAAAAAAAAAACAAAAATTTGTTATAATTTCATTTTCAATTTTACAGTACTTAATATTCATGAAATAAGAAAAAAAAAACTTACGATATTTATCAGCTTAACCCACTCAACACAATGTTGCTGCCGATCTGTTCGCAACTCAATTTTGTGAGATGGACACTGAAGAAGAAGAAGTCTGGTCTGTTTCACAAAAAAAAAAAACACACACACACTCGCTGACTAAGGAAGAAGGAGGCCGCTAGAGAAGAGAAAAAGTGACACTCGGGGTTGGAAACTTTTATTCAATTCTTTTGATCGGTATAAGTCAGATCGATACAAAAAATAGAGAATATTTTCATTAAATATTGTATGATGCTCCTCTCTCAATTGTCGTGTAAAGAAACAAGTTTTATTAAAATTTAAAACATGTTTGAAGAGTTTAGATCAGTGCTATATATATATACCGATCCAAGCTTAAACCTCTAATATCCTTCCAATGAAATGTAGCATTCCGTGTTGTCCTCGATATACTTAAAAAAATAAAAACCAGAGCTAGGATCGGTGTTATAAGCACCGTTCAAAAGTTGCCTGTATTGAGGATCGGTACATGTAATATCGATCTTACTACCAATTTAAAATTAACAACACTCTTTCTATTTCTTTCTCTTCTTTTCTATTAATTACTACCAATAAAAAATTATCTTCCGAATTCATATCACCTGAAGTAACAGAATTCACCTGAGGTAACAGAAATTTTGAGTTTATATCCGGATAGTCTGATCTGCTTTGGCACGAATATTAAAAAGTTTCGTGCATTCCACGTCGGACTAGATTGGTCTGGATTATAATCGGACAGTCCAAATCTATACTTAAATATTATGTTACCTCAGATCCTTCTCGGTACCGTAATAGAGTATCTTTTAGAATTATTTGATCTGAACCGTTCTTTTTAACTTGGCACGATTCACAAAGCCGAAAATACTATCCCTGATCTAGCTCGAATTTCAAAGTGGATGAGGGTTAATATCAAACTATAAAGTGATGGGAATCTTTTACAATATTTGACAGGATACTTGTCGGGCTACAGCCCCTCTCGGTTCGGTTTCGCTTTGGTTCTGTTCAGACTTCAGAGTAAGAAGAGCTTCTGCGGTTAGAGAATAATCGAAGAGGCCAACTGGATTGCAAAATCTTCAATGATATATTTTTCTATTTTTCATCGATTTTGGGCCTTTTGTACTGGGTTCCATTAATCGTATGCTTCCTGTTTATATGACCAATTAATCCATCAATTTTACTATTATCTTTCTGCATTTATCCGTTATATGTACTGTATTTTGTCTTCTTGTTTTATCTGAACTTTTTAAATTACAAATTTTATGAAACTTTATTATTTAACAAGGAAATTAAGTTACAATAAATTTATTTGATAAGTTGATGAGTTAAATTAATTATTTTTAATTAATTATGACGATGCACATAATTTGAATAAAAATGTAAAAGTTGTCCACCCAATTCTGATTAATCGGCAACACATCAATTATTGGTTGATGGTATTTCGTCCGTCTGACAAACGCATATTATTATTTAAGAGAAAAATAATATCACTTGCTCTTTTTTTTATTAATAGGGAAAACAAACAAAAATTATAATGGGATACAATTTTGTGAAATTTCAAAATATATGAAAAACGTTATGGTTTATAACATCTAGGACACTATAGCTGAACATTATAAACCATAACGCTCAATTAATCCTAATGATTGTTAAAAAAAACTATAATTGGATGTTATGGTTTATAATGTCTGGCTACAATGTTTTTATTTTGTGAAAAAATAATCTCACAATAGCAATAATTAGAACTAAAGCAGCAAAAAAAAAAAAAAGTAGCTGGTAAACATGTTATACAGTGTTTTTTTTTTTTAAATCATTAATAATCGGATTAATTAGATATTATGATTTACAACGTCCAATTAAATGTTATAAACTATATTTTTTTAAAATTTTTCGTAATTTCACGAAAACTTACTCTATAATTGATATTGTTTTTATTTTTCATATATAATAAAAAAATCGGCTCGTTGTGTCTCCGTCCACACCAACCTTGAAAGAGATTCCATTAATTCACTTGTATCAAATTCTTCCACTTTGACATTGAAAATATCTCCAGAAATTGAATGGTGCATGAACTTCATCATGATAATTGTATATACAGTCACAGCACTTTGCAGAGTTTGACACAAACATGTGAATAAACCACACAAGCAAATGCTGCATGCAGAGTCCTTCATAGTTCATACTAGAGAATTTTTGGACCACTTTTTGTTCAATCTTATCAAAACACAAGAGCGTAGGAGTGTTGTTCAAATTAAACCCTTTTTGTTCAATCTTATCAAAACACAAGAGCGTAGGAGTGTTGTTAGCGGACCAACGGGTTCGGTTAACAGTTTAGCGGACCAACAGTGGGTTACACTATTTTAAAAAAATTTAAACTAATCTAAACCGTTTTGGATGGTTCTAATTATTTCTAAACCAATTTAGATTACCTAAATTTTCTAAACTATTTTATACTATTTTAAAATTTTCTAAATTATTCTAGACCGTTTTCGAACTTTTCTAAATTATTATCGGCTATTTTGGAACTTTCTAAATTATTCGGGCACCAGTTTAAAATTTTCTAAATTATTCTACACTATTTTACAACTTCCTAAATTATTTTTCACCATTTTGGAATTTTACAAATTACAAATTACTCTAAACCATTTTGAAATTTTTCTAAATTATTCTACACTATTTTGGGAGTTTCTAAATTATTTTTCACCATTTTGGAATTTTACAAATTACTCTAAACCATTTTGGAACTTTTCTAAATTATTCTAAACTATTTTGAACTTTCTAAATTATTTTTCACCATTTTGAAATTTTGCAAATTACTCTATTTTGAAACTTTCTAAATTATTTTTCACCATTTTGGTATTTTACAAATTACTCTAAACTATTTTGGAACTTTTCTAAATTATTCTATACTATTTTGGAAGTTTATAAATTATTCGGGCACCACTTTAAAATTTTCTAAATTAATCTACACTATTTTGGAACTTCCTAAATTATTCTACACTATTTTGAAACTTTTCTAAATTATTCTACACTATTTTGCAACTTTCTAAATTATTCAGGCTACTATTTTAAAATTTTCTAACCGAAACTAAACAATTTCAAAATAATCAAAACAATATTCCAAATAATATTCCAAACAAATTCTAAACAATCTTTCAATATTCCAAACAATATTCCAAATAATAATTCAAAATAAATATTCCAAATCAATTTCAAATAATATTCCAAATAATTATTAGAATAGTTTCAATTTCACTTTTCGGTACAGAGACATACATTTTTGTTATTTTCAAATAATATTTCAAATAAATATTTGAAATATATTTCCAAATAATTTTCCAAACGATCTTAAAAAATATTCCAAATAATTCCAAACAATCTAAACAATCCAAACAATATTCCATAATTCTAAACAATCTAATCAATATTCTAAACTATTCTAATTAATATCATAAACTATCATAAACTATTTTAATATTCTAAACAATCTAAACTATTTTAATATTTTCTAAATTAATCTACTTGTTGGTCCGCTAAACGGTTAACCGAACACATTGGTCCGCTAAACGGTTAACCGAACCCATTGGTCCGCTAAACAGTTAACTGAACCCATTGGTATGCTAAACGGTTAACCGAACCCATGAAACCGGTTAACTGTTAACCGGACCGAAACCAAATGTCTGGTTAACGGTTAACCGGACTATTTCAAAGGATCTGGTTAACCGTTAACCGGAAATTTGGTTTGGTTAACGGTTAACCGGTTTGGGTAGATTTAAAATTTCACAGCCAATTCGGTTAATTTTTAAAATTCAATTTATATTTTGGATAAAAATATAAAAATCGGCACCATTTCGACCCAAATGATAATTTCAACAGACCACATATTATATTATCAAAATAAAGAGTAGAATTAGAGTGTTCTTAAGTTTATCAAGCCACTTTATGAACTTAATTTTTAAATTTAGCGGATTAGTTTCAACTAACGAACCTGAATTATTGAAACTCATTTATTTTACGAGTGATGTGTTTACATGTTAAAATTAATTTATAAACTTTCTAATTTTTAACCGCTTGACTTTATACTAAATTAATTCAAAAAATTTAAATTTCCTTGTATAGACCTATTACTCGTAAGGTAGATGGATTTCAACGGTTAAAATTCATCATTTAACACCAATTCAATATATTTTAGAGTTGAATTCACAAAGGTCAGACTTAGTGAACTTAAGAACATCTTAGTTCTACTCAAGAAAAAAAGAATATTAAGACCTATCCGACGAGAACTGTATCCAAAAGACAATTAAAAAAAATGTAAAGATTCTTAAAGAGCCCAGCTATTGGGGGCATAATTGTCCAAAAAAATATATTTTTTAGTCATTAAGGAGCTCTTGAGGAGGTCAAGATGTTAATAAATGTACTGAATTAAGATTTTGCGCTAAGGAAGAGATCTTAATGTTGTTAAAGAAACAACTGTTCGGCAGAATTAACATAAATTAAGAGTTTAAGGAGGACTAAAAAAATCTTAATCTCCTTCTGCCGAACAAATACATGGAAAATTTGGAAAAATTGAAATCTTTAGAATTTTTTCATGAGACTTCTTCGAAGATCAAGTATAAACTTCTATTTTTAATCCTATATGGCTCTTCTTCTTCATCCTATTTTCTGCCTTCTATTTCGTGGGAAAAAAACTATTTACTTAGATTTCCGTTTTTCCTTTTTTCAAGTGATGAAGTTGCCAAAATTTTAATTAAACAAAGTTAATATTCACGTTAACTTTTATCATACCCGTCAATGAAGACAACATTTTATAAATACTTCATCGAAAAAAAAGTATCATACGCGTAACATCAAACATAATTAAAAAAGGACAAAATTTTAATTAAACAAAGCATAATTAATTAAAAAATATATTAAACTAGCATAATACAACTTAAATTTGTTTATATCATTTCACTCAAATATCACTTTGCAGTATATAGTCAATTTATTCATATAAATTTTTTTAGAATATTATATGTACAAATATATTAATAATTTGAATCAGTGATTATTATCAACACACTTAATGTAGTTCTTTTTTTGCATTACATCTTTTATAAAAAAGAAAAGAAAAAAAACTTCTTGATAAATTTTTCATGTATTCGCCGAACACCTATATTCTAAACTTTCTTATGAGTTAAAATTTTTTGAGAATTCACAAATTAATACTTCCATTCCCACAAAAATTTCCGTCACCAAATAAACCGTAAGGTAAAGAAAAGTACATGACATTTTACTTTTCCAGCAATGCATTACACCGTTAACATGACTACATTTATATTCATTTTTTTAGATTTTCATATTTATTTAAGAACAATATTTGTTAAACATTTAAAAATAAGGTATCATAATTATTACAATCCACTATTACATATCTAATTAATTTCATGGTAAATATTATGACTAATTAATAAAGGCACTTAGCAATTGGATTGCTGCTCACCACTTAATTCATGCAAGATGCAACCACTGAGCAAAATCCATTTTTCCTAGCTATTTATGTTTCTTCACAAATATTGATAAATGTACATGTGACAACATATTATATCTTGTCCCAGTGAACATATCAAACGATTTATCATGTAATACTTTAACTTTGTAAAATCATTAATTTTTTAATCTGCATGTCAAAATTTATTATTTATGTTTATTCGTATCCGAATTCACATATATTTATATATAATATGTAAAGTATTATCAGTTTCCCGTTTTTTATATTAATATTTTTTTTATTATTAATACCTATAAGAAAATTTGCATATATTCATTGACTTGGCGTCCCAGAAAACATAATTGAGCATAATTGAAACCAAAATTTTTAAAAATACCATACCTCAAAAAATAATAAACCAAACAATCACATTTTCTAAAAAAATTGAATTTTGGCACAACTGCATCCCTAGATGCAGTCACCAAAAAAGGTGGCCGCATCTCCTAGATGCGGCCGTGTCAAAATTTAAATTTTTCAGAAAATGTGATTGTTTGGTTTATTATTTTTTGGAATATGGTATATTTAAAATTTTCGGTAATCAAAAACATAAATTTTAGACAACTTATTGTTCCCTCATATTTTATGTAAAAATAGCAAATAATAGTACGAGACAAGTTCAGGTGCGGAGAAGATTGTAGTTGAATGTTTACGCAATTAAATGCTGATATTTATCGTTAGCATTAATTTCTGTTATAATTATTATAAGCAGTTGCTTTCATTTCATGTACGGTTCCTGTAACGAAGAAATACCTTTTTTCTGGTTTTTCCTCGTTACATGATAAACAAACAAAGAGGACTTCCCACAAAAGAATAATTCCTTTCTCAAATTATAAAAAGCATGTCTGGTTCGGTCATTTTGTGCAAATTAATTGTTCAACATCCGATGCGTATATATGTGGTCTTACATTTTATTACTTTATGTTTTCATTTTTAATTAACAAATTAGTAGATTAATCAATTAATTAAGATAGTCTAAACGTGTGAGAAATGAGAACTATCACTGGAAAATGTTTGCTTGGATCTTGCCCGAAAATATTGATGTGCATAAGTATATTTTGCGTGCACAAAGTTAATGCAAGAGAAGTGTAAGTTTTATAGATTTTGGATCTACTTTTAGTTTGGGAGTTTAAATCTGCTATAATTCCGAAAGGAATTATAGCAGATTTAAACTCCCAAACTAAAAGGAGGTCCAAAATCTACGTAATTCCGAAAGGAACCCATCTTGGTAGCTGCTACCAAGTTTTCAAAAAATTCCGAAAGGAATTACAGGGCTGTGAAATTTCAATATCAACTGTCCATATATTTTCTGCATACCTGGAAAAAAAGTAAATTTTCATGCATAAATTTTGAGAAAGACCAACAGTTCGAATTGGGATTACAGGGTACTGTAATTCCCCAAGAATTACAGCAGATTTATTTTCTTAGTTCAATGGGTATCAGAGCTGTGTGATGCACTTTAAAATTGTTTAGTCCTGTTTTGAGATTTGTGCATACAAAGTGTATCGGACGGCTGTGGTGTTCATCGGACCAAAACTAAATCCAAAATCCATCAGACTTGCTTTGTATACAATTAATGCACTATAAAAAGATAAATCTATATAAATTTAAAATTTCTACGTAATTCACTCTTTCTCACATATTACAATTTTTTTATGGCTCCCACTTTTTTTTTTTTTCAAGTAAAAATGTCAAGATTTTTTTTTTTTTTAATTACACGGCTCGTAGAGTCGTAGGTCAATGTCGAGAACCATCCAAAGTTTTCCTCAAAATAAATAAAAGAAGAATCATGTATTGTGTTTTTTGATACTGCATCTACGATTTTGATGCAATGGAAAAGTTAAACCCTTTTAGGGAGCGTGCATGGATTGGATTGGTTGAATTTTGTCCATGGTTTCAATTCAATTCGTAATAGTTGGGATAATAGTTTCAATCTTTAACAAATCATTATAACTTCTTTTTTTATTTAAAGAAAGATACAAATTTAGTCTATCAATTTTCATTTTAATATTTATAAAATAAATTTTATCTGGATTTTAAATCCACAGCCTACGTGTACGGTATTATTTTTTGCTACTAAATTAAAAACTGATTCTTCAACCAATCACTATAACTTAAAAATCAAGTGATTAAACAAAAAAATATTTGATTTGATATATGTAAAAAGCGTGACTAATTAATGCTAATAATAAAAACACAAACTAAACAAAAATCCAACAAAAAACGATGTAAATAAAGTTTTTTAATAAGAATATTAAAATAACAATATATATGCAGTAGGATTTATAGAATCTCTAACTAGCAATAAAAAAAAAAAAACATCATTCGTTAAACAATATAATAAATATAACAATTAGGGTGTCAATGGGTACAACAATAGAAGCATTTTGATATACCGTTACAAATTGTTTTTATTTGTATCCTACTCTTACCCGTTTAGAATTTATCTTTTATGTACCCTATTTTTATCTATTGTAGTTATCAGATAATGAACCGGTAGCGGATAAATAACAGATATCAGTAATATAAATATTATTTTTATTATTTATTAAATAAAATATTAAAATACATTAATTTCGCAAATATATAATCAACTCACTAAAGTAATTGGCAGCACTTGCATATTAAACAAATTAAATCAATAAATATTCGAAGAAGCTTTAGCAGAGACTATCATTTCACGAACAGGTAAAATTCAATTCTTTCCTAACTTTAGCTTTAGTCAATTGAAAATTTAATAAAATTCAATTTTTGAAAAGACCAAAAATAATGGAAACTTAGATATTTATTGTTCATTAATATATTTATAAATATAGAAATTTTTTATACTACCCAGTCAAATAACAAATACGAAATAGTCTTTACATGTATCCTTACTCATTTAGATATCGAAAATAAATATTTACCTGTACCTATATTTAATAAGTTAATGAAAAAAATATTATTTGTACCCGTCTTATCAAATATGATACGGATCAGATAAATAGATAGAAGGGTGCCATTGACACCCCTAATAACAACAGCTAAACAAAATATTTAAGCTAATTCAAAAATCCATAGACATGGTCAATTTTAATTATGTCGATGCAAACCATAATTTATAATTCTTCTAAAGATTATGCACAATTAGGGTGTGGATTTAAAACATAATTCAATTTTTAGGCACAGTCTGTACATGATTTAGGCGTGGGTGTACACGACCAACCTTACCCATGGCAAGCTTTCATGTTATGAATGGTCAAACCCATACAAAAAATAAAAAAAATATGAGGATCAATTATATATAATTTTTTATAAAGAAATATGAGAGGTCAACTTAATTGATTCCATCTGTCTCACTTATATCCACCTCTAATCTTACCTGAAAAAAAAAAAATTGAATTTTATTTGGTTTGGTGCTTTTTAGATTTTAATTAACTCGCCACATATATATTAATTATGATTTAAAAATATATATCGGTTAAAATCCGATCCGAACATATAATATAATTGAATTTCTATTTCTCATAATTTCAGAAGAATTATAAACTATGTTTTCTATTTGACATAATATAAATGAATTTCTAATTGAATAATACATGGTACATACCTAAATCATGTACACAATGTTTGTTTAAGAAATAGGAGTCAAGCTCATATTTTATTTAACTGCGGTTGGTTTACAAAAGTTATGTTTCATTGACGAGTTACTTCTCCAAATCATGTAGACAATGTTAATTATGTCGATTCAAAGCATAATTACTGGCTTGTACATACACACCTAAATCATGGGCAGAATTTCATTCTTTCTTAAAATTGAACTTGTACGTAGTTTAACATTTTGATACACCAAAGTTTGCAACAAAACCGTCTACTTATCTTTTTATCCTGAAAACCATACACCATACGATACGCCATACAATTGAAGTCACACAACTTAAATCTTTCAAACTAGACAGATCAAAAGTAGATCAATCAATTACATCCTGTCCGTCAATATCTATGCGATTCCATACGACTCAAAGGTCTTGGCAGACCGAAGTCACAGAACAGTATTTTATTACTCGTTACACTTGCCCCATGCGATCCTTTTCCACTTTACAGTGCGACTCCCACGCGGCTTCCCGCCATTCGTTGCCTCCATAATCATTCCGTAAACATTCCTTCACGAATTAAATAGCTCATTGCACTGATAATACTACCTGTATTGTAGTCTGACAGGTGGTCCACTCCTCGATAGGACCCAGATCACAGTGATACAAGTACATGTATGACCTGGTAATTTATGTCCAGATAGAAAATTTCAGCCCACCTTCTTTCTCTACCTTTTTATCTCGTCACTTTTCTTCTCTCCCCTCTCTTTCCCCTCTCTGTCTCTCTCTCTCTTACTTTCCCCTTCCTTCACAGCTAGGGTTAGGGTTTCGCCTCCTAACTATCGAGCCATCGCCTCTCCATCTTTTTTGCCATGGCCTCGCCTGTGACGGGCTCCATGGTACAGGCGAGCTTTGAAGCACTAGAGAAACAACGCGAACTGATCAACACATGTACTCTCCTATGGAAGGAGCTCTCCGACCACTTCACTTCTCTGGAGAAAGGCCTTGATCAAAAGTCCGAGTCTCTCAAGTCTAAGCGCCGAATCCTTGAGGTTCGCACCAAGCGGGCGCTTGACACTCTGCGGCGTCGTGAAGTCTCAATTGATTCATCCGTTGATGTCGCCATCTCGACCGTGGAGAAGCGCCGTAGGGCTTCTATTGAGCTGGTTGAGTCCGATCAGGGGTCTGACGTGGCTGATCTCGCTGAAAAGCTGAATTCTCTGTGCGCTAAGATGGATTCGTGTGGGTTTCTGGATCTGGTACTGTCTAAGCGCAAGGAGGCAGATTTGCTTCGTGCTGAGGTTCCTTTAGCGCTTCAAAAATGTGTTGATCCGGTGAGATTTGTTGTGGATGCCATGTGTGCCATCTTCCCTGTGGATAAAAGAGAGGTACAGTGGAAAATGTTTTGCTTATTATTATTTTTTGTTCTATTTAGCTTGGTAATTGAGCTGCTGATTAGTATTAATTTTGTGAGACGAGTTGCCCAACAACCTCTCTAGTGTGAGAGCCAACTTGAATAGCAAAACACTTCTTAATGCTAAGCTAATGCAAACTGCATTTCATGCCATATTTAGTAATAAATACCACACTAGTTTTTACTTTTTAGTAATGACCAGCAATTAGAAGGGTGGTATAGTTATATGGTTAGCCGCTGTGGTGAATCTATTTTTCCCTTTTTAACTTTTTTCTTCAAGATAATTATCCTTTTTCTTTCTTTTTGCATTGGTTTCGTAATATACATATTTAGAAAAAAAAATCATAATGTCTGAATATCTCCCATTCTAACAAGCCTTGTTTTAAAGTCCCTGTGAAAAGCACCGTAGCCCTGTAATGGTTGCTCAAATGTTTATTATCATCCTACACGAGCAATTATGGGTCTTAAACCATTTATAAAAAAACCTTAAATTTGCAATACAGGTGAAGACCCCAAATGACGTGGCATGGGCATCTGTACTGGTTCTCGAGTCCCTCGAGCCAGTTGTGGCTGATCCTGAATTTGGGTCCACCAGGCCACTGGTGCCGCGAAACATGAGGGACAAAGCAACAGAGATGGCCCATGCATGGAAGGAAGGGCTGGTGGCACGCGGAGGGGTCGAGAGTTCAAAGCCGGCTGATGCACACGCCTTCTTACAGCTGGTTGTGACCTTCGGCATTGTGTTGAAGGAAGAGATAGAGTTATATAGGAAGATTGTCGTGAGTTTCTCATGGAGGCGGCAGATGCCCAAGCTAGCACTTGCAGTTGGCCTCGAGGATGACATGGACGGTATGGATCTTATTTTCTTGGGTTTTTTCTTCATGAGATTTTATTGCTATTTATTTTGATCATGGGGATACAGTCACATTTTTGAAAGCTCTTGTTAAAGAGTGGCTGTTTGTTAATGAAGACCATAAGCTGAGACTAGCTGTGGTAACTTGCTATATTTAGAAGCCTTCTTCTGGGTATAGTCAAAGAACTTGAAGTAGCATTATCTTTTCTTGCAAGTTTTAAACAGGGTTCGAATTGATATGCTTATTTAAGATGAATTAATCTAAGAACCATAATTGATTTCTAGATATAATTGAGGAGCTCATTGCTAAGGGTCAGCAGCTTGATGCGGTAAATTTTGCATATGAAGCTGGACTCCAAGATAAGTATCCACCAGTACCTCTTCTGAAGTCATACCTCGACGAATCAATGAAAAGCTCTTCTTTTGTTGCAGATAACCAAGGCCAGACAGGGGTATGTAAAATTACCAAACCATCTGAATTTTATTTAAATATGTTTCCACATGTTACATCTTTCTTCTGCTGTAGGCCATATGTAGTATCTACTTCTGTTTTACTATACATAGACATGTTATCAGGAGCTTCTCTGACAGTTGCAAACCTGGAAAGTTTCGCTTCATAATAATTTGTATTTCCGTTATACTATCTATAGTTACATGGAAAATGACATACCTTGTTGCAACCAAAGTAATTTGACAGATTAATCTTTCATGTTGAAGTCACTATATAGCTCCAATTATTTTGTCTTTTCACCCTCACATCAAATCATAAGAGGTGGTACAAAGCAACTAACAAAGGTTGAATATCTTACTATTCTTAGAACAATGCTGGTCGCAAGGAACAGGCAGCACTCCGTGCAGCGATAAAATGCATCGAGGACCACAAACTCGAGGCTGAGTTTCCCCTGGGTGACCTCCATAAACGCCTCGAAACCCTTGAGAAGGCTAAGCTCGACAAAAAGAAACCATTGGCAAGCCCCACCACCAGCTCCGGCAGCTGTTCCAACACTAGTAGCAATGTCACCAACAGCACTGCCACCTCAGCACCTCCTAGCAAGCGCACGCGTGCCAATCACGGCGGTCCCATGCCTCCTGCCAAGGCTGGCCGTCTTACCAACAATGCATATATGGGACCCACTTTTATCCGATCCCCTTCTCATATACCATACCAGGTTCCAGCTGCAGCTGCAGCCCCACACTACCATGCAGTGTATGGCAGCCGGAGCCCACAAGCTATCAGAGATCCATATGCATACCCAACTGATGAGGTGGCAGGTATTGCCATGTCGTACCCGTCTCCTATTAGCTACCCTCCCTACGGAGGGTATAATAATGGGATGGCTGGTTATGGGTTTCACCAGGCATATTACCGGTAGGGGCTGTTAAAGAAATGACATGAGAACTAATGATCTAAAAAGACCCATTTTGTAGTGACTGACTACAAGGGTAGGATGCGTATGTGTTGTGTTTAATTATTAATCAGTAGGTGCATGGTTAGTAGCTGTTATTTAGATCAGCTGTATCTTTGCTTTCCTAAAAAAAGAGCATTGTAAATTAATTATGATGGATTTTATCCTCTTTAATTTCCTGTACTCTGTATTACTAAACTTGGACGTATTAATGCATGTTAACTATCTTATGTCTTGGTTTGTTTTATTTCTTTACCTTTTTTTTTTTTTAGGAAGGTGTCCCCAAAATTTTATTTCTCCTGAAAATAAGTTAGCGTTTCTTTTCTTTCTTGTTTCCTTGCTGGGGTGCTTGTAAGTTGTAATAATTAACTGAGACTATTCTAGCTGGGAAATCAATGCTTAGTGTAGATGTTGCATGTATAACTCAATCATAGTTAGTACTGTTAATAGTAATTTATAAATATGTCATTACCCAACTGACTGACTATGGCCTATGGGTAAGAACTAAGAATCAAACTGCTGGAACAGTTAGTTTGGATAAATAAGTGTTGGTATCCTCGAGGATGTTTGCTTTAGAGGAGCATAGCACATGGGGTTTCACATCTTTTGCTTTTGGGATGAAGGCCCCAGCTGATGACAGAGGGATAGCATAATTAGCTGCACCTGCTTCCTTATCATGTACGCTGTACCAGAGATAAATATATTATGGTGAAAGATGCCTCTATAAACATTTATAGGTAGCAGATACCTTGTAATATCGCAACTTTCAAGGCCCCTTTGACCGGTCAAAGCATATTTGACCGTGTCAGATTACGACCAAGACCAAGATACCTCTCGCGCCAGCATCGGTAACAACTAACAACTAACAACTACCTACGGATTTGCAATAATAAAAAAACAACAGCAAGTAACTAGTCTATTTTTAATGTAAAGAATTCGCCACCCTTTTCATTATGCATCGGACAGCTAAATATCCCAAGTACTAGTCGCTATACATCTGATCTGGCACATTCTTCTTGTTGCTGTACATATTTCATATTTGTATAAAATACGTAATGAAATGTGTACACTGTACAGAATATATTATTCATACAAAATATAGTCAGTCCCTCAATCCGTCAGTATTGGCTAGAAACAGATCCGGGTGGTATTAAATAGACCATTTTGCAAAATAAATATTAGCCTCTGTTGCACAGTGTCAAACATATTGTGCTTCCTGTCCAATGAACCGATTAAGCTTGCTACCTCAATATATGATTTGAATATTGCAAAGCTGTTATTCTGAATCTTCCTTTTACAACTAATATCCAGCACACATCCCATATTATAATTCCAAAATTCAAATGCACTTTCAAACCTGAGTTATGTATAATATTTATATTGATGTTTAATTAATTTCAGGATATTCGAACTGAGTCTCGACGATCTCCTAATATTATTATAGAATATAATATATTTGATCTTTCGTGGCTTAACAAGATGGGTGGGGTTTTTGTTCAAAGGGCTTTGAACAAAAACTCATCCAAAATCAGTTATAAACTGTTTGATCTGTGTTAAAATTTACAGAGCCATTCAGAGTTAATAAGTTTTAAATATGTTGGCACAAATCTTAAAGCAAACCAAACGATAAGGATTGGCTTCGGATAAGATTATGTCCAAGGCCCTTTGGACAAAATTCAAATCCCAACAAGAGATGTAATGCTTGCAATGTTAATCAATACATGCCAGTGAAACCAGAGATTTACTAGGCCAAATTTGATAAAAAGTAATATCCAACAAGATATATTTATCATGTCAATTAAAAACCCTGCCAGGATGACAGGATTCATTCGTCAATCCATTCATGATCCATGTGTACACCTTTCTTACATTATTTATTTTGCTAAAAGACTCCATCTTCATTAATCTCAGCCGCCTCCATGGCCGTCGATGCCACTCCGAATCCCGTATCCTTTCCATCCCGAGCCCACCTGCTCTGCTCCTCTGCTGATCTGATGCTCACTGCATCTTCCCTAGTCACTACTTTGTTAGCCGGCAAAACAGCTGATGAATTCTCCAACACATCCGATATGCTCGTCTTTTCTTCCTTGCTCTTTTTTTCATTTTGCGCATTGCTCTCAGCTGCTGCAAGAGCAGCTGCACCAACACCACCTGGCACCACACCAGCCAATCCCGTTGCTCTCATCTCTGCGGCAACCACAGCAGCCGCATCAGCATGATCAACAGGTTTATCTCCTGTTAAGTGGTCCGTACCAACTGTAAATAATATTTTCATAGTAACTGTTGTGTGTAATGAAATTATAGCTGGTGAAATGACCTAACACAAGCGCAGTAGCCTCAAGTGCTTCACCAATTGTCACTGCATCTTCATCTATTCTATGGTAAGAAACCGTTGACTCTGGAAATGCAGCTTGCACCGAGGCCTGCATTAAATTAACCATCACCATTGACACATATATTTTTTTAAATAACATAAAAAAGGAGCTATTGTAACATGCAAGAAGTGAACAATTGCTTAGGATAATAGAGTCAAGATTTTTGAATAGCACAATTAAGCCAAAAACTTTGGAATAGGCATTAGGACAAACACAAAAATCCTCTATATAATGCAAAATATCATCAAATTAACTCAATATGTTTATTTTGAGTATTATTTAAAATGGTGTTGATGCCCACAATTACCGCATATAAGTTCCACAATGGCTGTTGGTAAGATGTGATAACAAAATATGCAATGTAAAACTGGATGCGAGCACAGGGATCCAACTTATCAAAACTAGAGATGAAAATTGAATTGCTATAGATCTTGCTGTCATGATTTTTTAAGATAATCTTAAAAACCTAACCGTACAACACCGTATATGACTGTAGTCTGTAGACAATACTTTGATAATTCTTGGGAAAATATAAATATTTAATTGTTCTCAGTAAATATCTCTTTACTTGTTATAATATTAAGCCATGACTCATGGCACCAGTGCCCAAAACTTCTCACTTTGATTTCTTTATTTTTTCCCAGTTCACATTTGACCAACCATACAGTGATTCAACTTCAATAGTTAATTATCTCAAAGTCTCTTAAACCCTCTATACAGCCCTGCTTAAGCTATAAGACACTCAAAAACACAAACACAGCAATGACTTAATTTCATCTTTTGAAAATTACCACTATGTAATTTTTTCTTAATTAACGAGTAGAAAATTGTCATTAACAGGTTGCTGTGGTTGATTGTGAGAGAACAAAGCTTTCTTTTGGTAACACAAACATAGCAAATGGGGCACCAGTGGTTGTTCACCTCAAGACTAATTTCATAAACAAAATTTAACCATAAAATAGACAGCACCTGACCAAGAAGATTCATGTAATTCACAAACTAGATACCTAGGTTCAAAAGAGGAAAAAAAAAACGCCTACTAACAACCATAAAATAGACAGCACCAGCACCAGCACCAGCACCAGCACCAGCGCCTATGCAACCTGCACCAGCACCAGCACCTGTGTCTTTGCAACCAGCACCAGCGCCTATACAGCTAGAGCCTGTGCCATCATCTCAGCCTCTGTTGCTACAACCACCTCTGCCGACATCACCTCGGCCTCAATCTCACCCATCTCAGCCTAAACCTACACAGCCTTCTTCTTCTTCTCATCCTGCAATTACCTCTGTCACAACAATTGATAATAACAACAGTTTCTCTCCTTTAATGACTTTATCTGATCAAGGGGTTGAATTGAGTGGTGTCGAGTTGAGTCATTCCTCTTCTTTTCAGGCTGCTGTGCCTCCTCCTCCTCCCCCTCCACCTCATCCCATTGACTCTAAGGATCCTTGGGGAAATGCTGTTCGTTATGAGAAGGAGAAAAAGCGCAAGGGTAAACACTTGGCTGCTACTACCTCTACGGAAGAAACCAGAAATAGTCTCCGGGTGAAACTCAATCAATTGGTGGGGGCGAAAGAGGCTCCAGCTGGCAGGTCTGATTTGGCTCAGCCTTCGGTTAAGGCACAAACAGGTATGCAATTTTTGATTGAACAATTTCCTTATGCTTCCTTATCTGATTTGGATTTGGTTAAATTATATGATGTTAGTGGTTTTAAATTAGGGGACACTTTAGAAGATAGTATTAGGATAGTTCAATCTATTCGGTCTCTTTCCAAGAACAATCTTGAGTCTGTGATTCACAATAAATTTAGTACAGGTCAGATTTATAGTGTAGACATTAGTGACATAGCCCAATGTGATACTGATTTAAGGGGTTCTAATAGTTTCCATGGTTAAATTCTTAAATTGGAATGCAAGAGGCTTAGGAATGTCGGTTAAAAGACGATACTTGAGTGATCTGCTTAGAGATAATAAAATTGATATGGTATGTATTCAGGAAACCAAAAAAGACCATTTTCATGATAGGACTTTGAGAGCTTTGAGCACCTCTATAAATAAATGGGAATTTAAGCCATCTGAGGGAGCATCTAGGGGTTTACTTTTTGGATATAATGATAATTTATTCTTTTTGAATGCCTCTCATGTTAGACAATTTTCTATTACTTTGCATGTTAAGAATAAACTTGATAATTTTGAGTGGTGTTTTACTATAGTTTATGGTCCTCTAAATTCTGCATCTCGAAGAGATTTTTTGTTGGAATTGCAAGACATAGGTAATTTAGGTATTGATGCTTGGCTTATTATGGGCGACTTTAACATGGTTAGAAGAAGGTCTGAAAGGAATGGTTCCACTTTTAATCATATAATTAGTAGTAGATTTAATTCTTTTATTAGACATAATCAATTAATGGAGTTGTCTTTACCAGATAGAAAATTTACTTGGACCCGGTCTTTAAATTCAACATCCCAAGCCTTATTAGATAGAGTATTGTGTTCTACTTCTTGGAATTCTCATTTTAATTCAGCTAGCCTTTCTTCTTTGCCTAGAGCATATTCCGATCATACTCCTATCATTTTAGATACTCAAGCTATAGTGTTTCCTCCTTCAAAAGTAATTAGATTTGATAAGTCTTGGTTAGACTATGAGGGTTTTTATGATTTACTCTCTTCTTAGTGGTTAGATAGCCCTTTGACAAATGATCTTGGTTTAAGTTGGCAATTAAAAATGCAATTTTTAAGGAGAAAATTAAGAGGTTGGAGTTCAAATATTAGAGGTGAAAAACGGCGACTTAAGGCTAGTTTACTTCAAAAAATAGATAATTATGAACATAGAGTAGATGATCATACCATTTCAGATTTTGATCTTGATGATTGGCGTTTCTGTCAATCTGAGTTACATAAAAATTTATTTGGAAGAAGAGCAATATTGACAACAGCGATCTCGGTTAAAATGGTTTCTTGAAGGAGATCTTAATACTAAATTTTTTCATGTCACTGCTTCTTCTAGAAAGAAGAAAAATATTATTAGTTGTTTAGAAATTAATGGTGTTATGATTTATGAACAATCTATACTTTTACGACATATTTCGGATTATTATAAAAGCCTTATGGGCTCCTCTTCCACTAGGTTAGTTTCTTTACAAGCGAATTTATGGCCAGCTTCTGATAATTTATCATTGGAACAACGTATCTCTTTAGAAACCCCATTTACATTAGAAGAGATTAAACATGTAGTTTTTGAATGTAATCTCTCTACAGCACCTGGTCTGGATGGTATGTCTTTTCAATTTTATCAATCTTTTTGGGAAGTCATTAAAGAGGATTTACTTAGCATCTTCACTGCTTTCTATAATCATGAGTTAGATGTATCTAAATTTAATCTAGCTACTATTTGTTTAATTCTAAAAAAGAATGATGCAATTACTGTACGGTATTATAGGCCTATTAGTTTAATTAATTGTAGTTATAAGATCATTACTAAGTTACTAGCTAATAGATTAGCCTTAGTTATGGATTCTATTATTGATCCATCTCAGACTGCATACATTAAAGGAAGGTTCATCCTTGATAATGTAGTTAATGCACATGAAGTTTTGCATCAAGTTAAGATTAAAAAACAAATGGGTGTTTTATTTAAATTAGATTTTGAAAAGGCTTTTGATCATGTTAATTGGGATTTTCTTTTAGAAGTAATGCATACTAGGGGCTTTGGACAAAGATTTATTACATGGATTCGATTAACTCTAGAAGGCAGTAGAACGTGTGTTAATTTAAATGGTACTTTAAGTCAATATTTTTCTTGTAAGAGGGGGGTTCGACAAGGTGACCCGCTCTCTCCTTTTCTTTTTATTTTAGTTACGGATGTACTTAATAAAATTTTACAGCGAGCTAGATTGGGAGGATATGTTGATGGATTAGGGGATTTCCGTAATATAGGTAATATTATGAATTTGCATTTTGCAGATGATACTTTATTATTTCTTAAAGTTGATAAGGATATTCTATTTCATATTAAATGGCTTCTTCTTGCATTTGAAAATGTTTTCGGACTCAAAATAAATTATTACAAAAGTGAAATGTTCCCTCTCAATTTGTCTGATCTTCAATGTGAGGAATTGGCTACTGTTTTAGGATGTAAAGAAGCTTCTTTACCACTTACTTATTTAGGAGTACCCATTAGTAATAAAGCATTAACTGATATAGATTGGCAAGTTTTAATTGATAAGATTGAAAAAAAACTTCAAAGTTGGAAGGGTTCGTTACTCTCTTTAGGAGGTAGAGTCACCCTCCTAAACTCCGTGTTATCTGCAATCCCTTTATATTGGATGTCCATGTATAGATTACCTGCTAAAATTAGGAATAAGATAGATAAAATTAGACGCAAATTTTTTTGGCATGGTGGAAATTCCACAAGGAAAAAATATCATTTGGTAGCTTGGAGAGAAGTTTGCAAAAGTAAAGATCAAGGGGGTTTAGGTGTATTAGATTTAAAGTTAATGAATCAGTCTCTTTTAACTAAAAGGTGGATTAGATATATAGATAATTATATTCATGGTACATGGAAATCAATTCTTTTAAGTAAGTATGGATGTAGAACTAACCCTTCAGTGTGCTCTCCATTTTGGAAATCAATTTTAAAAGACCATGTGATGATTAACTTAGGTTTAAATAAAGAAATAGGTAATGGTAAGTCTACGGCTTTCTGGTTAGATAGATGGTACAATGAACATGCTCTACAGCATCAGTATCCAAATTTGTTTTCCATTGTTACCAATAGATTTGTGTCTGTGGCTGAGGTTTTTGCTGCTTCTTATTTGCAATTTAGTTTTAGAAGACAATTAACTGGTATATATATGACTGAATGGTTAGCTTTACAAAATAGATTCTTTCACTTTACTCTATCTGACCAATTAGAAGATAGGATCATATGGAGATGGTCCATTGATGATAACTTCACTGTTCATTCCTTTTATAAATAGTTAGAATATGGAGGCATGCCTAATTCTGAATATAACACTATATGGAAATCTCATATTCCATTAAAAATTAAAATATTTTTGTGGCTTGTGCGAAAAGACAAGATTTTGACTAAGACTAACTTAGTAAATAAAGGTTGGCAAGGAGATACGAAATGTATGTTTTGTGATCAAATAGAGAGTACAGAGCATCTTTTCGTTCAATGTTCTTTTATTAGCTTAATCTGGAACTGGATAGCAAATTATTATAACTTTAGTTATGATTGTCACACTTTGGAGGATTTATGGATGATTGATGCTTCTATTCCTTTAAAAGATAGATTATTAATTGAATTATTACGAGGTACTATTCTATGGACTATTTGGTTAGAACGTAATAGATTATGTTTTAATGTTAGTTCCCCTAATTCTATTAAGGTTATTGGTACTAAGATTATAGCTTTGACTCAATTTTGGTGTAAATTTAGAGATGTTGATTCATTCTTTAAATTAAATCTTATATTGCATTTTGATGTTAAGAATCTTCCAGATCTCCTTTTGCTGGAAGAGGAAAGAAGTTCAGACACGACCCAAACTTTGGACCTCCTAGTGCAAGATTCTGGGGTTGGCAACCTCTCATTTCCAATGTTTGGCGTCGAGGAAGAAGATGAAGACTTATTAGATTTGTAGTACTTAGTTTTTATGCATATTATGATATTTTTGTTTTTCTAGGATTGTTACCTTCTTGTGTTGTGGATATGGTGAGATTGTTACCTTCTTTTACAACTGTAAAGACTTGACATATTTGATTTTGGTACCAATTTTAGGTACTAAGTCAAATATGCTATGATTCTTGATTTCAATGAAATCGGTGATA